>QEPC01004784.1:34597-72097 GCA_003113815.1 Sphenodon punctatus | reverse complement strand
AGGCCCCAGCAGTCTTTTGGCACTCTGTGATTTTTTCAATGCCTGCTGCCTTCCACAACCAATCAGGGAAGCTCTTGGGGAGGGCACTGCAACCCTTTATAATGGAAGGGCCAGTCTTTTTCTCTCTGTTCTGTGACACCTCTGCTTGTCAGGTTGCATTTACAGAACTGTGGTGCTTGCACACAAAAAATCCTCCCTAGCCCTCATTGTATTACCACCAATACCTTTCCTTCCTCAAACCCTACATTTTACCTTCTCCCTTTCCCTGTCCTTCTCCCTCCTGTACATTATATATAGATAGGTAGTATAGATTAGATATAGATAATCATTATAGACATATAGATTAGATTAGAATAGTTATATAGATAATTGATAGTTTTCCTTTTCCCTTCCCGTCTCCCTTAGATTTAGATAGATATTACGTGTGTACATATATAGAGAGATTAGATATTATATAGGTATTTAGGCTAGTCTGTTTTATTATATATATTATGTTATATATTGTGGCCAGATGCTAGGTGACTGGCCTGGGGACCGTTTATTGAATAAACTGTGCTTATATGAGAAACCCCAGGACTGACTGCGTAACTGATCTGGGCCTTATCCTGTATGCACTTACCCACGGGGAAATGGGACCCTGCCACACACACACACATATATAAATATATATGGAGGGCTCGTGCTTATGTGGGGAGAGCTGAACTGTGAGCCAGGCACCTAGGATGAAGCTGCCCTGTGTGTGTGTGCTCTGAACTAGGCGGCTTGCTGCCTCTCCTGGCTGAATACCAGAAGGGCTTTTTTTTTTGCTGTGAAGTGTGTGGTGCCGACCCACCTGCTTTCTAGCACCTGTGGACAGTGCTGTTGGACAGGAGCTGATTGCTGCAGAACCGCGGATTGGATCATCACCCCGCTGGGGAATTAAAGGTGAACTGTGGTATGTGCCCAAATTGTGGGCGCGTGCCACTAGGCGGCACACCTAAGGGCTACATGCGCAAGGGCACACCCTTGTGTGCGCGGCCTTAGGCGCAGGCTGGGTGGGGTCGGGGACTGATGAAAACAGGCTAGAAGTTACTTTTATAGATATATGGATATAAAAATATATTGGTGGTGACCAGCTACATAAGGAACAGTTGAAAGATCTGCTTTGGTCCAGGAAAATGGCTGGACCTGACTAGGGGTTGTTCCCTTAAGTGAAAGAGTACAAACTGTGCCAGTGACTGTCTTGCATCTGGTTACTATCACAACAGACCGTAATTGGCTAAAAAGACATAAACGATTGTTGTAGGTCTAGAGTATTAATCTTTACAGGGTATTGGGCTGTTATCTATTAATCTGAAATGTCTGCTAGGAAAAGGGGGTGTCAGCCAGCCACGTCACCATATGCAGAGGTGCCTACCCTGAAGCAATTGAAATTACATGATCTGGGCTTTAGAGAAACCCCAAAAAGGGGGAACTTGCTATGCCAGATTTGTACTAGTAATAGATTTGCTGTTTTGGATGAAGGCACAAACCTTTCTAGTCTGCATTTTACTGAAGTAGGAGAGAATATGGGCCAAAGGACCCCTCTTTATACGACTTGCATAGTACATCAAAAACCATTAAATTGTTGGGGGATCAATGTATGCTTATTAGTAGACTGATTGATATCCTGTTTAAAGGTATGACAGATATGAAGGGGGTTATCAATGGTATTCAGTCATGCTTACAGGATGTTGCCAGAGACACAAAAACTATAGTGACCCATTTATTTGCTCTGGCGTCTCCTAAATTGATCAATGTAGAGACCAATGGATGTTTTACTAAGAAATTGGTTGAAACCATGGATGCTCGAGTATCAGGACCAGCACAACCCTATTTGAACCATACTCTGCCTAATGACCTTAGATCTGTGTTACTGAAAATTCTTCCTTTGCCAAATGGTGTAATGCCTAAGTGGCATTCTAAGTTTTTTATCAGGAAGCATTTGGTAACTTTACTCCAATTCAGACTTCATATGTCTGAGATAGAAAGATTTTATTTTTTTAACACCTACAGACCAGGTTTTGAGGCTGGTTATCCATTTTGTAAGTTTTTCTCCAGTTGAAAAGATCTTGACTGCAAAAGATGTTTTAAAATCCTGAATGATTATGATATCTGGGGCTTCCATAATTTGGAATAATACCTTGACAGAGGACCATGGGTTAGTGGGGAAGAAATGTACTCAACAGGGGTCTAGTGTAACGGGGAGGTGTACCCAGCAGGTAAGATCTAATATCCCTCCTATTGAATTAGGTAGGGACCTTCATAGTATTTCCCCAGTATTGGTGGAAGAGATGGAAACAGAAATTGTGGAGACCCGTTTGTTGGACAAACAGCTTGACTTGTGCAATCATTTGATTGCTCAGCCAATTGAGCCAATTGTCATGAAGGGTTCCCACTTATTGATAGCAGCCATGGAGGTATGGCCTGGGAACAAGAATGAGAGAAATTCTTTTAGGGCTAAGCAGCAGGTAGATATCTTGATTCCATTAACGGTGGGTGGGTCTGAACAGCGAACACGTTTCAGCATAGAGCTGAACACAGAGGGGTTTGGTAATCAGGAATCTCATTGGGTGTCGGTATTTCAGTCACTGGCAGTAGTAGAACAAAGCCAAATTATATAAAGGTTGGGGCTCATCCAATCTAGACTGGTAAAGGCTAATCCGGCCTTGGAAATATGTAGGGAGGTAGAACTAGACATGCAACAAACAGGAACAAATAGAGTAGGGAAGGGCATGAATAAAATGGCCCCCAAACTGTCTAGCATGAGATAGTGGGCTGTCAAGGTCCTGTCTCTCAGTCTAGGTCTAGGGAAGGAAATATGACAATATCGACCCACTCCCCAGGATTGGGAGTGAGGTGCAATCTAGAAACACAATCAAATAATGATAGTGTGGAAGCTGTAATTTGACCACTTGATCCTGGCCATACATGACGCAAACCCTTCAGTTCAGGCCTATCCATTTTATCATGGAATATAGCGGGATGGAGGAACAAAGAGGAGGACACTACCTTTTTAGATTTCTTAAGTTCATATAAATGTCTTTGTCTCCAAGAAACATGGCTAACAAAAAAAAAATCTGTCAGGGGATACAAGGTTTTCTCTACCCTGGCCGATATTCTTGTTGGAATTTCAAGTGGTAGACCAAGTGGTGGCCTTGCACTCCTTATTCATACATCCTTTACTGCTTTAGAGCGATGAATGCATGGATTCATGTGGACAGGGGGTGAGTAGATCATCTTCCAAGGGAGTATAAGTTTAATAAATATAAAAGAATAAGAAAACAAATACCCAATACAATTAAAAAAAACTTTTTATATATAAATTTCTTTAAATGGTGTTCTTATAATATAGATTGGGTTGTTAATTATTTTTTACAGGTTTCTTGGAGTTATTATACATGTTCCCATGTATGGAGAATATGTAAATGTTGGAGACCACCCATCTGTTTTGTAATCTTTGCTATTATTCAACTGGTGCTGTTGATAATTATCACAAGATGGTCAGAAATACAGTGTGTCCAGCACGGAATAGATTTGTTTGCAGTGTTGGTGTACCCCTTTGATTGTATATGTTTTTGGAGTGCTAGTGAGTACCCCAATTAGATTTTGATGCCTATGGTCATTTATTGGATTGCATATCTGCTTTGAGATTTATTATATATGGTTATGTCTAAACTTATTAAAATATATGTGGTTTTATAAATGCTATGTTTATCTAAGGCATCCCCACCCATTGTTTTCCCATTGTGAGTTGTGGGTGGTGTTTTCCATCATAATTCCCTAGGGGATTAGCCCTTTTGGGGGGGGTTTTTTGGGGGGGGGCAAAAACACAAGGGTTGGTACGGTAGATCATGCAGTCTGGCTAAACGGTCTTTGAATCGCTTAGCTGGTAGACTGAAGAGGGATATTTTTAACATCTCCCTGAATGGAAAATTTTGGTTAGCCAGGAGAGAATATAAAATGCTCCTTAGGGCTAAGAAACAGCCGATTCAAGCTGCTTATTGGGAAGATCTTGAATCTTCAGTGCAGGAAGGGAACTCCTTTAAATTTTGGAGCTTGATAAAATCAACTTGGCCTGTAAGGGAGCCTCAAAAAGAAATTTAAAAACTCACCAGTACGGTGGGAGATATACTATAGTGCTATATATTCAGGGGGGGCTTTAAGTGTGAGAAATCCAACATCATGTTCTATTGATACACTAGCAGAGTGGGAGCCAGTCTCCCCAGTTGAGGTTAGCCTTTTGATTGCCCAACTAAAATTTAAAAAGGCACAAGGAATAGATTTTATACCAGCCGAACTCCTCAAGAGCAATGTTGAATGGTGGAGTAAAATGAGACAGGAAGAATCCCTAAGGCCTGGTTACAGAGTATAATTGTGCCTATATTTTAAAAAGGAGATCCAAAGGATCCAGCAAATTACCGTCCTATAAGCCTGCTAAGTGTGATTGACAAGCTTTATGCTAAATATCTCTTGGGCAGGCTACAAGGTTGGACTGTTCAAAATAAACTTATTGGTAATGAACAGGCAGGATTCAGGGAAGGTACTTCAACTGTGGATCACATTTTCGTAATAGATCAAATAATTGCTAAATATGTGTATCAAAGATCCAATTCCCATGTGTATATTTGTTTTGTAGACCTGAAATCTGCCTTTGACACAGTCAACAGAGAGAAACTATGGTCAAAATTGTTGGCCTTTCAGATAGATCTAAGATCGTTATTTTTAATATAGGCCCCCCATGCCAATACTACTCTGCAGGTAAGAATGAATGAACAAGGTTCTCTCACGCGTTCTATAGAGACAGGAAAAGGAGTTAGGCAAGGATGTATCCTGTCTCCATTATTAATCTTTATATAAGTGACATGAAGATTTCCCTTGCTAACCCGGCACACCATCCCGTCGAACTGGGCAAGCAGGCAATTTCAACTCTTCTCTATGTGGACGATAAGGCCCTAGTAGCCCACTCACAGATAGGGCTGAGAAGGCTTATGACGGCGTCTATTGTAAAAAGGAGCTATTATTAATAAATTATAATAAAACCAAGGTGCTGGTGGTTAGCAGAGGGATGCAACAAAATAAGTGGTCCATGGAGGGAAATGTCATAGAACAGATAAAACAATACAAATACCTTGGCGTAATAATATCCGCTGTCCCTACATGGAAGGCGCATTTTCAAATGGCGTGTGCAGCAGCTAGAGCCATGGGGTTAGGAATTGCTGGGTTTTATTGGTCTAAAGGGGGAAGACTTTTTAAGACCGCATTAAAAATGATAAATGCCAAAGTGATCCCTCAATTATTGTACGGGGTGCAAGTTTTGCGTGTAGACATGTTAAAGGACCTTGAGACAGAGCAAAACAGAATGCTCCGTTCAATTCTCCATGCCCCTAAGAGTACACTCATATCTATCCTCAGAGCAGAGACAGGTGTGATAGGGATTACTGAAATGGCTAAATTAGCTGCCCTGAAATTTTGGCTAAAGCTGCATTTAATTGAATCAGGCTCAATAGCCCAACAAATTGTCCATGTAGCCAAGGGTAAATGGCTAGTTAAAGTGGAGGAATTTCTTCACTCAATGCATGGATATATCCAGCCAGGTCCTTTAGTAGAGCCTGGACTGAAATTAAAACTCGTTCAAGAGACCTGGAAATTCAGAAAACCCGTGAATTCGTTTCTGTCCAAAGGGTCTCACAGCTATTCCCGGAATTTGTAATTCCACCTAAAGGAGCCTCATATTTGGCCAATGCACAAATGACTAGGACCAGGGTGGTTTTCACCCTAGCCAGATTTGGTGTTTCCCCCTCAACCTTTACTGAGGGAAGCTGGAAGAGAATCTTGTATGTTGAGAGGGTTTGCAAGCAAGGTTGCAGAGATACAATGCGGCCGGCACTGGTTGAAAACCTGGCCCATATTCTCTTGGTATGTCCAATATATGATTCTTGGAGGCAGCAGTATATTGCCCCTCACCTGCGTAGAGCAGATCAAACTGACAGGCAGAAGGAATTACTTTTCCTTGGAGATAGAGACCCTGATATCTCTATTAGCATTGCTAGATTTTTATTCCGAGTATTAGAGTATAAGAAAACCCAGCAACTCTCTTAATTCTAGAAATTTTATGTTCTATTGTCTTGGTAGCAAAAGTTTGGAAGCTACCTTTTATAATGTGCTTTATATTTTGTTTGTATTGTTTTCTTCCTTGTTTGATTTATTATGCCCGCAATCTGAGAGGGTATTATTTGATTATGATGACCTACGGTTAAGTAATAATAAATAAATTATACATGTGTGTGTGTGTGTGTATATATATATATATATATGTGTGTGTGTGTGTGTGTGTGTGTATTCATACTATATATATATATAGTATTAATGAATATATATACACACACACACACACACACATATATATATATATATATATATATATATATATATATATATAACGTTATCGGAATTGATAACGATAACGATACCAAAAATAAAATCTTTGTTGAAACGATACTGATACCAATAATGACAACAATAACAAAAATGCCAATTGTTGTTAATAACAATAACAAAAATAACATTTTTTAATAACGATAACAAAAAACAAAAATTACATGGTATCCTGGTGCACACCCCTACTAGAATGTAATTTTAAAGGCAAATTATTAGATGCCCACCTTCATTACTGTAGGTACAAATAACCATACATTCAGTTTTCCATCCCACACTGTTGATCATTGGTCAAGTGACAGGATCAATCAAGTAGTCTAAACAGCTGATACAAATAATAGTGTATGCAGAATAGTGTCAGCTTTTCTACTTTTAAAGCTGAGTTTAAAACTGAACTAATTAATAGGTGTCAGTAGTCACCAGCACATTTCTAAATTAACAAATAATTGTTAGCCCTTCAATATCTTTTTCTTTTTTCCTTTTGAAATTATATTATATTGCCACTAGGTAGCAGCAGATGACACAAAAATATCCTTTCCCTATTCTTTGGCTCACTAACGCATTGGGAAGTAACAATTCAGGTTGGATGCAGAAAATAAAGTTGAGTAAAGGTTATTTTAATTAAATAAACTGGCAGAGTTAGTACTATTTTCCCCTGTTCAATTTCAAAATGTTCTTCAGAACTACACAATACTTTGATTCCTTTCTTCTGTTTAGCCAAATTGCCTTTTTCTTCCTTACAAACAGTGACTTTCAGAAGGGATCTAGGATTTTCCTTGTTTTTAATTTTCAAGTAGCTGTTCAAGACCTCAGACTATGGATTAATGGCAACAAGTAGAGTGTATGGCCAAAATAGTTCTAACGTGAGAACCAAGGAGCGAAAAACTTTATTTAAAACAAAAAATGCACTATTTAAAATTTTAGCAAAACATGCATGCTCTTCTATTTATAATTGTATTTATGTAATGGTCACAGAACAACAAATAAAATCTATTTTGGTGACACAGGCATTCGTATATTGACATGGCATCAATAGTGTTGATACTCTAGGCATTATTTTGCCTCTCTGTGCACAGATGTCAGTATCTACATACCTGGGGAGTCTTACATTCAGCAACAGCTGTTGTTATCAACATAGTTAACATTAGTCATCTCATCCAGTAAGGCACTGAGACAATAGCTTAAAGGTACTTACAACTAAATTTGTGGTTCTACTAACATTAGTACAAGCCACAAAATGTGATAAGCATACCAGGAAGAATGTCTTTACTGTACTATTTGTATTTCTACTATACCAGATGTCCATCTCAGTTTCTCCCTCCTTGCCTTTAAAAAGCATTGCTGCAGCCAGGTTTAATTGAATATTTTGTATGGCCTATGGACCATTCAGTCATCTACATTTAAATATTTTGATAACAGCTAATTTGTGTGTTTTGTTAATTTTTAGGGTTTATAATGTTTCGAAACCTAAGTTTAAGCTAATGTGCCTAGTGATATTAAGTAATGTCATTATAGAACAGCAAGCATGTAACATCGTGCACACAGCCCTCTAATGGTGCACACGACACTTTATGCAGATGGCATTAAAATCTCCTGAGTCAGAAAAGGGCAGGAAAGCTCTGAAGGTTTATATAACCAGGTCAAGGTAGAGAAGGCAGAGACCACCAGGGAGCACAGACCAGACAGGCTGCTTCTCCAGGAATATCTCTTACACACATGCACCTACATACCTCTAAGGGTGATTTCAGATGTTACGCGGTCCAGAGTCACCACAGTGGATTCCCAGCGGTGGTGAACCGTTCAACAACACACACACCCCGTGGTCAATAAAAGCCCCGAACAGACGTGACGGGAGTGCGACTACGGCAGGGAATCGGACCGGCAGACCATGACCTGGGGCAGCGCAACAGACCTTACACCAATCCCGGGCCAGGCCATGGTCAAAGTACCAGGAAGGCGCCGGGGTGGCTTGTCCCGGCTGCTGCCGTGTGCCCTTTAAATCTCCCTCCACGGCCTGTGTTGTTGCTGGTTGCCTGGCAGCAATGCTGCGTGCTTTCTCCCCAGCTGGGAATCATTTTGATTGATTCCGGCCGGTGATTGCCATCCAGATATTACTTTTTATTGTTTCCCGCTGGGAATCTCTTTGACCACACTTTTGGAGATGGTCTGGCCCAGGGTATTTTCAGATGTTACGCGATCACGCACAACCAGAGTGAACCACGCTCAATCCCACGGCGGGGCCAATGCACCCGGAACGTCTGTTCGGCGCGTGCCAGATGTTCACCACGCTCAATACCCACATGGGGTCAATTTCAACCATGCTTCCCGGGCTAGCGGGGGGAATATCCCGGGAAGCGTGGTCAAAGAGATCCCCACCAGGAAACAACAAAAAGTAACGTCTGGATGCCAATCCCCGGGCAGAAACAAAGGAAACGAGCCCCAGCCGTGGACAATGCACGCAGCATCGCTGCCGGGCAACCAGCAACAACACAGCCGCCGGAGGGAGATTTAAAGGGAAATCAGCCACAGGCATGCATGGCGGGATGTAGCGAGGAGGGAGGCAGAAGAGAGCGGCAGGTGACAGAGTGACGGTGGAGGAGGAGGAGGAGGTGGTGGGGCAGCGGTGGAGGGACCACAGGCAGGGGAGGAGGGGGACACGGGAGTCATGCTGACCCTGCAGCCAGCACGGGAGCAACACCCCCAGCAGCAGGCGCCATGCGACGCCCCGGGGACAGCAGCCACAATGGGGCTGGAGGAGGCACCCAGGAAATGGGTAAGGGCAATGGAGGGGAGGGGAGCAGGGGGCACGGGGGCACCTCGGGGGGGCCCGGGGCATGCCTGGGTGACCGGGAGGGAGGCAGGGGGCCGGGGAGACCCGTGCGGGGACCCAGCCGGCACCTAACCCCACACGCCCCTCCGACTGTCCCCACAGACACGGAAAATGGCCCGGGCGGACGAGCCCCCGGAGGACACCAGACCTGCGTGGGCGGAGGCACCATCGGCGGAGGAGGAGGAGATGGAGGAGGAGGAGGAGGAGAATGACCGGCCGTGGGACGCCGGAGGAAGCCCTACCACCGAGGGGGCCAGTGGGGCCTCCAGGAGACCAGGGACTTCATCCGCATATGAGGGACCCTGGAGTACCAGCTGGAGCTCGCCCTCAACCAGCGAAATGAGCATGTCTACCAGGACATAGTGCAGGACATGGAGGCGGCGGGGTATCAGCGCACAGTGACACAGTGCCGCTCCAAGGCCAAGGAACTCAAGAGGGGGTACAAGGCCATCCGGGACAACAACAGATGCTCCTGACATGGGGCCCGGACCGCCCCCTTCTACGAGGCCCTGGACCGCATCCTGCATATGAAGGATTCCATAGTCACCCCATGGCTTGTGGGCAGTGCAGTGGTCCAGGGCAGGGAAAGGGCTGAGGTACCCCCTCCCCTCTCCCCCCGCCCGGTAGACACGAGCTCCAGGACCCCGGACCCCCAGGATGAGCGCCCAGCGCCCTCCGGCACCGTCAGGGCCCCCTCCCGGCAGCAGCCCCGAGAGCACCCAACCCCAGGCCGGCCCAGCTGAGTCCGAGGTCGGCACCCTCACCACCATCAGCCATTGGTCCCAGGGGGAGCACTCCCGCATCGAGGGGCCAGCCTCCGAGGGATCCGAGACTGACATCGAGGGTAAGCGCCCGACCCGGAGAGGGGGGGCATGACCAGGGGGGCATGGGCCAGGGGGGGTGGAGGGAGCAGGGGCCGCCCCATCCCACGCCCCAGCCCCCCCCACCAAGGCAGGAGGGGTCCCGGTTGCAGGTCCCCCAAACGCCCACCCAACACCCACACTCCCTCCCTCCCTCACCCGCAGGACATGGAACACCCCGGGAGCAGCCTGAGGAGATGGAGCCACCAGCTGCTGGGCTGGCTGTGCCTTGTGGGCCCCCATTGTGCCTTGGTCCTGGAGTCCTGGCCCCCCCTTTCCGAGACTGCCTGTGTTGCTGTGGGGGCATCTATGTGGACTGTGGTGCTGTGGGGGTGGGGGTTTCCTGCAGCCTGTGTCCTGCCCTGCCCCTTTGCAGTGCCCCCCCTCTTCCGTGTCCCCCCCTGCTCCCATTGTTCCTGGTGCATTGTCCGGGCAACCCTGCCCCCCCTTCCCGACCTTTCCCTTGGGTGGGTGCTCCCGCGTGTGCGTGTGCGTGTGCGTGTGCGTGTGCGTGTGCGTGTGCGTGTGTGTGTGTGTGTGTGCCTGGGCATGTGGTCCTGCTGTGTGTTGCACTGTGGGACCACTGTGTGTGTGTGTGCGTGCCTGCTGAGTGGGGTACCTGTCACCCGCTTCTCCCTCTTCCCCCCTCCCTTCCCGTTTCCCTTGTGTGGGCGTTCCCTTGTGTGCCTTTTTGCTTTGTTTGCCCTCGGGTGGCCATGTGTGTGTCCCACCCCTGCCCGGTGTCTTCTGAAAGTTTTGACCACAGCCGGGGATGGGCGTCATGTCTGTTGCGCTGCCCCGATCTGTGATGTGTTGCCCCGATTCCCAGTCATGGTCCCGGTCCCGTCACGTCTGTTTGGGGCTTTTCTTGGCCCCGTGGCGTGGTTGTTTTATTCACCCCCACCGGGGATCGACTGTGGTGAACCACCCACCCGTAACGTCTGAAATCACCCTCAGAGGTCCGGAAGCATGGTTGAATTTGACCCCATGTGGGTATTGACTGTGGTGAACATCTGCCGGCCGCCGAACAGATGTTCAGGGTGCTTTGGCCCCATCGCGGGATGGACCGTGGTTCACTGTGGTTGAACATAATCTTGTAACATCTGAAAATACCCTAAGAGAGATATCTAGAGTTTGGTTAGGGGCTTCTTACACACACACACACACACGTGTAGTTAGGTTAAATGGGCCCAGGTACAAGAAATGGACTCCCTCCTGCCCCCGTCACCATCCTCCCCAGTCTCACCCACTCACCTCCTTCCTCCCCAGCCCCAGAGTCATTATTGCAGAAAACTGTTAACTTACATGGTAAAGACTCCAGAGACATGCCTGTCATCACAGTGCCGCTCCTTCTGCTTGCTGCTCTTAACCATGGAGGCTCCGATTGCACTGCCTGCCTAGTGCTGCTGCCGCCATTACTTGCTCTGGCCTGTGCCACCCACCAGGTGGGTCCCACATTCACCGTGCATTACAGATGCTTCCTCTCAGCTCAGTCACCACCCACCTGTGCCACAACAGCATAGGAATAGTCTCCTCCCTCCCCCATCTTTGGTCCTGGGACAAATGTCCCCCCCATCCCTATGATAGCTATGCCCCTGTATGTGAATGCACATGCACGCGTGTACACACACACACATGGATATATATTATTTGCTTAATCTCTGTCTCTGCTATGATCACAATTTCTCCTTCATTTATAGCTCCGTTCTCAGGCAGCAGCCCAGTGCATCCTCACTGCACAGATGATTAAGGGCAGGGGAATATTTTCTTTTTTACGTCATAAAGTGAGGTACTACTCTGTATTGTGGGTGTGGGAGAACTGATGATAATACTGCTACTTGCAGTCAGATTCCTCTGTTTCTTCACCAACTCTGATTCGTTCCACACTCCCCCTTGCTCAGTACTCACAAAAATCATCGCTTAGACTCAGTAAACTGTTTACGTTGAAATGTCCTTTTTTGCAACAGCATCGCCTCAGAAGATCTACTTTTCCAGAAAGACTAATTGTAAGTGTGTGGTCACTTTTGAGAAATAATTGTGGACACAGCCTATTTCAGGCACTCCTACACCACTCCTCCTTTGCTCCCTGAAACCTCCTGGACTGATGCTTTGGTAAGGACACATGTCTGACTAACAATGGGGGGCATATTTGTTGTGGTTGTTTACAATACATACTGTGTGTGTACTGCATCAGTGTAGCAAACCTTCTAGATCTGCATTTCAGACACCTGCGCCTGCCCTCTTGCTCCAAAACTCTTAAACATGTTAATATCAGTGCTGTCTGTTCTACCTCAACACATCTTTGTGGAGGAGACTGTTCAAATATTACCCAACCACAGCACAGCTTCAACCTTATAGACTAGGGACATCACTGAGGCAGGAAACAGCAAGATTAACCCTGCCTCCCTAATTTTTCTACTCCCAGTTTTTTAAATTAGTCTGACCTCAGTTGTTGTAATCTGAATGCAAACTACCAATAGAATATGCTGTCCACATTCTTCCCATTCTCCCCAACTGAAATGAAAGCAGATAGGGAAAGCAAGTGGTCAGGGGGCAGTAATCTGCTACTCTCCTTAGTTGAAATGTTAGCCTGCAGAGGAAGAGAATTGGGGCTGAAAGACAAACACAAAGTGTGGGTGCATGAATCCTAAGTTGTAAGCAAGCACAATAAATGAAACTCTATGGCATCTTTACTGCTCACATGACACAGTAACAATTTCCATGATTTTTGGAGCACAGTTGAATTTGTAAGAGCCTTGACTCCTCTCTTCAACTGAAGGTTTTTTTATCAAAGAATTTCCCTGTTTTTTTAAAGGGGGAATGCACTAAATTCCCCCTGCTGCCATAGTACCAACCTGAGTTTGATTGCCAGCCAAGCAGCCAGCCAGTGAATTTACCTTTCAGCCCAAACATTGCTCCCAGGTGTAAAAAAAATGTAAAAAAAAAAAATCCTACTGGTGAAACTGACATCATCAATTTTACCAGCAAGGGGGAGGAGGGACTGTGAGGAGATATTGCTTTGCAATCATTCTTCACTGGACTAGTTCCCTTGCTGCTCCAAGATTTCTGTTATGTGACTGAAGAAATTATATGAAATTCAAGTACAATTCCTCAATGCATGTTGTAGTGTGATAGAGTTCAGGCTGAGACCTTAGGAACTTATGAATAACCAGGTCAAGGCCTGGAGAGCTGGAAAGTAACAAGTTAGAACAGCTTTGAGTCAGCAGCAATGAACAGCCGTATGAGAAAGCTCACTATCTTTGGCCTCATAATGTGTAGGCAACTGAATGTGAAATAGATACGGGGGCTCTGTGCATAACCTTGGACAGGGAGCAAGCTGGCTCCATCTTCTAGCCTTGGATCAACAATGGATCAACAATGAATCATTCTCAATAGTGTGGTGAGTTCAGTACTCAGGTGGTGACATGTTGTCTCCTTTCTCTTTTATATTATTTGTAGGGCTGAAACTCAATTGTCAGTCTTATTTTTCTCTGTGAAAATCAGGATTCTTGGATCATTCTTGAAAATGAGAATAAGCCCAGAAACTTCCAGGTTCTCACTGAGAAAAGCGAGAAACTTGAGACAGTCTTCCCTCCCCCTGCATGGGTCGGTTTACTTCCTGAGGTGCTGCCCTGGCAAGGAGGAAAGGGGGATCTGGGTCTACACAGTCCCCCTGCCATGGCAGCACCTTGAGAAGTGCCCAATCCCCTTTGCAAATCCATGCACAGGGAGTGGAGGAGAAAGCAAGGATCCACTCCCCCCCATGCACCGCTTTACAAGCCTCCAAGCTCCTGGGCACTTTCCGAGGTGCTGTTCTGGCAGGGGGAGAAGGAGCATCCTGGTTCCCCCTCTATCCCTGGTAGGGCAGCACCTCAATAAATTCCCAAGGCCCTTTGCAAAGCTGTGCACTGGGGAGAGAGAGCAGGGATGCACTTTCTCACCCCCACACATGGCTTTGTAGGCCACCAAACATTTGGATACTTCCCAAGGTGCTACCTTGTCGCGTAGAGGAGAACATTCATTCTGCCTCCAAAATGTAAGCATCTGTAACTTTCTTGGTTTTCCACCTGATTTCCCTGAAATTTTGAAAGATTCTACCCTCACCCAAGTGATTCTCCCTACCAAATTTCACAGTGATAGTCTATTAGAATAGGTAACTAATGAGATGAATTTGGGAAACTAATGAATTTGAGAAAGACCAATTTATAATGCATAATAGAGGAGATGTTTCATAACAGTTATGTAATTGTGAAATAGCTTTCCAAGGAGAGTGCTATTCATTCATTCATTAAGACAACTGAATTTACTGTGAAATTAAGAACATCTGTGATAAAACTCACCTCTTTCGCTCTGCTCTGTCTGACTCTTTATCCTGATGAGCCACTATTTCCTATACCTACGATCTGTTTACCCTTATCCTTGCCACTTGGACCTGTCTGTTGTCATTCTCAACGTAACCAAGCCAAGTATGTGCACTTGAGACCTCGCATCTTCATGAATGTTAGACCCCTTGTCTCTCCCTCTGTTCCCCTTCCTATGTCTCTCCCCCAGCTCCTGTCTCTCAGATTGTAAGCCTTAGGGGCAGGGATCGTGTCTATTTTATTACTTTGTAAAGTGCCAGGTACACTGCTGGCGCTATATAAATGTTTGTTAATAATAATAATAATAATAATAATAATAATAATAATAATAATTGCTACACAGAGTTTCAAAGACAACATACATAGTATAATTGCTGCATGGGGTCTCAAAGACCCAGATATCTTACCAGTACATTTTTTGAAAACACAAAACCCACTAGAAGTATGATGAAAAAATAAATACTGAAATATTAACAACATCATAGCATATGTTTCATCAACATAAAACAACTCTGGAGAGTATGAGTTACTACTTGGGGTGTAAGTGACCCTCAATGTCTTTGAAGTAAAATGATCCTCTAAACAGAAAACATAACATGTATAAAAACAATACAAATGTTAACAGGTTGTCTTTATCATAGTTTAGGAATACTTAAAGAAAGGATAAGCTTTAGTCAGAGTATCAAGCTATTTTTTAAAAAAAATAATGGTATGTGTTTGACACCACATATATCCCAATAGTTTTGCTGTGCAATATTTATCTTTTCCCACTGACTACCATTGGTCAATACCCTTGCGGGGGGGGGGGGGGGAATTAAAGCCAACAGACAACAATTGGCCCTAGTTTAGTTAGAGAATACCTGAAGAATGAAGTGACGTCTGTCACTCTCTGATAAGGTTTTATTTACATTTATGTACACCTTTGGGGTCAGAGACATCCTAAAATCTCTAGGAGGGACTGGACAAAACTCTATGAAATATAGTTACAATAACAGAGGCAGACAAATGGCCGCTCAGGAGTCACATGCAGCTCTCAGGCACTTATACTGTTGCTCTTGCCAGAAGTGATTGCCTGGGAGCACGTCCATGTGACTATCTTAGGAGCAAGAGAATCCAAGCCAACTCCTGGGGGTGATGGGAGCAGGGAAGTGTGCCCTGAACTGCTATTGTCACTGCCTAAACCCACCAGACTGCCTAGGAGCCAGAGCTTTGAAATGAGGGTGGTGGGCTGGGCAAAGTCACACTGTCTTATCCCCAGGATTGGCAGGAAGATGCAGTTAACCTAACGGGTGCTTTTGGGTGAACGGCTGCCCCGGGCTGACCTGTTCCAGGGCACTACTGCTGACAGCACTCTGGAACATCCTGAAGCGGGCTGCAGAACCTTGAAGAACCAGCCCAAGGCAGAAGAGGTGTCCATCTATTTGGTGGATCCACACAGCAGCTCCACTATTGGCCGGCCATTGCCCAACACCATAGAGTTGCGGGACACAACCTTGGACAATCGTCCACAACTCTATGGTGGGGGGCACTGTGCAGGTCGATCACAGGTCAGAGAACCCACCGGGTCTGTCTGAAGTTGACCCAGATGGGGCTGCAAGTGGGCATAAATGAGGGTACACCTCCAGAGCAGCTCTGGGGACAGGCTGCCTCCATGTCCATCTAAAAGCACCCAAACTGTTTGTGGCTGTCTCTTATATGAACATTTTGGAATGCATCTCTTGGGCTTGGGAACTTTTACCACCACTGTAATATACAGTGCTCATGGGAATGATTGTGCCGTAACAGAAAGATAATAAACTTCTCTTCCTGATGACTCTACAAGGCATATTTGAAGCCAGATTCTTTTCTCTTGGTGAGTTAACAATGGATACAAATTAATGGAAGCCAAATCCATCTTTGTGTCATATAGCTTATATTGAAGGAAGTTGGTACAGAGAGTCTCATCTCATTATCCACAGCTCAGCTATGCAGTAGAGCAGGATTTGAAGCTAGCACTTGTGGGTGCTAGGTGAAGACTCTGGCTCCCATATTCACTGGTATTTCCTGGGCTTTAGTGGTAATGTTTGAACTACCAGGTGTACGAAGGGTCTTGCTGTGCTTTTCTGCTCACCCTGCACTACTTGGTCCTTCTCCTTGCATGAGCTCCCCTCTCAGTTTCTCTCTCCCCTGCTCAGTTTCCAAGGGAATATTTTTGTCTCCAGAAGACTTCAAATAGTTAGGTCCAAATAGGGTCAGACATTTTGGGATCATAAATCCAGGCGGCATGATCTGAGGATTTACAGGAAATGAAGACGAAGTGGTTCAGATGCTATATTTTATTAGCCCGACTTCTTCAGGCAAGGAGCTGTCCATCCAAAACTCTAGTTAAGTCTCAGCAAACATTTTAAAAACAGCTCTCATGTAAAGGGATAAGAAAATGTACCCCCTCCCACAGGAATTGTGTATCATTGCTTTAAAACAGCAGGTCCTTAACATTTAATGGGAAGCCAGAAGACCATTGACTGGCTGCCAGTCCATTCCAGGAAAGAGGCCATCATATTTGTGTCATCTTCCTCCCCTTCAGCTATATGGATCCATCTGGAATTGTGGTGCAATTTAGGTACAATCTTTTCTCCTGCTGGAAACTCTTCTACTGAAGAGAAGTTGTACCATAACAAGGTCAAAAAAGCGGTCAAAAAAGCAAATAGAATGTTAGGAATTATTCGCAAGGGAATAGAGAATAAAACTGAGAATGTCATAATGCCTCTATACAAATCAATGGTGTGACCGCACCTTGAATATTGTGTGCAGTTCTGGTCGCCCCATCTCAAAAAAGACATAGCGGAACTAGAAAAGGTACAGAGAAGGGCAACAAAAATGATCCAGGGTATGGAACAACACCCATATGAGGAGAGGCTTGATAGGTTGGGGCTCTTCAGCTTGGAAAAGAGACAGCTCAGAGGAGATATGATAGAGGTCTATAAAATCATGAGTGGTGTGGAACTTGTAAACAGGGAACGGTTAGGGATGGGCGAACAGAACCGAGTTTGGAAATTTGGTTCAGTTCGGTTCAGTTCGGAAATTCAGTTTGGTTCGGAAGTTCGGTTTGGTCGACCAAACTATTCAAGTTCGGTCCGAACTCCAAACTTCCAAACAAAGTTCGTAAATTCAAACCCCATTGAACTAAATGGTATATTATCTTTTAGGGATGGGCAAACAGAGCCAAGTTGGGAAATTCGGTTCGGTTCAGTTCGAAAATCGAGCTCGGTTCGGAAGTTCGGTTCAGTCGACCAAACTGGTCGAGTTCGGTCTGAACTCCGAACTTCCAAACCGCGTTCGCCCATCTCTAGGAACGGTTATTTACCCTCTGAACTAGTACTAAAACTAGGGGACACTCCATGAAACTCACAGGTCGCAGAGTAAAAACAAACAAAAGAAAGTATTTTTTCACTCAGAGTACAAATAGGTTGTGGAATCTACTGCCAGAGGCTGTGGTAAGGGCCAGTACTATAGTTGAGTTTAAAAGAGATTTGGATAAGTTTCTGGAAGATAGGTCCATTAGCAGCTATTAGCCAGATAGGTTTGGGGAACAAAACCCTTTACTGTTGGGAGCCTGGGGATGACCCACAGGGAATGGATAGCATGGTGACCTGTTGGGTGCTTCTTCCAGGCCCCCGTGATTGGCCACTGTCCAAGACAGGATGCTAGGCTGGATGAACCATTGGTCTGACCCAGTATGGCACTTCTTATGTTCTTATGTAAGGAGCTATTGATGCACCCAACAGTGACTACCACACAGATTGCTATGGAGTCCATCCAGTTCTAATAGTTTTATTAGGAATAATTCTAGTTATGTTTTTGAGTTGCAAATATGCAGCTTGTCATTATGTATGGACGTGTTTCACTATGTGTCAGCTCAAGGCTTGCGCCTTATTTTTAACCCATCTAGCTTGCAGATGAAAAAAGAAGAGATGGGGATTACACATAGCTGTTGTTATGCCTGGTAACAGCAGATACAAGGAGCAGCAGTAGTGAATTGGCAGCACTGAGGGGAGAATGCACTGGCCCCTAATTTACTTAGTATGGGAGTAACTAATAGGAATGGGAATACTAATTTAGTATTAATACTAAAGTGCCCACTTTAGTGAACTTTAGTATTAATACTAGTAATTCTAAAGCAAGCAGTAGATGCTAAAATTCTGTTTAGTATTTAAACATGAAAAAGGCACCTTTGCCATTTGCCATCTGCTGGGCTCTGTTCAGCTTGCTCTCCACCACTCTGCACCTTTCCACACTTGTTAATTGTAGTCCAGTCAATCTCACATGGGCTCTGGCAGTGCTACTGTTCTCCTGTTCTGCTTTGTCTCCCAGCTCTACTCTCCAGCCTTGGTTACTGCCAGTCCTCCCTGGCTGGTCTCAGGCCCACCAACCACCCCACAGCTGCCTCATCTCACCTGCACTACATTTTGAGATCAACTTTGCTTTCTGCTTGTACCCAGGTGCAGCCCTACGTGGGACTTCCCTTGATGCTGGTCCAGAGGCTGCAGCTGGTGCAAAATGCGGAGGCCCGTTTGCTTCTGGGAACATGTCACAGGGAGCACATAACATTGGTGCTCTGAGCATTGCACTGACTGCCAATATTCTACCAGGCCAAATTCAAGGTACCGGTATTTACCTATAAAGCCCTACACGGCCTACGTACCTGCAGGACCACCTCACTCCCTGTGTTCTTGATCGGCCCCTGCGGTTATCCAGGGGGGCCTTATTGGAGGTCCCTCAGACAAGGTGGGTGGCCAACGATCAGGGCTTTTTTGGTGGTCGCCCCCAGGCTGTGGAACTCCCCTCCCAAGGGAATCTGATTGGTCTAGAGCCTTGTCTTCTTCCACCGTGGTTGTAAGACCTGGCTGTTTTGTCAGGCATTTGGTGAGGAATCGGGGTAGGGAGGGGTGGGGTTTTATTTTCCCAGTTGTAGGTTTTTGTTAATATTAATTTTTATGTCTTTTATATAGATGTTGTTTTTATTGATTTTATGGAATTGTATTTTATATTTGTTGTTCGCTGCCCAGGGCTGCCACAGGCAGAATGGGTGGGTAAAAATATAATAATAAATAAATCTCAGGATGCCGTGCAGGTGAGACGAGGCAGCTGTGTGGTGGGGAGGCTGGCAGAGGAGGTTAGAGAGCCAATTGTCATGTAGAAGCAAAGCACCCCCATCCATGAAAAGCCACTAGCCCCTAGCATGCCCCTCAAAACCCAATGCCAGCTCCCCCCCTTAACCTGTACCGCCCACCTAGGCACAGCCAGCCCTCTTTGACCCCCACAGCACCCCAGCCCAGAGCCACAAGGCACCCCCTGAGCCCACAGCCACCTCCAAAGTACCACCCACCTGCTAAAAGCCCCCAGCCTCTGACATTCCCTCCCCAAATCCAGTGCCACCCACCCCTCAAACCAGTGCCAGATAAGTACACTGCACTTGACCTTAGTAGACACTTTACTGGCTTTAGAAACCCCATGAATCTTTTCCAATTTACTTCAATGGGACAAGGCTCCCATTGACTTCAATGGGAAATGAAACAGAAACAAAACAGAACAAATATTAAAAGTAAACAAAAATGAAACAAAAGTAAATACTACTTTGTAAAGTGCCAGGTACATTGCTGGCACTATATAAATGCTTATTAATAATCATAATCATAATCAAAATAAATAATTAATAATAAAGTCCATCCCTAGTAAGTAGTCTGGGACGCTGGCTGCTGCTACCTTTGCTGTAGCAGTTGCTGCAGCTAGCTTGGGTGCTCAAAGGTTCTCTCCCAGATAGTAAGTTTGAACATGAATTCCCAACCCCCCTTTCCTGCAATGCCTGTTCCTTGCGCCCTCTTCCCACAGTGGGGGAGGGCAGCCTCAGAGGGAGCGGGCTTTGCCCTGCCCCCCCCCCATCGGAAGGGAAGATACAAGCTGGGGGTAGGGCTCAAGTGGTGGAAGGTGCAAAGCCAGGTCTCGAGAGGCAGGGCTTGGCAGGTGCCATTTTGTGGAGGTGCAGCTGCAGGAGCAGTTGCGCTGAAAAGAACTGTGAAGTGGATGCAGGAGGTGTCGGCTTCGCGAGCGGCCACTGAGTAGCATGAGGCCCGCCTCGAGGGCCAGAAGCGGAGCTCGCGCGGCAGGGGCGGGAGGCAGCAGCTCGCACGCGGCAGGAGTACCAGCAAATGGTGGTCATGGTCAGTGCCGGGGACTGGGTCAGGCAGGCCACAGTCTCAGTTGAATCCCTCGCCCCACCCCCAAGCCCAACTTGGTGAGCAAGGAAGGGGGGGTTTCCCTGGCAACATGGGCAGGAAAGGGAAGGCCCCGGCAAAAGGGGCAGGCAGGGCCCCAGCTAGGCGCACGGCTGGGGCAGCCATTGTGCAATGCCAGCGGCAGGCAGAGGCCATTATGGCCTCCCTGCAACAGCGCATGGAGGGTGCAAGGAGCTCCTGAGTGGGATGGCAGAGCGCCCCCCCGACCCAAACAGACTAGCACTGCCCCCAGCGCAAGGGGACGTGGGGACACACAGGTCAGACACGCATGAGAGGGAGCTGCCCTCCAGGGGGGAGGAGTCACCAGAGCCCTGGTCCGGGAGGTTGGGGGAGCACGGGCCCAACACCCTGCCTAGGCGGGGAGAGAGGCAAGCCAGGCCACCGGTCAGATACCGTGATGGTGCTTTGCAGGCACAGAGGGTGGGGGATGCCCCCCTCAGCCCCCCCTTCGCACCTGTGCGAAGCCCCCCTGCCTCGGGTACCCAGGAGACGGTGGGATGGCACACCCCTAGGAGGCCCAGCCCACCTGGCACCCCACCCTGGCGGGGAGGGCAGCAAGATTTGTCTTCTGGCAGCAAGGAGGACACACACACCCCAGGTGATACCATCGGACCGACCCAACCACAGTAATCCTGGAGCAGTTACAAGTTTTGCAGGTAGGATGGAGTCGCTGGAGTCAACAGTCCATGTCCTGACAGCCAGACACTCAACTCAACCGACACAGGAGCCAAATGGGCGGGAGCAGGAGCAGGGATCGTCATCTGAGCAGCCCCCCAGTCTGAGATGGCAACTCAAGGTCCTCGCACCAATGGCAGGTAGGGATGCGCATGAAGCACCCGCAATGACTGGGCAGGCCCACTGTAGCGGGTGCTGTGCTGGTCACGACCACAGGCCTGCTCCCGAAGCCTGTCCAAGAGAGACTGGGCTGGATCAGGTCTTGGGTGCCATGGCCCGCCCACCCCAGTCCGAGTATGTGGGGGGACCTTCCCAGTGTGCAGCCCAGCCATGGGCAGCCTTCCCCCGGTGAGGTGGGTCAGCAGGTAGGGCAGGTTTGGGTGCATGCAGGGCAGTATGCCCCCCTATGCCAGGCAGCTGGGCACCTGATGCAGGAGGTGGCACCCATGGTAGGCAGCTATGCAGAGGTTAATGCCCCGATTGGGACTCACCTCATGCAAGCGACTAAGGATAAGATTTGGAAGGGTGAATACATAGATGTATTCGCCCTTTTGTTTAGTGACCCTATTCCAGATCCTTCTTCCAAGGAAGACAGTAAGGACAACGAAAAATTTAAAAGGCCCAAAGTAGATCGTAATTGGGTCAATTGGTTGGCAGCTTTCTCGGTCCTGATGGGTGTGATGTTGCAGATGTCCCCAGAGCGGGCATCTGAGCTGTTAAAATACCAGGACATAGTACGTACGGCATACAACACAGGCAACCCAGGAGCCTGGTTGTGCTACAACGAAGCTTTCCAAAAATGAGCTTCCATAACACCTGGGCTCCAGTGAGACAGATACGCTCAAGACCTGTGGTTAGAGTGTACGAGCAACGTCAATAACACCTACCGAACGGATAGTGGCCATGCCTTCTTTAACGGAGCGGTGGTGCCAGTCAATGATCCCTTTCGATCAGATGGGGGCAACCTGCAGGGAATATAACGGGTCAGGAACTTGCACCTGCTCCCACTGCTGCTTCAGTGCTTTAGGCACTCCTGTTCCCACTGTGCAGGCAATCACACTGCCTACCATTGCAACAGGGTCAGGCTCCAAAGCAAGGGCAGGCCATTTGCCAAATTCATGGCAGGGGGCCAAGGAGGAAGCAGTGGGAAAGGCCCCAACCCTGGTATGGCATATGGCCCTGAGTAGGGCCTTATGTGAATGCCTAATGTGGGAGGAGGTGCCATATGTGGTAAATGGTTTCAGAGACAGTTTCAGAATCCCCACGGGAAGGTTTAAAGTTAGAACCTGGGTGGAAAATCTTAAATCAATTAAGGAACTGGAGAAGTTGGTGCTAAGCTCCAAAAGGAAATTGCGGAAGGGAGGGTGGCTGTCCCATTCAAGTCCCCACCTTCCCCCTCCTTTCACATGTCACCGCTGGGAATAGTTCCAAAGAAGACGCTGGGCGAACTCAACATCATTCACCACCTTTCCTACCTGAAGTCGATCAATGATGCAATTCCAGCTGAGCTTTGTACCGTGCACTACGTGTCCTTGGACACAGTGGTAGAAATAGCCAGGGCCTATGGCCCTGGGGCACTCATGGCGAAATGCAATATCAAATCAGCCTTTCACCTGCTACTGGTCCACCCAGGTGACGTCGAGCTACTGGGTTTCTAATTTCAAGGAAACTTCTATTTTGACAAGACCATGCCAATGGGGTGTTCCATCTCTTGTTCAGCTTTTGAAAAATTTAGCTCATTGCTCAACTGGTTGGTCTGATACCAAGCACACCTGCGCCACGTCATTCATTATATTGATGACTTCCTGTTCCTTGGTGGCGCGGGAGAATGCAAGCTGCTCCTCCATACCTTCCAGTCCATTGCAGAGGAATTGGACGTCCCCCTGGCCCCCTAAAAGACCATGGGACCTACCACAGTACTCACTTTTCTTGGGATTGAGTCCTGAATCCCCCTTGAGAAGTTGCTTGACATCAAAGGGGCGATTAGGGACTGCCTCGCACACGGCAAGGTCACAGGTGGTGGTGCTGGGCCGGGTATTTTTGTCCCGACTCTATGCCAAGGTAACCGGCAACCTGCCACCACACCATCATGTCCGAGTCACGGCTGACACAAGGGAGGAATTTGCTATCTGGGGGCATTTTCTAGTGGTCTTCAGTGGAGTGAGACTTTGGAGGCAGCGGCTCCTGCTGGAAGCCGAGCTCCAGGTCCACTCTGATGCACCCGGGTCATTGGGCTTCGGCCTTTATTTCAAAGGCAAGTAGTGTGCGGCACGCTGGCCTCCAGCCTGGATGGACATGGGTATAACCCGAGACCTAACCATGCTGGAGCTGGACCCCATAGTACTGACGGTCCACTTGTGGTCAGGGAATTTCACTAATAGATTGGTGCTCTTTTGGTGCGACAACTAAGCGGTTGTCCATGTCATTAACACACAGTCATCCAAGTGCCCTAGAGTTATGGGTTTAGTGCAGGCCTTTGTCCTACAGTGCCTCAAATATAACATTCTTTTTACGTCCAAGCATGTCCCGGGAATTAACAACGACATAGCAATGCACTCTCTCTCCACCAGATGGACCGCTTCCGCCTACTGGTGCCAGAAGCCAGCGAGGAGCCCGAGCCAATGCCACCGGGCATGTGGAGCATTGAACAGTTGAACTATACAAGGCAGTAGAAGGTTCTCTAGCCCCCAGCACCAGGCAGGCATACCGCAGGGCATTTTTAAAGTTTCAGAAGTTAAGAGGACTTAAAGGATGGGAGCTCAGTTTCCTGATCCCCGAAGTTCATGTACTCCAGTTTGCAATGTCCCTTCACATTCAAGGACTAGCCCCAGCCACCATAGCAGCCAAGGTAGTGGCAATAGCTTTCAATAGTAAACTTGCTGGCCAGCCCCCCGCCGGACCAGGGCTTCTTTTCAAGGAAGCTTATTTAATCCTGGTCTCCGCAGCAGGGTCCAAGCTCAGACACCAGGCTTCCCATCATCCCAAAGATCCTCATGGCCTTAGTGGGGGCCTTAGTTTGGATCTGTTTCAATGAGTTTGAGGTTAGTCTTTCCAATGTGACTTTAAGCTGGCTTTGGGGGGGGCATCTCGTGTCTCGGAACTGGTAGCCGCTTCCAAGCACCACTCGGCTGCCAGAGTTCCCTCTCCATCATGCTACAGGCCTCAAAAACTGATCAGAGGCACCGTGGTCATCTGATTAAGTTGCACAGGGTGGGTGCCCCCAAGTTGTGCCCAGTGGAGGCAGTGTGCCGGTACAGGTTGATCTGCCCCCCACCCCCATCCCAAAGGCCCCTTTCTCATACATAGGGACGGTTGAGCATTGACACAACATCAGTTTTCAGCTTTGCTTCACTGTGCCCTGCTTAAGATACACCAGCCGGCACACCGGTTTTCATCACACTCTTTCCGCATAGGAGCGGCGAGCTATGCCACAGCTCTAGGCATGCCAGAGGGCCAGATTAAAGGCCTGGGGAGGTGGAAATCACCTGTTTTTGAACCTACATATGATTGTTGCATCAGTAACACCTCACTTTCTAACACTAACTTGTTTTCATCTGCAGGCCTAAGACCAAGGAGTCACCGTAAGCTGATCTGGATAGTGGGCCACAGCATTGTTCACTGGGCTGCGGTTCACTGGCAAGGCTGCGGGCCACTACTACTGGGGGATCCAGTTGGGTGTTAGCGACAAGACTGAAGTTGTCTGGAGGACCAGATGTGGCATGAGATGGGAGCAGCTGATACCACTCATCCATGAGGCATCGAGAGGGGGGCAACCTGATATCCTGGTGGTACATCTCGGAAAGAATAACATCCCCCAGATGTCAGGTCTGGAGTTGGTAGTGAGGATAAAAAGTGATAAAAAGGCTACTGCCCAATACCAATTTGTTTTGGATGCATATGTTAGAGAGAATACAATGGTCCAATGCAATACGCTCAGACAAGGTTGATAGGGTGCGCAGGAAGATTAACAGAGAGGTGGAGAAGTTAGTCCTCGCCCAAGGCGGGGACTGCATTCTCCACTCTGGGATTCACTTTTCACAGCCCGACTTGTACAGGCCTGATGGCGTCCACCTCTCAGAGGCGGGCGTCAGCATCTATCTGGCTGCCCTAAAGCAAAAATTGGTGGAACTCACTTGAGGCCGGGGGTGGGGATCTCAAACCAGCAAAGCGAAAGCTGGCAGTTTGATGTGGCAAGGGTCCAGGGTTGTGGTTAAGGATCAGCTTAGTATAGTTAGTGGTGTGGTAAGTCATCTCCTTAAGAGATGGAGCCAGGGATGAAGCAAGAGCAGGGGCGGCCAGCTTACAACCGGGGCTTAGGAGGGAGGAGGGAGCTATGCAGCTGAGGACATGGGTGGCCCCCCATTTTTGCAGCCGCTGCCTCCCTCCTACTTTTGGTCACAAGAGGTCTCGGGTCTCCCCGACCAGCCAGGCGGCTGGAGTGAGAGTGACCTAGTCCACACAAAGTCAGCGGCACCAAGTTAGGGTTTTGTTAGTTATTACTTCAAAAGCATAGTTTAGGCTGGACCCAGGAGGGAGTATTCCCCCTCCCCAACTTTTAATGTGTCAATAAAATGTGCGATCTTTAAATCCCACACAAGTATGCTTGTCTTCTTCCAGGGTGCAGGGACAATAGGACATAGTAGGAGAGGGGACAGCTAGTGGGAAAGACCGTTGCATAGCCTCTCAAACAGGCTGTAGCTTAAATGTTTGTCCAACTGGTGATGAGTTCTTAAGATGACATCAGATCCAACACGTGTTTGATCTGCACTGAATACTTTTAATGTCTGATAACACCCTAAGAACTGTAGAGCCTATCTGCCTTAAGACTCGAGAGTCCTGATGGCCTGGTGGTTCTGAAGCAAGGGAGAGGATTCAGAGAGGCACTGCTCCCATTATCAGGGCCTGCTTTGCTCACATTCTCATACAGTGAGTCTATTAGGAGGGAGCATATGGCCAAAAGAGATTAGTTTTAAAAGCCAGTGCTACCGGCAGAGTAATAAACCTCACAGTGACAGTTTGAAACTATTTTCCCCAGTTGTTCCTCTGCAAAGATCTACGAAACCCAAGTAATAATAAATATTATTAAAATAATGTAGACACTCAGAAAGGGAGACAAAGTGGTTTGAAATAAAAGATACCATTTGAACCACTATGTCTCCCTCTCTGTCACTTGGGACCAAAGCAGCAACCACACACTGTCTCTGGATTAAAATAGTGTATTCCATTATTAAGTTACTATTAAGCAATTTTTTCCCCTCACAGGTCTCTATTTTTTCACACTAAGTTCAGCATTTAAAAACAAACTATATTTCACAGACACAACAATATAATCAGGATTTTGTACGATCTTGGTATATGGTAGTACATATTTCATGGGTACAGAGACAAAAGGAAAAAAAGAATAAAGACACAAAATACACAGAAATTGCCAGCATCTTCCAACTTGCTGTTGTATTAGAGTTTCAGTAAACCTAAACACTTGAATCACATCTGAATATTTGTATTGCCTCAGGTTATAGGATTAGTGTTACTCTGTTGGCTGTATTGCAGATAGGGAACTTGAGCTACATGCAACCCAAAAGCCACTTAACACATATTTTAAGACTATGGGTATTTTCAGATGTTACGAGATCATGCTCAACCACAGTGAACCACGGTCAATCCCGCAGTGGGGCCAAAGCGCCCTGAACGTCTGTTTCGCGGGTGCCAGATGTTCACCACGGTCAATACCCACATGGGGTCAAAATCAACCACGCTTCCGGAGCTCCCCCCCACCCCGGACCATCTCCGAAAGCGTGGTCAAAGAGATTCCTGACGGGAACCAACAAAAAGTAACGTCTGGCCGGCAACTACCGGCCGGAATCAAAGGAAATTATTCCCAGCTGGGGGCAAAGCACGCAGCGTCGCTGCCAGGCAACCAGCAACAACACAGGCCGTGGAGGGAGATTTAAAGGGCACACAGCAGCAGCTGGGATGAGCTGCCCCGGCGCCTTCCGGGTGCTTTGACCATGGCCTGGCCCTACAACAAGTGTTAAATGCCCTGAGAAAACTCAACTGCTCATCTCGTACAAGTACCTTTTTACAGAGACATTGCTAACACTGAAGCACAGATTAGTTTCATTTGGTTAGATTCCTATCTCAGATGCATCTTTGTAATCTATGTAATTCCAGGGTGATGTGATTCTGATCTAACTAGAAGTTCAGTATTCTTTCTTGCTTTCTTTAAATATAGGAACTGCCTCTGGCAGAAAGTTTTGCTGATGTCTACAGCTGGCCTTGAGAGTTTGAAAGGATTTATGTTCATCATTCTTAAGTAGTAATCAGTTTTCTTACCACTGTTCTCTCAGATTTTTGAGATTATTTAGTGTCAGCAGACTTCCATTCTCTTGATTTGCTTTCCTTGTAAAACTTCTAGGAGAAATAAATTACTCCATAACTAATACAGCTTGAATATTTTATCAGCATCCTTTGTCATCTGTTTTCTTTGAACTTTAATCTTTCCTATTTAGAAACTCGTACAGTCAGTTAACAATCTGTTTATCACGAAGATTCATTGTTTCCATTACAGAGGCAGCAAGATTGGACCTCTGTTTCTAATGTGACTGTGTGGAACATAGTTTATTCTAAAAATACCATATTTTATCCAAGGAACCTAATTAGTTATTAAAACAAGGGGAAGGAAATATACTTTCATCTGTAAAACACTCAGTTCTTAGTATCATATTTTATTGTTGTTTCATAACATAATTGCAGCAGAAACTATTGTGTCCTAATACTATAGCAAATTAAACCAACATATGTATGTCTAATGGAACTTTAATATGGTTTTGTTGTACTAAAAAAAACCTATAAGGCTTCACAGCTTTCATTCAGAGACCCCAATGACACACACTCAGTATGGTATGATCATGCTGTGAATGAATACTTATATGAACTCAGTATTTTTGTACACATAATGAACATCTGGTGACAAGATGCTTAGAGCAACAACCAAAAAAAAAAAAGGGGAGAGAGAGAGGAAGAAAAGAAAAAGGCAATAAAATCTTTTGCACGCCTGTTACTTTTATGGTTAAAAATATTTTCCCTCCAATCAGTACATCTAGGAAAACTTTTAAATGGCAACAATCAATTTTTAACAAGGAAAAAAAAATCAGAACTCATAAATATTGTATGTATTAATTGTGAAGCTTAATGGAACATTTTATGTTTCTGAACAACTAGTTTACATAATTAAAATCTCCTTTGATCTGTGAGTAAATGATTTAATCATAATGCTCATTAGGCTAAATGTGTCTTCCATTCAGTTGTATCAAGATGGTATGGAAAATTCTCAGACCTTTCAAAAATATTTGTTTGGTTGTTAAGTAAACATAAAAACCGATTTGTGAACATATATCTTTTATCTTTATGCATGTAATCGTTTCTAAAATCATTCACAATAAAGCATTGTTTGCTTTTATCTGATTTTGTTTTTTTCAAGAATAGTTCAGTGGAATAAGTGCTTTCTTGGTCAATTTATGTTCATTAACCACTTCACTACGGAAATAATTCATTCATAAACCAATCTGTTGTACTTGTAACAGAGGTATGCTTTATTTTCCCTATACATTTCTCCCTATAAAAAAATCAGTATATTTTCCAAAAATCACATAATTTATAAATACTTCATTGTGGGGTGTGTTTTTTTCCCCACTGATTATTTTTATATAATGCCTAAATATTTTTTTATTATGGTTACATATAATTATAGGATCAAAACACCTTTTGGTTTAAGAAAGGAGTTAAGGCAGCTACAAATTCAACCATGTTCCAAAAAGCATAGAAATTGTAAGTTAAGACGGAAGCCTTAACTTGCGTGCCATGTAAGCAGTGAAGACATTCTACAGTCTCACAAATTGTGCTCACTTACATCTTAGGCCATTTTTACATGTGCCGTAAAATCATGCACCATGTCAAAAATCCCATGGGCCGGGTTTAGACATGATGTCACACACATGATTAGCCGCTCGCACATGCTTTAACACCATGGACTAAATACCTCAATATCAACTTTGCAAAGGAGCTTGGACCCTTTTTGCCCTGGTCTTTCAGCCCCAATCCTCTTCCTCTGCAGAATAGATTGACGGTAATGGGATGCAATGGACTATACTTGCAGGGGAGAGCACTGCCCCTGATAAAGTGTTGGGAGCCACAGACAGCTGCTGCTGCTAGCAATACTGGGGAACAGAGCTGGGTTCTGCCCCGGGACCCTAGACCACCCGCCATACATTTCCCTCTATCCGAACCATGGTCCTGAAGCACCCCCATGCCTCTTCCTATGCCCAAGCCATGGCTGTGGAGGCATTTATGCCAACAAGTCAGGAGTCTCAGCTAAAACCTCAGCAGAGAGAGATCAACTTCCACAGGAAGTCTCCATCCTTGCTCCCCACGTCGACCCCTCCCTTCTTTTCCGATCTTTTTGGTATACAAAGAGCAATGCAAAGCCAGGATCAGTGGGAGGCTTCTTCCTCTGTTCTACCCACTTGAGCAGAGGTAGCAATGGCAGCAACTGCTGCATCAGATTCCATCCCTGCACAATCTCTATGTCTCTCTTGTCCAGGACAGGAGAACTACTTTGGTACACTCTTCTTGGCAGTGAAAGCATCAAGCCAGCTAACTAGCAGCCTCGTCTTCTTGTAGGGCAGCCCCCTGCACCGCAATGGCACTTCAGGACAGGCAGTGTGGGAGCCCAGAAGACAGACACCATGACCTCTGCCTCGATGATCCTTCTCCTACCCCCTCCCACATGACAGGATTAGGGCTGAAACTTGATTCTTGGATTCTTGCTTTTCTCGGCGAGAATCAGGGTTCTCAGCTGGTTCTTGCAAATGAAAACAAGCTAAGAAATTGCCTGGAGTCTTGCTGAGAAAAGCAAGAAACTGAAGACAGCCCTTCCTCCCCTACAGGGGCTTGGCAGCTTGCAAAACCATGCAAGGGGGAGAGAGTGGATCTGTGCTCACTCTCCCCATGCACACAGCTTTGCAAAGGGGCATGGACCCTTCCCAAGGTGGTGCACTGGCAGGGGGAGAGGGAGACCAGGTTCCCCCTCCCCTTTCCAGGGAAGCACCTTAAGAAGTGCCCAAACACTTGGAGGCTTGCAAAGCCATGCACGAGGGAGAGAGTGGATCCCTGTTCTCTTTCCCCTTCATACACGGCTTTGCAAAGTGGCTAGTACACTTCCCAAGAAGCTTCCCTAGCAGGAGGAGTACCAGGGCAGCCTCTCAGGAAATCCGATTTGCAAAGGGCTACTCAGCTATAGTCAGAGTGGCCCCTTGCAAATCCGCAAGTGTCTTCCTGGTCAATTTCAACCTGAAACTGACCAGGAAGTCGCTTACGGGCTTTGCAAGGGACTGCCTTGGCCAGGAGAACCAGGGCCCCTAAGGTCCCAGTTCTCCAGGCCAGGGAAGCCCCTTGCAAATCCAGGTCAGTGTGGCCCCCTACCCCCCACCAAAAAGATGTTTGTGGGAGGAGCCGGGCTCAAAATCTAGCAAGAATTCAAACCAGTTGTCAAGATTCCAGTGAGCTCTCGAGCCTGGTTCTCGTTCTCACAAGATTTCTCACAAGAATGTTTTTAAATTCTCATTTAAGCCCTAAACAGGATATTGTCTTGAAAAACTAAAAGTGAAGAATGGACAAGATAATTTCGCCCTCACCCCCCACCCCCTATAGACATAGGGCTACAAGGAAGGAGAGAAACTGCCTATAGAAGCTGAGCACTCTCTCTGCTGAGCTCTTAGATGAGACTCCTGACTTGCTGGCAGGATGCAGACAGGAAAAATTGAGAAGGGTGAGAGGGAAGGTTTGCTGTGTTTTCTTTCCTTTGCTAAAGCACAGTACAGCCTGTCAACAGTGTGGGGAGAAAGATCTGTTCAAAATAGGTGACGGCTGTGGCAACAGCAGCAACTGCTGCTATGTCAGATCCTAGTCCTGCACATGTTTAAAGCCAGCCAGCTGGAAGCTTCTGCCTTTTGTGGGGCAGCCCACTGCCCCTGCCCAACCCAGGGTCATGAAGTGTCCCCCTGTGCCCCAACCTGGGGCTGTGGAGCACTCCACGTGTCTCTCCCCCAGCCTAACTTGGGGCCCTAGAGTGACCCCCAGGAGCCTTTTAGGCTGCTGGAGTCTGGCACTTTCTGTCAAACTTTGGAAATCCTGGCATAACTTAAAAACCTGACTCTCTCCATTGGGTAACATGGGGAGTGCAAAACTACAGAACTTAACAACCACACAAAAGATTTTAAAAATCCTAACTCAGGAATGGACTAGAATGCACACTTGAATTTTCCGGGTCCTCTACACCTCCTAACAAATAACTTTAAACAAATCTTCCTGCATCAAGACATCCCAATTGCAAAAACCAGGCGGGAAAACAGTTCTGCCTCTGATTTTCAAACTTGTATAACTCAGCTGTTTTTCAACCAATCTGTCTGAAATATGGATTGAACATACCCCTCTTGCAAGCAATCATCCAAACAAAATTACAAAGTGATAGAATAAATCATCTCAATTTTATACTGAGTAGAATTTTCATGGTTTTACCAGAGATTGCAACCTGCCTTAACTATAGAGCCATTCCTGTGGCTCTATAATTAATCATACACTGCTGTAATAGTACCATACATGTAGAAAGAGTAATATCTCTCAAATGTATCAGCCAAGAAGTGGCATAGATCTAATCATCTATATGAAGGTATGTGTACAGTATTGTAAGGATAAAGATTTTTAATGACTAAGATTGATGGAGTAAAGAGGTCAGCACTTTAAAAAGTGGCAGTTGCCCTGATAGTTGTGGCACATTCTGTGCTGCTTCACATTTAAGTACATGTTACATGTAGGACATCTATAAAATCAATGACTAAACTGATTTCTGAAGCTTCCTATGGCAAGCCTGATATGAAAGCATCCTGGCATAAATAGCTATGCAATCAGGTAAAGTAGCTGACTTGAAAATTGCTAATGATATTCTTTAAACTAATATTGCAATAAATCAGGTTATTTTTGCAGATATATCAATACCTGAGCCCTGAAAATTAGGTAAACTAATATGTGAAACAGAGTGGGGTATACTAAGATCAAGGAGGTGAAGGGTATAATACATCAGAATTACTGACTCTTTATTAGCCAAGCAAGCTTTTTGCAGTCTAACTGGAAGTTCATAGTCTTTTAGATATTATTATTATTATTATTATTATTATTATTATTATTATTAAAAGGTAGAGTATATTTGTGCATCTAAATTGTCCTTGAATTTGTGCAAGATCTTCCTCTGGCGGCCCTTAGGAATCTTAGGGTAAAAACCTTAGGGTAAAACCTTAGAGCGCGTGAGAAGATGTGAAGGTCGGTTTCATCAATATGCTGATGACACCCAACTATACCTCTCATTTTCATCTGAACCAGGCCCAGCGGTCTCGGTGTTTACCCGGTGCCTGGCTGCAGTGGGGGATTGGATGAGAGTGAGCTGTCTGAAATTGAATCCCGACAAAATGGAGGTGATGCTGGTGGGTAAGGGTGAGCGAGTGGAGGCCCCCATGATTGATGGGTTGTGTCCCTCCTGGTTCCTCAGGTTAGGAGCCTTGGAGTCCTCCTCAATTCACAGGTCTGCCTGGATGATTAGGTGGCGGCTGTGGTGAGGAGTGTGTTTGGTAAATTACATCTAGTCTGATGTCTTCGACCGTAAATCTCAGAGTCTGACCTTGCCACCATCATTCATGCATTTATCACTATGGCAAAAAGCCTTTTGCCCTTGCCTTTGCCTCTAGAGGTACCCTAGCAGGACACTGTTGCATTCCTGAATAGAGTGGGACCTGCCCTCCTTTCTCTTGTGCGCACATGACAACCTAGCCACATTCCTGACATTCCTGAACTGAGTGACTGATTTGTCACCACATGACTGGGCAGAGGACCAAGTGACCTCCAATGGACCAATCTCAGCAGAGGGGATAGGACATTAAAAGGGACAGACCACCTCTTCTTTGTTCTCTTGCCTCTTCCTGCCTGCTCTGACATCTACAAGATCTGGGCTTCTGCCAGATCAGAACTAAGGACTGAGCCCTATGGAAGTTACCTGTACATGGAGTTATATGCAATCAGATTGCCTGCCTGAACCAGTACAGTTTAGGCAGTTGCAGATTCAAAAAGGGGTTTGTACCCCCCAAACTGGACTCTGGGACTTGCTCAATTACTTATCTTGCTTCTTACCCTTTTGTGCCTTTTTTGCATCTGTTTAACCCAGTAAGTAAAGCCTAAGTTTTTTCTATTCTTAACTCCACTGGGTGGGTGGGTGTTTACCTGCAAATAATGCCTCCCTTTGCCTGGAAGACATAGTTACCAAAGAGGGAGAAAGGAATTCCCCTCTGGCTCTTTTAGCCAAGACAGCTTTTGACCAAAATAAGCACCTCTGGGTTGCTCCAAGGGTTCTGCCTCCTGGAAGGGGGAGAACACCAGATAAAGGGGACTAGGGTGCCTTAGGAAGCTGTGGACTTATAAACTTCTGGGGTTCACATATCCTGGGTTTTGTGGATCCCCTCTGATTTCTGTAACCCAGGTGGTGGCAGCGAAAACTAGGTTTTTCTGGGGTTTGCCAGCTGTGGGGATCCCAGGTTAGAGATTTGGACAAACACAGTGAGGTATGTGGTTCAGCTGTATAGTGCCCCCTTGCTGTGTTTCGCCACACATAGCAGCCAGATAGCACACACAAGGTGGGATAAGATCCACCAGCACTTTTTCTTTTTGATTGGATTTTTTAAAAGCCCACACAGGGGAAAGAGGTGTCTTAGAAATAAGTCTTGAGCAATTAAGTCCTTGAATTTGGCTTCGGATCAACTGGATAGAACTTAGTTAAAATGGCAGAGCATTATGAACAACTGAACAAGAAAGAGCTGGAGGAGGAGTGCGCCTGGAGAGGTGTTGCATCTGTGGGGCTGAAGAAAGATGTCTTGGCTCAGATCCTGGCAGCGCTGGATCAGGCCAGGGAAAGCAGCCCTGTAGTCTCTGCCAAGCCAGAGGCCACGGCAGAAGCTGGAGCTACCCTTTCCCTAGGGATTCCAAGATGAACTCAGGAGGAGCTGGACCTGATCCAGGAGCAGAACCGCCTTAAAGCGAGTGAGCTTGCAGCCCAGGAGGCTTAACGCCAGCATGAGCTGGACCTGCAAAAGGCCCAATGACAGCATGAGAGGGAGCAGCGAGAGGCCCAGGAGAAGGCACAGGAAGTTCAGTGCAAGCATGAGGCTAACATGCTCCAGATGACATCACCCCACAAGCTGACACCCAAGGAGTTCACCTATTTCAAGGAGGGGGACAATCCAGAAGTGTTCCTGAGCATCTTCAAGAAGCAGGCTCGCAGATGGAACTTGGGGGAGGATGAGTACATGGCAGGGTTGGTAACGTGGACTATGTCTGTAATCCTTGATAGTTTGCCCACTGAATCTGCTAATGACTATTCTGCTTTTAAAGAGGCTGTGCTTAAGCGCTATCGACTGGACCTAGATCATTTCAGGAAGTGTTTTTGCACACTGCTACCTCAGCCGGGGCAATCTATGGCTGAATTTGGGGCTCAGCTGGTAGAGGTCTTAAAGAAGTGGGTGGATGGAGCTAAAGCTATGTCTAGGGAGTAGGTGCTGGACCTCATGGGACTGGATCTTGTAGGGACGGGCTGCCGTGAGCACATTACACCTGTGCTGTGCTCGCTGCACTGGCTGCCTATAGTCTTCGGGGCCCAATTCAAGGTGTTAGGGCATACTTATAAAGCACTAAGTGGCTTGGACCCTACCTACCTGTGAGACCAACTCACTCCCCAGGCCCAGGACCAACCCCTGCTGTCGACTGGGGGCATCATTCTTGAAGTCCCCCGGGTTTCCCGAGGGGTAACTATGGAGCAGGCATTTGACTTAGACTAAAAACTGAAGCTATGAATGTTGTTTAATGAATGTCTTTTATATCATAATGTTCAATCTGTAACTGAACTTGTTCTTCTTTTTGAACCATTTGATGCTCTTTTTAAATTCAAGTAAACTTACATGCTTTTTATATATTCTTTTGTCTTGTGTTCCTTCTTATAAATATATTGTCATTATTTTACTTACTAAGAAGGTCTTACCCACATAGTAAGGTGTAATCTAAGTGAAATCCACAAATTGGAAATATTTACTCTATATTCAGTCCAGACTATGTTTGGTTTGGACCACTAAGTACTTTTTCTTTTGAGGAAACGGAGGCACTTTGTGATGTTAAAACCCAAATATCATCCCACCCACCCCACCCTTTATCCCCAACTACCACCCACCAATTCTCCTCCCCAAACTGCTGTACCCAATCCCCAAATCTATGGCCAAACTGAAAAGTCTTACATGTCCTCCAGAAGACAAACATACTCAGGTTTAGGTGGACCTCCAAGAGGAGGGAGTTCCATAATTGTGGGGCAGCAACCAAAAATACCTCCCTGAACGCCCTTGTTGTAGCAACTTCATGGGTAGTTGGCACTCGCAAGAAGCCATGTCGGGACATAGGGGAAGAGGCAGTCTTTCAGATACCTGGGACCCAAGCCATTTAGGACTTTATAGGTTAAAACCAGGACCTTAAATTGTGCCCAGAAAGCTATTCACAGCCTGTGCAGATTCTGGAGCGCAGTGGTGTAATGTGCTCTCAGCGACCCGCCCTTGACAGAAGGTGGGTCACCATATTCTGCACCAACTGAAGCTTCCAAACAGTCTTCAAGGGCAGCTCCATGTACAGCACATTGAAGTTGTCTAGTCTCAAGGTTACAAAGGCATGGATGATGGTGGCCAGAACAAAATCTCATAGAAAAGGTCACAGCCTTCTCACCAGATGAAGTTGGTAAAAAGCACTCCTGGCCACTGTTGCAACCTAACAATACAGGCACAGCAGTGGATCCAAGAGCACCCCAAGACTGCTAACCTGAGGTTGGATCCCGTCAATAGCAGAGATTCCCACCTTTCCCAGGCCACAAGATCGTCCAACTGTCATCCCCTTGGTCTTGCCTGGATTCAGCTTCAATTGGCTCTCCTGCATCTTGTCCCCCAGCAGCAAACAGGCACTGGTTAAGCACCAAGACTGCAGGACCTGGGTCAGATGAAAAGGAGAGAGAGAGCAGGGTGTCATTCGCATATTGATGATGCCTCCAAATCTCTGAACAATCTTGCAAAGGGGCCTCAGATGCACATTGAACAGGAGTGGGGACAAAATTGAACACTGTGGGACCCCACAAAGGATCTCCTGAGGGGACAATGAGCCTCCGCCTATGGATTCTCTGGATTCTCCCAGCCAGGAATGAGTGGAACCCCTCAAGAGCAGTTCCATGCACCCCAGCCAGGTTCCGCAGCCATGTCAACAACACCCCATGGCAGGGACGACTGGTGGGTTTTGAGGTTAGAGGGGCAGGAAGGCCAGCCGGAAAGCTTAGCGACAGAGCCAGGGCAATGGTAGGCGGAGCCAGGGCAATGGTAGGCTGAGCCAGGACAACGGTAGGCAGCATAACCCAGCAGAAAGGAGTTCCCAGGGTTAACTTTGGATGGACATTACATTACTTAATCCAGCAATCCTGAGATTTAACTGTTAGTCTGGTGAATCATGGGTCTTAAAATTCCCCCCCAACACACACACACACACACACATGCAGAAGAGGGCAAGAATACTGCTTCAGAAAGAAGGGACTTGCTGCATAGGTGTTGGAGGGACCCCAATCCCTGCTTCAGAAGTCTCTTCTAAAGTAGTATTCTTGCCCTCTGCTGCGTGTGTGTGTGTGTGCGTGTTGGGGGGGAATTTTAAGGGCCATGAATCACCAGACTAACAGTTGCATCTCAGGATTTCAAAACCTCAATTTTATCACAAACATCACATTTCCAGCATTTTGAAAACACCTAAAATCACCAGACTAACATTACATCTCAGGATTTCAAAACCTCAATTTTATCACAAGCATCACGTTTCCAGCATTTGAAAACACCTAAAATCACCAGACTAACATTACATCTCAGGATTTCAAAACCTCAATT
>QEPC01004784.1:21383-34173 GCA_003113815.1 Sphenodon punctatus | reverse complement strand
GTGTGCCCCCACCATGTCCCCATGTACCCACTCCCCCCACCCCGGGCCCCACATTTTACTCACCGCCGGCTCCTCTCCTCTGACCTCCAGGCAGCACCGGGATCCTCCTGCTCCTGATGGTGCACTGCATCTTAGGCATAAGCTCCCCTCCCCCTCCCAGAATCGAGTCAAAGTTTGACTTGACAGGGAGGGAGGGAGGAGGGGGAGGCTAAGAGCTAGCATGCGCGGCAGCTCCCAGACCCCCCCCCCGTGCAACCAGACAGAGGGAACAGGGAAGTCCTGGACCGGGCGCGTCTGTTTGGCGCCCGGGTATGGACTTTAGCCCTGCCCTACCCCCTGCAATGAAATAGTGCCCCCTGTGGGCACTATTTTTTTTGCTGCCCTCATTTTGTCCACTAAGTCATGTTCAGCTGAGCTTTTCTGGGTAGTGAGGGGGCTGGTATGTCCGGCCTCCCTCTGTCTGGACCTAGAGTCATCTAATGCTCACTGTGACTTGTTTGTTGACTTCTTTGCTCAAATTCATCATGGGTTCGATGTTACACTTTTGGCAGTAAGTGAACCAGAGGCAGTCGAAGCCCCGGCTTGTCTGGTTTTATGGGATCAATTTCAGTATGTGTTATCCTCTGATGCAGGGGATGCTCTTGGGACTGTTTGAGCCACCCATTGTGAACTGGCCCTGTCCTGGTTGATTAAGACCAGCTGGGAAACGTTGGGGCCGTTGCTGGCTGGGATTGTCAATGCCTCCCTTAGGGAGGACAGAGTGCCAGGATGCCTCAAAGAGGCGGTGGTGCAGCCTCTGCTCAAAAAACTATCACTTGATGTTGACGTCCTGGCCAGTTATCGGCCGGTTTCTAACCTTCCCTTTTTAGGGAAGGTTACTGAGTGGGTGGTGGCTCGCCAGCTTCAGGAGCATCTGGATTGAATCGGTTTCCTTGATCTCTCGCAGTCTGGCTTTCGTCCGGGTTATGGCACTGAGTCTGTGCTTGTGACATTGGTCGATGACCTCTCCCATGAGCTGGATCAGAGTTGTTTGATCCTGTTGATCCTATTAGATCTCTCAGCTGCATTTGATACTGTTGATCATGAGTTTTTGGTGACTTGGTTGTGGAACTGAACTGGAGTGTGGGTACCATTCTTGAATGGTTCCACTCCTTCCTGGCCAGGAGAACTCAATGTGTGGTACTGGGTGATTGCTCATCTTTTCCCTGGGACCTCACTTGTGGAGTCCCACAATGTTCCATCTTATCCCCTCCCTTGTTCAATATGTACATGCAGCCTTTGGGGGCAGTGTCACGGAGAAACATGGGGTCACACACGTGTAACACGGGACTACATGTTTGGTAAATGTGTGGGGCCAAGGGTTTCACATGGATGGAATGTTAGTATAAATGTGCACTATGTAATATTAAAAGTTCCACATGTTGGAATGTTGACTCTGAGAATTGTAGAACTCAAATTGGGGGCTTTCCTACGTCATCAGCCTGTAGGAAGTGCAAACAGATAACAACGTGTATTGAAAGGGCTTGCTAGACAGCCTATAGAGATGTTAATGAACTTCCATGTTTACCTGGGGCTGCGTACGTGCTCTGGGACACATTCCCTAAAGGCGGGAAATCCGAGACAAAGAGAGTAAAATGCTATATAAGGACAGAGATCCCAGAGGGGAAAGAGACTGCTTGGAGACTTCTTGCAAAGCTTCTTGAAGAGAACATCTACATACGAAAGCCAGCCATCAACAGGCTGGGAGAAGCATGAGGTGAGAGAAGGATTTGATCTCTAAAGTCAGAGCCCAGCCAGTTTCCTTATGGCTGAGAAAACCAAAACCTATGGACCTTGCTTAGGGTAAGATGAATAGTTTAGGATCTCAACAAATATAAGTGAGGAATGCGTTATATTTACCTTTGATTTCTAATAACACTCTGTTTAACTATCTTGTTTATGTAATCAATAAATATACGTCTTACTTTATAAAGAAGTGGTCTAGTGTCTAATATTGGAACACAAGTGAGCTACAAGAGCCCTCAAGCTCTTGCAAACCCAGAGAGTAAAGAGTCTGGAAACGGGAAGGATCGGGCCCTTGGGTGACAAGTCATTGTGGCACACTTGAATTAGCCAGTGAGAGAAACTGATTCAAGAGAACTGTGCACAAGGGAAACTGAGTCACTCAAACCTGGTAAAGTGGGGGGTGCGGACCCCCAAAACCTGTGACAGGCAGTCATCAGAGGGTTTGGGGTGAGGTGTCATCAATATGATGATGATACCCAACTGTACCTCACTTTTACATCTGACCCAGGCCCTGCTGTCTCAGTGCTTACCCAGTGTCTGTCAGTTATCGGGGACTGGATGAGGACGAACCATCTGAAGCTGGAGGTGATGGTGGCGGTCAAAGCCAGGGATGTGATGGCCCCCATCATTGATGGGGTACGTCCTCCCCTGGTGTAAGAGGTCCATTGTTTGGTGGTGTTCCTGGACCCACAAATCCACCTGGATGTCCAGGTGGTGGCTGTGGCAAAAGGTGCATTTCACCAATTACATCTGGTGTGATGGCTTAAGCCATATGTCTCAGACACGGACCTTGCCACCATCACACATGCTTTTTTAACTCAAGGTTTGATTACTGTAATGTGCACTATGTGGGGCTACCCTTGGTGACGATACAGAGACTGCACCTGGTGCAGAATGCAGCGGCTCACCTCCTTAGGGGGGTTAGTCATCGTGAGCACATTACACCGGTGCTCTGTTATCTGCACTGCCAGTAGTCTACTGGATCCAATTCAAGGTGTTGGTTTTGACCTTTAAATCCCTAAACGGTCTTAGTCCCACCTATCTGCAGGATCACCTAACCCCCTGGATCCTGGATCGACCTCTGTGGTCAGCAGGGAGCACCCTCCTTGAGGTTCCCTGGGTTTCCCATGTGTCGACTATGAGGAGGGTGTTCTCAGTGGCTGCACCGCGGCTGTGAAACACCTCCCACCGGAGATCCACCTGCCCATAGACCTCCCCTCTTTTCATAGACAGTGTAAGCCCTGGCTGTTCCACTGGGCCTTTGGTGAGGGAGATGGGTGATGGGGAGGGGGGTTGGGGGGGAGCTCTTTGTCTCTTTGCAAGGTTTTAATGTTGTTTTATATTGAATTTTATATTACTTGTTATTTTTATTGTTGTAAGCCGCCCTGAGCTGCAGAAGCAGGAGGGGGTGGCCTAAACATGTAATAAACCAAACTAAACATTGTAGCCCGAGTTTGCCCATGTTGGCCCTCATGGGCAATCCTTAGCCTGGGCTGTGACATCAGAGATTTTCTGAGGACATAACCTGGGCTAGCTGCCTACTCACCCTGGGGCAGAAGCGGACCAACATCTGGCAGCACCACAGCGGATGTGCCAGTGCTCGCGGGTCAAAGCAGGTCACTGGCACGTCTGTTTTTAACCTCAGTCTCCTGATGTTCTTTGAGCCTTGTTTGTCCCTTGTGTATTGGTGTCTTGTCCCTCACATAGCTAGCATGTTTCCTTAGTATTCTCTCTCTACATCCATAGTTAGGGTCTGGTTTTTTCCTTGTGTTACTTAGTGCCTTGTCCTATAAAGTATTGTTTGGCCATTGCCTTGCCTAGCACCTCACAGGGTCCCCTTCATGGTTAATGTTTAGTCTTCTATTGCCTTGTTTAGCATTTACCCTCTGTCATAGCTAATCTCTGACTTGCCTCTCGCTTAGTGCCCTGTTCCACTTCCTAGTCCCACTCTAGCATGTTTCTTCTTTCATAACTTGCTGTATTGTCAGTGTCTTGCTGTTTGTGTGTGGTTTCTGGTTTAGGGTCTGTGTTCCTGCCTTGTTATAGCTATCACCCACTATGATCTTTCCCCTCCTGCTGCTTCTCTTGTTACCTTGTCTTGTCCCGCTAGCCTAGTAGTCCCACCCACCCCACTTAGCCTTGTGGTTTAGCCTCCTGTGCCTTGTCTCTTGTCATCCTATGCCCCTATGGACCCTTCTGAATTCCTACATCATCCGCCTTGGCTTTGTATGCCTTCAGGTTTCCAATCTCAATCCCTAGTACTCGTTTCCTGGCTTGATTCCTTTTTCACTCACTTTCCTTGACCTCGATGATCAGTCGTATGCTCTCTAAGGCCAGCAAGCCCGGATCCCTGTGCTGAGCATCCAGTGTCCTGGCACTGAAGAATGGCTGAGAGATTTTTACCTGTTACCCTTCCTATGGATGCCTTGGTCCTTCCGAACCAAACCCAAGAACCTGAAAAAAATGAATGGGGCTTCATTCGTTTAAGTAATTTATTTATTGTTTAAATGAACTGCACATCCCTATTGTTTACTCTGAAAGTTATTTCTCTTTCCTTAAAACTTCATCCATTTTGATTTATCTATATTGTTAGCTCTTAAGTACAAGTGCCTCTTATTCTGCATTATACAATGCCACCCTAACACAGTGGTGCCCATTCTTTGTTTGGGGTCCAAAGTACCACTGTAGTACAAACTTCAATAATTTTGTGGCGGCATTCTGGGTGCATAAGAATGTAAGGAGATTAGCTAATGTGTGTTATTATTTTGACTGTTCTTTGGACTGAAATGAGTTAAAACTCAGAGCAATCAAGGGAATAATTTTAGCATGGAGTGTAAATTTTCAAAGTTTGTGTATTATGTATTCTGAAGTTTTATGGCTGTAGTTTTGATAAGTGTTCTTTCCAGTTCATTACACCTAGTAATAATGGTGTGGTAGTGACACAATAGAGCTAAGAAAACAACCACAGGCATCACAGAAAGAACCTATTTTTTTAACTTCAGAGCAGCTTTGACTGAAATCACAAATTTCAAGCCATGACATGGAAGCAATTAAAAGGTTGTGACCACGATGCCGACTAATTTAGACTAAAACTTGGTGCATATTGTATACAAACATGTAGATCACCTATTAAAGCCAATTATCTGAGGCTAAAGACATTACACAAAAAGGTAGAATTTTCATTTATATCTTCACATTCAATAATAACTTTAAGGATGGAACTGAAGTCCAAAATAATTTTTGTTTGGAGAAATCTCTGCATTCACTTACTCCTAATGAAGCATTAATAACTGATCTGACAAAGTGTTTATACTTTGACACTTGCTTAATTTAGTTATGACTAAATAGCTTTTTTACTATTTGCATTATACCTTAGACGAAAGAAAAACTAATTCCAATAGTAATCTGTTAACCGAATAAGTAATAAAGTTGTGCTAGTTTTATTTACTTTTTCAGGTCATGCCATTAGTATCCTTCTTCTATCAATTGAAAGGTTGCCAGTGACCTTAAGTGAAAAGCATTCATCGAAGTGACTTTGAGTCAAGTTTCACATACGATGTCCTATATAGAGATTCTGCTTCTGTTTGCAGTTGGTTTTTATGGATGTTTGTGCATATTTCCAATATCAATCTCTGCATCTGAAATAGTCACCTACAGTTCTTGACATAGTTTTATGGTATTGAAATGAGTCTGGTAAAGACAAATACAAAATGCTCTTTCAGTAGTTTCCACTTGAACTGAATGTTCTGTAGAGGGGAATTAGCAATATGAATGCTTTTGTGTAAAGTAATCTGTGATTGTTTATCTAAAACCCTTAATTTTCTTTCTTTTCCTTTTAGCATATTTTTGACATCCGGGATTATGTTTTATTTCATGTAATAAAGCCATTCCCATGTAATTCCATGGACAGTCAAGGTCTATGATGGATGGTGGTCAGATTGGAAGCTTTCTAAATTGAAGATCATAGATGAAATATGAGTGAATATATTTCAGTGCAAGAGGTGTTGGATTTAATTTTTTAACTAGATGTTGTCCAAATCATAGGGAGAATTGAAGACATTTTGATTTGCAACTTATGTGTTAACCAAAGTAATCACTAAAATTTTGGATTAGTGCTCCAACTTGATTATATACTAGCTGTTGGTGTAGTGTCAATAACAACATAATCAGCCATTCCTGCAAAGCAGTTAACAGTAAGAAGACAAGCCAAAATGGTGACAAAGCAATGGATAATTACTGGGAGCTTGGAGTGAAGAGCAGGAAATGAATCATTCCATAATGACTTGACATGCACTTCTCTGAGGCAACCAGCATTGGCCAGTCAGAGACAGGATGCTGGGCTACATGGACCCAGTGAGCTGACCCAGTGTGACTGCTGTTATGGTTGGTCACAAACTGAACATGAGTCAGCAATGTGTTGTGACTGCAAACAAGGTTAATGCAATTTTAGGCTCCATTAAGAGAAGTGCAAGTAAAAATTCCACTCTATTACACACTGATCAGACCTCAACAATATTAATAAAGGGTCTTGAAAGCAAATTTTATGAAGAAAGGTGGTATGTTTAGCCTATCAGTGAGGATATTAAGGAGAGACATGATAGCAGTTTTCAAATATCTAAAGGATTACTACCAAGAAGATGGCAAGGAACTGTTGTTCGAGTGACTCCATGATTCTCACTTCTGGGATCATGTTCAGCCTCCAGGCATCTCTGGGAAGAATATGTCTCCTCTGCAGTTTGTAGAAGCTTCCAGAATGTAAGTTTCTGGAAGCTGCAACTATGTCAAAAAGTGAATGACCAAACAGAGGTAAATTAAATCTTTTAGTTAAATGTTACAGCTTCTGCTTCTTTAGTAACCAGGTAATCAGCCATTCTTGCAAAGCAATTAACAGTAAGAAGACAAGTCAAAATGATGACAAAGCAATTGATAATTGCTGGGAGTGAAGAGCAGGAAATGAATCATTCCCTAATGACTTGACATGCACTTCTCTGAGGCAACCAGCATTGGCACTGGTTACTGAAGAAGGGGGAAGCTGAAATGTTCAACTAAAAGATTTAATTTACCTCTGTTTGGTCATTCATTTTTGGACATATTTAATTACTAGTGATCGACAGTATCCTAGTAGGATCCAGAGTACACTTGTCTGTAGTCCTGTTCAGTTGCTTTTAACATTGTTTAACATAATATTGATACATACATATGGATATGTATGTCTATGTGTATATACATATGTATATGTATATTTTTTATATATATCATATTTTCTCAGCTTTACTTCTCTTCCTTAAAATTATATATAGTCTTATCATTTTAATTGCGCATGGGGCAACACCGCCATGGCAACTCATACAGCAAAAAGGGTGGGATTCAAAAGGTGCATCAAATGCCCATCAGTAGTGCCACTCTCCAATCAACATGATGAGTGCCTATTGTGCCTTGGAGAGGCACATGTCAAGAAACACTGTAAGACTTGTAAATCCCTCTCTGCTAGAGTCTTGAAAGACAGAAGGATGAGGCTGCAAAGCATCCTCACAAGGTGAGCCCTGAAAGGAGGGAATGAAGGTCCATTAAGACCTCATAAAGGCTCCCGCACCCGGATCCCAACACTCAAAATGAAAAATGCTAAGACCATGCAGAGCGCTAACCAGCGGACACACAGTCTAGCAGAGCCTGGCCCATCAGAGCCTCACCTGGAGCACCAAGGCAATCCAAGGTTGCAAGAGTCCATAAGAGACAAGCCCTCCTAGAAATTATTTTAGAAGGGGAGGAATCTCCAACAACAGATATCCTCTCAGAGGGTCCCACTGATAAATCAGCTCTGCACCCAAAAAGAAAAGAGCAAAGAAACAAAAACTCCCACTGGTTTATTCAGACTCCTCAGAGGAGGAATAGGCACTGAGCGAAAATCCATCCTCCATGTGGGAGACACAGCCTGAAAGGCACCAGGAGGAGCCTCCACCTTACAACGAGCCAGAGCCCTTTGACTGACAGCCCCAAATTCTCCAGGCATCTAAGACAGCAGGCTCTTGGATAAGTGTTGGGCAGGAATCCAGCCCTTGGCAAGTCTTAATGTTTTTTTTATTAAATGGCTTGATGGCCATATATGATGGCCCTTTATGATATGGCTTTAGGATATAGCTTTATGTGATACGGCTTTAATGGGCCACAAATAAGGAAAGCATTTTGGTTTTCTTCAGAACTATTGGTTTTATGCATATGCAGACTTATGCAAATGTAAGCAAACCAAAAAGCAAACCTCACATTCAGGGTGGTGCTGGTGAGTGTTTCTCATCTCTTTCAATGCATCCTTATGGGAACCAGGGGAGGGGGTGCTGGTGTTTGGAGGGTCACAGTTTGGCCATTAAGACTTGCCATGGTCTGGATTCCTGCCCAAGCAACTCCTAACCAAGAGCCTGCTGTCTTAGATGCCTGGAGAATTTGGGGCTGTCAGTCAAAGGACTTTTTTATTTTGGCTTTTTAATGTGAAATTGGGAAGATTCCCCACTGAAGCTAATGGGATCTGGAGCCTCTCTTGCCCTTTTTGGCCCCCTAGTGGTGGAGCTTCAATTTTGGGCTGGAAGTCAGGCTGGTGTGTAGATCTGGTCTTTCTTATATCTCTGGTCTCCCCATCTTCTGGCCGACATGGTAGGTAGGCTAAGGTCCATAGTAGGCCTAAAATTACACGTTGCAGATTTTGAAAATTCAGTTGGAAACTGCCCATCCATTGCCATTTTCCGAATGCAGCATCCTCAATCAAGTCTTACACTTGTTCTTATGTTTGTTGGAAAGTGGCAGAATACTGCCAAAAGTGTCAAAATACTGTCAGAAACTGCTGGAAACCAAAGGGAGACACTGTCGCAAAAGCCAGATTCTGTCACAAAATGTTGGAAATGTTTTAATTTTTGTAACTTTCTCTATATCATAAAGTGTCACAAAATGTCAGAAATTATCACAAACTGACGGCAAATGCCACTGGAATGGTGGCAAGAATACTGAAATGTTGACAGTAAGCAGCAGAACGGCAAAAAATACTGCCACTTCAACCCTAGTCCATAGGCACATCATACGATGAGAAAAGGTTGTTTGAGAGGCCTGTTCAGGGTTTGTGAACTAGTGGTGGGGTCCAGCTTTGACAGGTCAGGAAGAGCTTTACAGGCAAGGGATTTAGAATGGGGTGTTAGGTGCTTTGCACTGAGGCTACAACAGTCTAAGACTGAGCAGAGGGGTAGGAGAGCATGCATCACCCTGCATGAAGCTGGGGATTGGCTGGGCTGCCCTGTGACAGCAATGTTAGATTACTGGGAGTCCTGCCCTCCGGTCGAGGGTCCACTCTTACTACACAAGTCGGGTCTGTCTTTGACACGTTACCAATTGATGGCAGAGATGTGGTGCTGTTTAAATGTCTTTTGTCCGGGTCATGGCACTGAGTCAGCACTTGTGGCTTTGGTGGATGATCTCCACCGTGAAAAGGATCGGGGTCGATTGACCCTTTTGGTCCTATTAGATCTCTCGGCTGCATTTGATACCGTTGACCATGAGATGTTGATGACGCGCCTGCGGGACAGAGCAGGGGTGGGTGGTTTCATTCTTGAATGGTTCCACTCATTCCTGACCGGGAGAACTCAGCGGGTGGTACTTGGTGACTGTTTTTCATCTTACTGAGACCTTTTGTGTGGGGTCCTGCAGGGTTCTGTTTTGTCCCCTCTCCTGTTCAATGTGTATATGCAGCCGCTCGACGAGGTGATCAGAAGGTTGGGGGTGAGGTGTCATCAGTATGCGGATGACACCCAACTGTACCGCTCATTTTCAACTGACCCAGGCCCAGCTGTCTCAGTGCTTACCCGGTGTTTGGCAGCTGTAGGGGACTAGATGAGGGCTAACAGATTGCAAATGAATCCTGACAAGACGGAGGTGATGTTAGTGGGTAAGTCGGTGGATGTGATGGTTCCATCGTTTGATGGAATCTGTCCTCCACTGACTTCCCAGGTATGAAACCTGGGGGTGCTCCTCGATTCACAGCTCTGCCTGGATGTCTGGGTGGAGGCTGTGGCGAGGACTACCTTCCGCCAGCTACATCTGGTGCAGTGGCTTCGGCCGTTGATTTCGGTTCCTGACCTGGCCACAAACATCCATGCTTTTATTACCTCTAGGTTAGACTACTGTAATGCGCTCTACATAGGGCTACCTATGGTGACAGCTCAGAAGCTTCAGCTAGTGCAGAATGCGGCGGCCTGGCTCTTGGTGGGACTGGGCCGCCAGGAGCACATTACACCAGTGCTCTGATCTCTGCAGTGGCTGCCAATAGTCTTCCAGGCCCGATTCAAAGTGTTGTTTTTGACCTATAAAGCCTTACACAGTTTGGGCCCTGAGTATCTGTGAGATAGCCTCACTCCCCAGGTTCTGGACTGGCCCCTGCGGTTGACCGGGTGTGCCTTATTGGAGGTCCCCCGGGTTTCCTGGGGGGCCATGCAGAATAGGGCGTTCTCGGTGACTGTGCCACGCCTCTGGAATTCTCTCCCGGTAGGGGCCCAATTGGCCCTGGACATCCCAGCAGTTCATAAGAATTGTAAGACCTGACTGTTCTGCCAGACGTTTGGCAAGGAGGAGGGGTAAGGGGGGGAGGGGGGAGGGGTGTGTGAGAGGTGGGGGTGCTTTTTTTTTGTCCCTCTTTTACCATCTGTTATTACTGGTTGTATGTTTTATGTGTTTTACAACATTTTATAACTGTATTTTTTGTGTTATTAGCGGCTCTGGGCTGCCTGTGGCAGGAGGAGCGGGATATAAGCTTTTTAAATAAATTAATTAATTAATTAATTAAATGGCTTGGGGTTCCCCAAAGGGATGTTCGGCTCTCACTCCTTTCAGATTGGTACAGCCTCACTGAATGTAGCAGTGGGGTTTTCCAAAAGGGACATTACAGCTGTTGATCTGGTGATCTGAAGCATTTCACTCCTACATACATTTGCTTGTGAATTCTCCAAGCAGAGTAAGTACAGGATTGGGGAAGACAAGTAGGTAAGGGTGTTAATGAGGATGTGCAGCGGTGGCCGCTCATATAAAAACAACCTGAGAGATGTTAGACTAGTAGGAATTCCTAGTCTTGAGTGAGCTATGACTAAGATATTGATGACACCTTGTATGTGACTAAGATATTTTGTACATAATACATGAAACCAATTTTTGTTCTATCCTGCAGGTCAAAAAGCAATACAGAAGCACAAAAGCAGTTGAGAAGTGGAAAGAAAGAAAGAAAGAAAGAAAGAAAGAAAGAAAGAAAGAAAGAAAGAAAGAAAGAAAGAAAGAAAAGGAGGGAGCTCTCCCTTTTGGTATGGAATTCTTACTAGTTTGACCCAGTCAATGCTTGCTATACATTGTGCACTTTGTGTAACATAGCTGTCAGCAGGGGTAGGCAGATGAATCACCTTGGCTCTCCCACTTTAGTACAGCACCTAAATCAAATGCATCTGTAAGTGCGGGCTATAAACTATACGTCACCAGCTTGGGGAAGATGGAGAGTGAGTGATGCAGATGACACTGATATTTCCTTCATAAGGAAAGGTAACCTAGCTGTATGATGCTTAATTCCAGCCTTTAGAATAGAGTACTGAAGTTTCGTTATGGTCCTTCTCTTGGAATTTTTGATAGCTGAGCCCTTAAACAGCTCCAATATAGCCATGTTGTAATAAAGTATTTTTGCCCCCTATACAGCTTCTCTTCATCGTTTATTAGAACTTGCTCAAAATAGTTCATCTATAAACTAGGTTATAGTTACTGGAATTGGTGTTTATTCCATTGCCACCCAAGCAATCTGCCATAATGATCTTGTAACAGAAGAGAGAGCAAAGAGGAGGGAAGATATACATGATAGAAGTCTTGTAACAGGCTTAGAGTATGGAGAAAAAAAATGTTTGGACAAGGAGCACCTGCAGAATATTTCTACTTATCTAATGCCACTTCTGCAGTATGTATGTATATTAGATTCATGCCTGCTGGGCGTGATTCATCACAGGATCCAGCCTACAGAATCACTCAGGGAGTTCACTCACCAGTTGGTTGTCTTGGGGAATTCCACAGTCTTTACTCTGGCACATAATAACATACAAAGTCTCTTGTAGTCAATTCCAGTTCTCTGTCATAGCCAGGCCTCAGGCCCCATAGCTCCCCATGTATCAGCCAAGTGCAGCTTTCCCGGCTCCATGGCCAGCATCAGCGATAGGCTTACCTGGGCACTTGCCAAGGGCCCACAGCTCGGGGGGGGGCACATCGGCCTTTGGGGAGAACCCCTTCCAATTTCCAAACCTGGACTAGCTGGGCTGTTTGTTCATGCTGCCACGGTACCACTTCCAGGAGCCTTGGAGGGGGAACACGGTGAACAGAAAGCTTCTTAGAGATGGCTCTGAACATTCTCACAACTGGTGTTGTGAGAATGTGAGGCGCCACTAGAAGAAAAACTGTGCATGCACAAGTAAGCTTGGGGGATCTCTGGGGGGAGAGTGAGGCATGGGGATGGATGGTATTGGGCACAGGGAGAGAGGGGTTTGGGGGGGTTCTGGGAAGCAAGGCATGGGGACAGGGACAGGGAGGGAGAGACTGTTTGGGGGTTCTGGAAGAGAGAGGCATGGGGACAGGGAGGAAGGGGCTGTTTGAGGGTTCTGTGGTCTACAGTGGGGGAGAGGCATGGGCAAAAGGGGGACCCCCCCTCATGCTCTGCTGCCCAAGGGCCCACAAAAACCTGGAGCTGGCCCTGCCTGGATCAGGGCAACCCATTCTGCTTCAGGGTTTTGTAGGAGGCTGGACTCAGTCCACCTTCTGCTTCAGCATGCCTACTAGAGGTGGGACCCCGGGCCCATTACCGGCTACCGGATTTACTGGTTACCGGTTTTCTGAAAATCGGATTCCCGGATTAAATCCGGTATAGCGGTACCGGATTTATTTCATTGATTTCAATGGGGCGCTGTGTCCCCATTGCAATCAATGAAATAAATTAATTCCCTCCCCCTCCCCC
>QEPC01004781.1:419442-435889 GCA_003113815.1 Sphenodon punctatus | reverse complement strand
ACACACATATATATAAGTTTAAGTGTTTCACTGTGATTTACTGCATTCTGAGACAATCACAGTGAAACATTTAAATCCACCCCCTTCCTTATCTGCGCCCGCTCAGTATATTTATTTATTTATTTATTTATACATATAAGTATTTATTATCCCACTCCCTCTTGCCTCAGGCACTTCAGGGCATCTTACAACTAGTAAAATACATTAAAAAACCAGGAGAATTAAAAACCAATAACCCTCCCCCCCATTCTTTCCCCCAATCCCAACCCAAACCAACCCACCTGTCTCCTCCTCCAAATTCCTGGTGGAACTACCAGGTCTTACACTGCCATTGGAAGGTGAGCAGATCCAGGCAGAGGCAAATCTATTCTAGAAGGGAGTTCCACAGCCATAGAGCGTCCACCAAGAATGCCCTCCTCTGGTGGCCAGGAGGGTGCCCCCATCAGTCATCCTCAGTTCAAATCCTACAGCACCACCACTCTAACCAACTATCCTCAGGCTTCAGCTGCCTCAGGTCCTCCATAAACAATGGGGACCTGCGCTGCCATCATGCGGGGAGTGGACACCTAGGAGCCACCATGGCCTCAGCCAAAGGAGTGTTCCATAAGGCCACAACGTCATTGATCATGTGGCTGTCAAGGTCTAAGGGTAAATCCCCCAGGGCATTCCAGAAATCCACTGGTTCCATAAGTCTCTGGGGGGAGACTTTGCCATCTTCATGCACCCATGCTTTCCCTTGGCCTTTCAGACTAAATCCTCCCACAGACCTAGTTTTCACACACCCCTCCCTCCCACCACTGACCATTGGCCTCACATTCCTGTCTCTCCCATTAGCCCCCAAATACAGCCTTCCTGCCCCATTTTAGGGGATGGGATGAATGAAGGAACATGGTGTTTGGGGTTAATGAGGGGAATTAGGGGTGTGGGGAACTGTGGAGGATGTGGTGCCCCTTTCTCTTGGAGCCCAGAAACTTCGGTTCAAAACCCAGAAATGTGGCAACCAGGGGCATAACAAGGCAGGAATGGGGCTCCTGTCATTGACATACTCCTCCCCACTGACCCCCCACAGGGAGGACTGTGGGCAACTTGGGAGTCTTGATTGTCTCTCTATACACATCCCACATCCATCAATCCGGTTCTCCCATATGCAGGCCCCACAAATACTGATCTCTCCTATTGCCTGCAACCAAATCAAAGCAAAGACAGAAAGTAGGACATCAAGGGTCAGCCCCTACAATTGGCACTTCGGTGTTGCCCCCAACCTGCACTGGAAGAGTATTGGGGCTGAAAGATCAAGGGAAAGTATGGGTGCATGGAGGCTAAGTTGGAAGAGAGCACAATTTGTGAGACTGCACAATGTCTTTACTGTTTAGTGTTTACATGGCATGCATTCTGAGCAACTTAAGGCGAGAGCCGTAACTAAGAATTTCCATGCCTTTTGGTGCCTAGTAGAATTTGTAAGAGCCTTAACTCCAGTCTTAACCAGGAGCTTTTTTGAGCATGGAATTCATATATAGTAGGGCTAGGTTAGGTATAGGATCCATAAAAAGAACCCATGCCTGGTGCCAACGCAAAACTAAACTGCCAGACCTTGGGGAGGGAGTATCAAAGCAAAATTTCATATTGTTTTTGCCCGATAGTGCAACCCCACTGCCCTAGAGGAAAATATGGCTCCAGCAGGATCCATTAAAAGGACCCATGCCAAGTGCTAATCCAAAACTAAACGTCAAGACCTTGCGGAGTGGGTAACACAGCCCCAGGGACGAGATAGAGAAGAAAAAAAAAATCAAACCCCAGAGAACCCAAAAAGTAAAATGCAATAAATTTGCTTGCCCCACACCATTGCCAAACCCTATGCCTCTGCCACAAGAAGCAGCACACACAAAAAATCCAACCCTGAAAGATAAACAATGAATTCCTCCAATCCAATCCTGTTTGACCCTATGCCCAGTGCCTATGCCCAGCACCCACTCAGAAGCACACAATAAGGTCAGAGTCAGGTCAGCAAAGCACACAGGGAGGTCACAAAAAAAAACCTGAATAATGCCCTGGCACAGACTTTTATCTTCCCCTGGCAACCAATCAAAACATGACCTGTACTTGCCCCCCATCCCCCCACCTGTCCCCTCTCCGCTTCCCTCCCCTCCTGTGAACCAAATAAGGCAGAGAAAAAACAGGCTCATTGAAGGTAAGGTGCTGTTTGCTGGTAGGAGCAGGGGTATGATTGTAAACAGCTGTGCGATATCATCAGGCGTTACTCGGTTGAGCCGTTACTGAGGACTGGACCTAATTTTCAGAATCTCAGAACTCTGGGGAAAAAAATACGAGTTCCAACTTTCAGCCCTAATTGTAACATATGTAACAGCCTTAGTCCTTTATTAGGAGGATCTCGACAGCATCTGCCAGGGTAGGCCCTCTAAACACAAGGAGTAGGGAAAGAAAAGGGTGCACTTGTGCCCTCTTGGACTTGGCAGGTTCCACCCCTATAGAGCACTGTGATGTCATGACACTTCCTGGGCATTCCTCATTTCCTCCTAGGAAGCTGCCAGCCCCCAGCTTTTAACTAACTCCAGGTTTGCTCCCTCTAGTGTTTTTATCCATCTCCAGACTGGAGAGCGAATAGGGGCACCATCTGAGAAAGGATGTAGTAGAACTGGAAAAGGTGCAGAAAAGAGCAACAAAGATGACCAAACATGGAATGACTTCTGTATGCGGAGAGGCTCAATAGAAGTTTGGAAGGTTAGAAACAGTGGGAAACAGATGGGTTACTTGGCAAAGAACAATGACAGAAGAAATTGTAGGTGCATGATAACTGCAGTTCACAGAGACATATTTTTAAGTAGCAGAGCAATGTTGTGCAAAGAAAAGCCTTTCCATCCAACGTAAAAAGCGCAATTACACAGCGCATAATCTTTAAAATGCATATTTCACCAGTGAAAAATAAAATACAGTGACAAACTTAGAGCATGGCTGAAATATGCAAGGTTGATTGTTTAACAGAGTGTGAGAAGTGAGACGCAAAATTTCCATTAGTAATATCTTGAACTGATGGGGCTACCCACCCTCCCGCTCCAGTTAAAACCATATACTTGTTCTGTGATGAAGATGAGCTGAAACATTTGTTTAGACCGATTGAGTTTCTTTATTTTTCTAAATGAGGCCTGAACCAACTTGTTTCAAAGTTCCAACTTGGAGATTCCCATCAAATTCAATTGGCTTGGACAGGGCCCAAACACAGCAAGGTTACCCTAGCATCATGCAGTGCATGAACCTAGTGTATTCTATTTCAATAGTGGCACCAACAAATTAAACCTGGGGTCCTATCTAGATGACTAATATTTTGCACAAACCTTGCAATTGCTATGATAAATTAAAACTTGACTGCATGTAATTTTTATGAATGTTCAGCTCTGCACAGTTGTTTGGTTCAAGTGTCTTCATGTCCCTTTTTGTCAGTAATAGTGGGTCTTCTCCACATGAATCTTTATATTTGCAGGTGCATAAGGTTATACTAGGGCTAGCCTTGGAGCAGGCGGGGTAGTTGCCCTGATCCCTGCCCATTGAGGGATCCCCTCTGCTGTCACTCTTGAGAGTTGCCTGGGGTCCCCCAGTGCTGCTATTGCTTCTCCAGATGTTCATGAGAAGGTTGTCCCCATTGCTGCTGCTCCCGATATGGTCCCCAGGCCCTCTTCTCTGCTGTTGCTGCTGCCATCATTTCTCAGACTCATGCTACTGATAGCAAATACTTCCCTCAGGAAGAGTAGCAGCAGTGGAAGTGTGTGTGTGCTCGTGTTTGTGGAAGAAAGATCCTGGAGCCCTCCCAGGAGTGACATGGCCAGACATCTCCTGAAGGGCCAGCTCCTTGCTCCCTCCCCTCCTCCACTGCCTCACTGCCTGACCCCCAGACTGCACTCCAGTTCCAGCTCTTTCCCCAATCTTGTCCAGCTCCACCCCCTTTGCCCTGGATGCCACCTATTTATAAGGTGGGCCCTGGGTTACACATTCCCAGAAGCTAAATATGATAGTTATTCAGTCATTACTCATCTCTTTCCTGTTTGTTAAGTTCAGACATCTAATAAGAATTCTGATGGCAAAAACAACATAATTTTATTTAGGTGACACAACCAAATAATGAATAGTCAAATGAACTGTGTTGATTTAAGATTGCCCAATGAAACCTTTTGGTTTTCACCACAGAAGGAAGTATTATTATTAATTATTATTATTATTATTATTATTAGCAAACATTTATATAGTGCCAGCAATGTACCCGGCGCTTTACAAAGTAATTGAATAGACCTGGTCCCTGCCCTAGGGCTTACAATCTGAGAGGAGGGGCAGGGGGAAGAGACAAAGGAAGGGGAACAGAGGGAGAGACAAGGAGTGTAATATTCATGAGGATGTGAGGTCCCAGGTGCACGCGCTTGACTTGGTTACACCAAGAATTATGCCTGGTTGGTCCATGTGGTGAGGATATGAGTACACAGACCTCAGGTAATAGATTGTACAGGATGGAGGGTATCAGCAGGAGTTGGGTGAGGGGAGCAAGAAGTCGGGGAGGGCCAAGCGGAAGAGGTGGGTCTTGAGGAGGGATTTGAAGGTACGAATGGAGGGGGCGAGGCAGATGTGGGCATAGAGGGAATTCCAGGCATGGGGGGCAGCTAGGGAGTAGGGATGAAGGCAGTTATGGGAGCAGGGGAGGCGTAGGAGGGCAAGAAAGGGGACAGAGGAGGAGCGGAGTTCACAGACTGGAGTACGGAGGGAAATTAGTGCAGAGAGGTAAGGGGGAGCAAGGTTGTGAAGAGCTTTATAGGTGAAGACCAGGAGCTTGTGCAGGATTCGTTCAGGAAGGGGGAGCCAGTGAAGGGAGGAGAGGAGGGGCTGCATGTGGTCGTAGCGATGGGCGAGGTGGGATGACCCTGGCAGCAGAGTTTTGGACAGAGATAAGGGGAGAAAGGGGAGAGCAGGGGAGGCCAGTGAGAAGGAGGTTACAGTAATTGAGGAGAGAGATGACCAGGGCATGAACAAGGGTTTTGGCCGAGGAGACAGAGAGAAGAAAAGGGCGAATCTTAGCAACGTTATGGAGGGAGAAGCGACAGGATTTGGCAACAGAGCTGATGTAGGGTTTAAAAGAAAGAGGTGAGTCAAAGATGAAGCCTAAGCTATGGGCTTGGGGGACAGTGTGACACCCTTTTTCAGACAGAAAGACTTTGTATTCACAGATTTACTTAGCTGAGTCCCTGGCAAATGTCATTAGATTTAAGATTTTTGTATTTCATTAGATTTTACTTGCCCTGTATCATGTATATAAACTAAACAGCTCTAATACAGGGGAAATATAACAATCCAGAAGATGAAACAATACCAGATATATAATAGACAATAAATTATTTGATTAAATCATCATTTCCTTATCATATGTCTAAGAAATGATTAACCAAATTGTCTCATATAAGACAAATTGAATTTCTTCCCTCAACATTTCATCATTTAACAATCACCTTTCAGTCTTTAGCAATTCCTTGTCAATAGAATGTCTACTGCATTTCAGAACTGCATCTAATTCTAACCATCACAAAGAAGTTGTGCTGAATCAATTCATTGTGCTGTTATGGTAACTATCTACATCTTTCCATTGATGACCTATGGTTGCAAAACCTGGTGATGGAATGCAAAAATTACACAGAACTAACAACCATCAAAAGATGTATGGTTGATTTAGACTTTAGGAATAGTAAAAGGAATGAATGTGAAACCAAAATATGTGCCATCATCGGGTATTTTCAGATGTTACGAGATCACGCTCAACCACAGTCAATACCCTGTGGTGGGGAATGGTCCCGTAACGTCTGTTGGGGAGACGGAGTGGCATTCGCCCCGTCCCAGAATCACCCAAATGATTCCCCACCAGGATCACTCCAGCAAGTCTGTTGGACGTGCTAGAGTGATCCCGGCGGGGAATCATTTGGGTGATTCTGGGACGGGGCGAATGCCACCCCGTCTTGTCTGAAATCACCCATCTTTAGGGCAAGGGAATTGACATGACAACTGGCAGTCCACATAGCAAAAGGACGGATCAATGATGGACCAAAGAAATCTTTGATTAAATCTCAAGAGAAAAGCCAAGCAAAGGAGTAGCTAGCGTGGATGGAAAAAGAAGTTTTCAGGTACTTAATGGCAAGGCAAAAAGCTGTAGAAGTATATAGCATCATCTAGCAACAGACTGACAGGCACCTACTGATCTATATGAACCTCTTCCTGGGGGAGCTCAAAGGGGCTTAGTTCAACCCCACTAGAAGAGCTTACTTACCTAGAGGCTGAGGGACTTGTTAGATCAGACAAAGAAAATGCATTACCATGGGAAGGAAGGCTAAGTAATACTTCTTCACCAATTGTACTTTGGACTGGAGAAACACTGTCCAGCTAGAAGATGGAAAAACGTATGTATGATTCTTCACTACATTCCACACTATATTATTAGAGTACAGAAATCAACGGAGAAGGAGAAACAGCACTGCTTAATGACACTCATTTTCAAAGCTCTGGGATGGCTCTGTGTGTTTTGATTTTGCGCTGTCCTGACAAGTTAGTGGAAGTGGAAAAATTGTTTAGTAGGATGAAGTGAATTCTATAAATGGACTCTTTGGGAGAAGCAAACCTTAACAGATAACCTTTCAGATTTTACTTGTTCAGACAGTGCCTCTAATTTAGGAAAGGCATTCTGCTATCCAAACATTTAAGGAGCTGACCCCTAAAAAGGGACAATCTAAATCAACCGTTTGGATGGGATTAAAGCTTCATGATGCATAAGAGAGGAAAATGTAGTTGCTTCCTAGATTAGAAAGGACTGAAGAAGTGAGCAGCTGATAGGGATGGGTGAACAGAACGGAGTTTAGAAATTCGGTTCCGTTCAGTTCGGTTTGAAATTCGGTTCGGTTTGAAATTCGAATTTGGTTTGTAAGTTCAGTTCGGTCAACCGAACAGACCGAGTTCGGTTGAATTCCAAACTTCCGAACCATGTCCGGCTATTCAAAACCAGGTTTTTTGGTGTGTGTTGCCACTAGGGATGGGCGAACAGAACTGAGTTCGGAAATTCGGTTCGGTTTGAAATTCGAGTTTGGTTTGGCAGTTCAGTTCAGTCGACCGAACAGACCGAGTTCAGTCTGAACTCCGAACTTCCGAACCGCGTTCGCCCATCCCTAGCAGCTGATGGAAAAAGTGAAAACTTAGCACATCTTCTTACTGAAATGAAACAATTCCATCAATGGCATAACAAGCACTGAAGGTATAATTCCTTACTTTAGAGTAAGAATTGGACCTGACATTCAACTCATAGATTAACTCTACAATAATTGAGAGTTGGACCTACAGCAGGTGATGTGGACTCCTTCTTTAATAGGTCAATACAGTGCCCAACACAATGGATTTTTAGGTATTGTTGAAATACAACTACTAATCAAAATAATTAAGCTAAAAGCATTAATCAAGTTAATAAGATATGGAAGTCAATATTCTAGGACTCTCAGGACATGGGGTATCCAAATAAAGCACTAAGTAGGTACTAATCAATACTCAGTATTTTTGTGTTGATTTGGGTACCACAAATTTGATGGGTAACCCATTTTTGCAGGTAATTGTTTCAGCTATAGTCATTATAGTACAAATTTGGTTATAAAGCAATGTGAGGCATGGCTCCCAATGAGTTACATCTAACATAAATTTACATGTATAAAGTACCCTCACTATAACATGGACTTGGCTATAATATTGTGCGAGGCAAGGCTCCAAAATATAGCATTGTAAAGAGATAACGCTATGTACATGTACATATATATGCCTGAATGTATATGTGTATGTATTTTAGATAGAGGTGCTGCATTGTTCAGTCTATAGTTTTGATTTTGCTTTAGAAAGGGCCCCGTGTTGTCCCAGAGTTTGCACAATCTCACCAACAGAAGTTGGCAGAATTTCCAGAAGGTGGCATAGGTCCTTTTTATAGGGCCATGGCATGGTGGGACAGGGAGGTATGTTCATGCCAGTTCATGTGTGGCAGGTGGGGGAACCCCCACCCACCTCCACCCATGCATGGAGCAACCTCAGTTTCCGCTGGGTGGAGGTGGGTGTGCTTGGTGTTCATGGGAATGAGCAAACACACCCACCTGCCATGGATTTTACATGAGACTCACCCACACATGAACACCAAGATTTCTGGGTGTTCATGCATGGGTACCACCCATATAAAAAGTAGGGGTGTGCATGTTGTTTTCGTTATTACAATAATGATAACAAAAATTCAACAACAAAAACAACTACTGAGAATAACGAGAACAATAATGAAAATGACAACCGAGAATACAAATAACGGTAATGATAATGATAACGATAGATACCAATACTGAAAACGATACCCAAAACAATACCAAAAATGATAATGAGAAACAAAAACGACAATGTCATTGTCATTGTCATTATTAGTGCTGTGGCAGTTGGCTTTGGGGGAGAAAATGTGGAGAACAGAGGAAGGAGCAGACATCTCGAAGTCCCCCTGGATTCCTGGGTGGCAACAATAAGGAGGGTATTCTCGGTGGCCGCTCCCAGGCTCTGGAATTCCCTCCTGATGGAAGCCCACTTGGCCCTGGACCGCTCCTCTTTCCTAAGACAGTGTAAGACCTGGCTGTTCCACTGGGTGTTTGGAGAGGAAGATGGGAAGGGTGGGTTGAAGGGGGGGGGAGGGTTCTGCTCTTTTAGTATATTTTTTGCATTTTAATGAATTTTAAATTGCATATTATGTGTTTATTTTATTATTATTGTGGATATATGTCTTTAAGCTGCCCTGTGCTGCTCTGTGAGCAGGAGGGTGCGGGGTAGAAAAATAGCAAAATAAATAAATAAATAAATAGGGTTGCATTCTTGAACTGTGCCTGTGTTGGGAGGGGCGAGCAGCTCAGCAGTATCTGATGGATGTATCACTGGCCAATGACCAGTGCAAGCAGGCCCCAGCAGTTTCATAGCACTCAATGCCTGCGGCCTCCCACAAACAATCAGGGGGGCTCTGGGGGAGGGCACTGTAACCCTTTATAATGGGAGGGCCAGGTTCTTTCTCTCTGTTCTGTGAGAGCTCTGCTTGTCAGGTTGTGTTTACAGAACTGTGGTGTTTCCACATAATAAATCCTCCCTAGCCCTCATTGTATTATTTATTAATTGATTAGGTGTTACCACCAATACCTTTCCTTCCTCATACCCTACATTTTACCTTCTCCCTTTCCCTGCCCTTCTCCCCCCTGCACATTATATATAGGTAGGTAGTAGAGATTAGATATAGATATATATTATAGACATATAGCTTAGATTAGATTATTTATATTGATAATTGATTAGATAATAAGTTAGGTAGTAGAGATTAGATATAGATATATATTATAGACATATAGCTTAGATTAGAATATTTATATTGATAATTGATTAGATAATAGTTTTGTTTTCCCTTTTCCTGTCTCCCTTAGATTTAGATAAATATTAGTTGTGCATAGGAATCAATAACAATACCAATACCAAAAATAAAATCTTCGTTTGAAATGGTATCAATATCAATAACATCAATAATGATATTAAATATCAATACCAATAACAAAAACTATACCAATAACAATCGATACTGATAACAAAAACATCAAAAACAGTACCAAAAATGATAACAAAAACGATATTGTCATTAATAATGATAACAAAAACAACATTTTTAATAACAAAAACCAAAAATGTACATGGTGGCCCTAATAAAACCCCTAATAAAAAGTCCATAGTTTTGCAACCTAGCTTGAACTCCCAGGAATCAAAGAACTACAAATAAAAGTTTACTCACTCATCCTAGTATCATTTTTGCCTTTGTAACTCTACCTACCATGATTTACATTACCATTAAGTAAATCAATGTGAATTGTTTACTTTAAATGTTTTAAGTAAATTTCCATTAATTACTTTACTTTTTCCATTATTTTTTTGTAATGGCAAGGCATATGGATGAATAAGTAAATATCTTTACAACTTCTCCCCACTCCATACCCCTTGCTCCAGACCTCTTGCACTCATAGCAGGAAGGAAGTAGAACGTTTAAGATGATTCAGTTGGTAAAAGGAAACAAAGGGTGTTTTCAGACGTTACGAGATCACAGTGAACCACGGTGAATACCCACCTGTGGTCACTGTGTCTCGAATGTCTGTTTGGGGCCGCCAGATGTTCGCCACGGTCAATACCCTCAAGGGGTCAATTTGAACCACGCTTTCTGGGCTAGCTGGGGGAATGTCCCAGGAAGCGTGGTCAAAAAGATCCCCAGCGGGGACCAAAAAAAAGTAACGTCTGGCCGCGCGCCATGGTCCGGGATCACCGGCGGGATCCCGAGCCGTGGCGATTCCGGCCCGACACGGCGGCCGCATTGGCCCCACCGCCCGCCCGTCTCCACGGAGGGCGGGCGGTGGGGTGCGTGGAGGGGGCGGGGCCGTGCGGCCGCACGTTGCGCCGCGTGGCCCCGCCCCGCCCCCTCCCAGATTCCCCGCCAGGATCCCCCCGGCATGTCTGATATGGCGTGACGGGGTGACCCCGGCGGGAAATGAATGGGTTGTTTTCGGTACGTGGCCAAGCGGCCCCGTAATGTCTGAAAACACCCAAAGACTCTCATGTGAATAAGGAAGCTAGATACAGAGTTGCCACCCGTTTGGTTTTTACTGACAGTCCAGGAATTGGGAGTCTTTGTTTGATGTCCAGGTTGGCGATTTGGCATACAAACTGAATGGTTATATATCATATAACAAGACCAGAAACAGGTCTTGTGAAATTTCTGCTCTATGGAAAGAGAAGGGGCTGTAGCATGTCTAATGAAGTGGTGTCCCATGGGATGCTATGCTGCTGTGATTTTAGATACAAGACATTTTTAGGCCAGCCTCAATGTTCAGCAATTAGCTTTTTAAAAATTGCATAGTTTTACATAAATGAGAAGATGAAGATTTATGTAAATTAGCACTGTGTGGTTTTCTTCCTTGAGACGGATGTCCACTCTACCTGGATAATACATGTGTATCCTATTTAAACTGACCCCTGAACAAGCTAGGTGTTGCTTTGGGAGGAAATGCGGCCAGACTGCGACAAAAGCACAGTTCCTGTCTCAGACTCTAACACAATTTAGTCATCAGTGTCACTGAGCATTAGGGTGTGCAATAACCTATATGTTAATCTTGCACTATTTTCTCCTTGACTTATTTCTCAAGCTGTGTTAACGATCTCAGTGTGACATTTAGGGGATGTGTCAGGTTAGCTTAGTTCATCTACACCAAAGACTCCAAAGCACATTTCTCCAGGCAGAGGCAGTCAAAAAAATCTCCATGTTCAAGGAAGAAATTCTAATCAGTGTGAGATCCAACATATCAAAAAGGTAAAGGAAAGTTAACTGCTTCTGTTAACACCGGTTTTCCTGGGAGTTCATTTATTCAGAATATAATGATGGCTTTGGAAATATTCTTTGACAGATGAAGGGATTTATACTGGGAATTGGAACATCTGGTGAGGAAACAGTGCCAAGTCCATTTCCTACTGGATCCAGGTATTATGCCTGAGCATTCAGGTATTATGCCCCACGCCTCCACAAAATACAGTGTTTTATGGATCACAAACCTCTCTGCTATAATAATGGCTTTGTGCTCTTTTGCTCTGAGATGACTTCAGACTTTCTCTGCTGGATATTGGCAAAGAGGTCTCCACTGAGCCTCCCTTGTGCAGGTGTGAAAGAGAAGAAAAAGTTTGGTTGAACTGAATGCCACATCAGGCAAAATCTACTACTTTGACTGAAAAAGGGCAAGCAAGCGCCTGTTCACTAGAGGTGTGCACCAAGGGCCCATGTCATTTTTTGTTTTTGTTTTTCATTTTTGGTATTTAAACCTGTCGGTTTCGTTTTCATAAATATCAAATTTTCATTTTCGTTTTCCATTGGTTTCAATTGAAAACACATTTTCGACTGTAGCTTTTTTTATTTTTCATTATATTTGACTGAACCTTGGAGGGATTGTACTTCCAATGGAAGGCATTAAGTGTACCAAATTTCAAAAAGACTAGATAAAGGAATCCAATTTTATAAGCAGTTGAATTATATTATTTTGCAAAAATCTTCATATACATTCTTAGCTGTAACATTTTTGCCTCACATTTAATGTAGATGAAACGTGTCAAGTTTACACCCCTTCACAGATTTACTATCTATGCCAACTTTCAGAAGGATTGCATTAAGGGTACTGGTGGTATTAGCAATTAATTTATACATGTATGTCTGACTATAACATCTTTGTAGTCAAACCAGTGTACTTGACATTTGGCAGGGCTGTATATCACACTTTCATGATCATCTCTGCCAAATATCAGAAATATGTGATAGGGGTCCCAATTTTATATGCCTGAAGAGCATATGCAGAGAAGGAGTTTATGCCAGGAATCTCTAATGTGTCACTCGAGGATAAGATCGGTTTGTGATGCCAATTGGTCAGCAGAAATGTCAGCCAAATATTCTCAGTCTGTGCTGTGACCATCCCAACATCTCTCCCCCACTTGTTACTGGGAAGTCAGAAGCATCCGTTAGGAAAGAGTGAATATAGATTCTCTTATGTCCTCTGTCATAGTGCTGCAGGATGTGTAAACTACATCTCCTGATTGCTGGGATTCTATCCCCAAAGTCCAAGTTATGTCCCTTCTATGCCGCCTGAGGGCCATCCCCTATGCCCACCTCGAAGTCACTACTGATTGATCCTGTAAAGCTGGAAGCATGCAGTAATTGGCCAGTGAATGTATCTGTCAGTCTTTTGGGTTGCTCCCCATCCTCCCTCCTACAGCCTCCCTGCCATGCCAGGTGCCTGACTCTGACTGGCACTGCATGTGCTACTATTTATCTGAATAATGCTCTTCAAGGGGACAACTTAAATTGCTTATAAAATTGGGTCCCTTTNCGGTGAATACCCACCTGTGGTCACTGTGTCTCGAATGTCTGTTTGGGGCCGCCAGATGTTCGCCACGGTCAATACCCTCAAGGGGTCAATTTGAACCACGCTTTCTGGGCTAGCTGGGGGAATGTCCCAGGAAGCGTGGTCAAAAAGATCCCCAGCGGGGACCAAAAAAAAGTAACGTCTGGCCGCGCGCCATGGTCCGGGATCACCGGCGGGATCCCGAGCCGTGGCGATTCCGGCCCGACACGGCGGCCGCATTGGCCCCACCGCCCGCCCGTCTCCACGGAGGGCGGGCGGTGGGGTGCGTGGAGGGGGCGGGGCCGTGCGGCCGCACGTTGCGCCGCGTGGCCCCGCCCCGCCCCCTCCCAGATTCCCCGCCAGGATCCCCCCGGCATGTCTGATATGGCGTGACGGGGTGACCCCGGCGGGAAATGAATGGGTTGTTTTCGGTACGTGGCCAAGCGGCCCCGTAATGTCTGAAAACACCCAAAGACTCTCATGTGAATAAGGAAGCTAGATACAGAGTTGCCACCCGTTTGGTTTTTACTGACAGTCCAGGAATTGGGAGTCTTTGTTTGATGTCCAGGTTGGCGATTTGGCATACAAACTGAATGGTTATATATCATATAACAAGACCAGAAACAGGTCTTGTGAAATTTCTGCTCTATGGAAAGAGAAGGGGCTGTAGCATGTCTAATGAAGTGGTGTCCCATGGGATGCTATGCTGCTGTGATTTTAGATACAAGACATTTTTAGGCCAGCCTCAATGTTCAGCAATTAGCTTTTTAAAAATTGCATAGTTTTACATAAATGAGAAGATGAAGATTTATGTAAATTAGCACTGTGTGGTTTTCTTCCTTGAGACGGATGTCCACTCTACCTGGATAATACATGTGTATCCTATTTAAACTGACCCCTGAACAAGCTAGGTGTTGCTTTGGGAGGAAATGCGGCCAGACTGCGACAAAAGCACAGTTCCTGTCTCAGACTCTAACACAATTTAGTCATCAGTGTCACTGAGCATTAGGGTGTGCAATAACCTATATGTTAATCTTGCACTATTTTCTCCTTGACTTATTTCTCAAGCTGTGTTAACGATCTCAGTGTGACATTTAGGGGATGTGTCAGGTTAGCTTAGTTCATCTACACCAAAGACTCCAAAGCACATTTCTCCAGGCAGAGGCAGTCAAAAAAATCTCCATGTTCAAGGAAGAAATTCTAATCAGTGTGAGATCCAACATATCAAAAAGGTAAAGGAAAGTTAACTGCTTCTGTTAACACCGGTTTTCCTGGGAGTTCATTTATTCAGAATATAATGATGGCTTTGGAAATATTCTTTGACAGATGAAGGGATTTATACTGGGAATTGGAACATCTGGTGAGGAAACAGTGCCAAGTCCATTTCCTACTGGATCCAGGTATTATGCCTGAGCATTCAGGTATTATGCCCCACGCCTCCACAAAATACAGTGTTTTATGGATCACAAACCTCTCTGCTATAATAATGGCTTTGTGCTCTTTTGCTCTGAGATGACTTCAGACTTTCTCTGCTGGATATTGGCAAAGAGGTCTCCACTGAGCCTCCCTTGTGCAGGTGTGAAAGAGAAGACAAAGTTTGGTTGAACTGAATGCCACATCAGGCAAAATCTACTACTTTGACTGAAAAAGGGCAAGCAAGCGCCTGTTCACTAGAGGTGTGCACCAAGGGCCCATGTCATTTTTTGTTTTTGTTTTTCATTTTTGGTATTTAAACCTGTCGGTTTCGTTTTCATAAATATCAAATTTTCATTTTCGTTTTCCATTGGTTTCAATTGAAAACACATTTTCGACTGTAGCTTTTTTTATTTTTCATTATATTTGACTGAACCTTGGAGGGATTGTACTTCCAATGGAAGGCATTAAGTGTACCAAATTTCAAAAAGACTAGATAAAGGAATCCAATTTTATAAGCAGTTGAATTATATTATTTTGCAAAAATCTTCATATACATTCTTAGCTGTAACATTTTTGCCTCACATTTAATGTAGATGAAACGTGTCAAGTTTACACCCCTTCACAGATTTACTATCTATGCCAACTTTCAGAAGGATTGCATTAAGGGTACTGGTGGTATTAGCAATTAATTTATACATGTATGTCTGACTATAACATCTTTGTAGTCAAACCAGTGTACTTGACATTTGGCAGGGCTGTATATCACACTTTCATGATCATCTCTGCCAAATATCAGAAATATGTGATAGGGGTCCCAATTTTATATGCCTGAAGAGCATATGCAGAGAAGGAGTTTATGCCAGGAATCTCTAATGTGTCACTCGAGGATAAGATCGGTTTGTGATGCCAATTGGTCAGCAGAAATGTCAGCCAAATATTCTCAGTCTGTGCTGTGACCATCCCAACATCTCTCCCCCACTTGTTACTGGGAAGTCAGAAGCATCCGTTAGGAAAGAGTGAATATAGATTCTCTTATGTCCTCTGTCATAGTGCTGCAGGATGTGTAAACTACATCTCCTGATTGCTGGGATTCTATCCCCAAAGTCCAAGTTATGTCCCTTCTATGCCGCCTGAGGGCCATCCCCTATGCCCACCTCGAAGTCACTACTGATTGATCCTGTAAAGCTGGAAGCATGCAGTAATTGGCCAGTGAATGTATCTGTCAGTCTTTTGGGTTGCTCCCCATCCTCCCTCCTACAGCCTCCCTGCCATGCCAGGTGCCTGACTCTGACTGGCACTGCATGTGCTACTATTTATCTGAATAATGCTCTTCAAGGGGACAACTTAAATTGCTTATAAAATTGGGTCCCTTTATCAAATTGTTCTTTATTCTGGCAGAGCTGACAGGGAAGGTATCCTTCCAAATGTCTTGTAAAACACTGCAGTATGGAATATCAAAAAGTTACAGCTGGAAATGTATTTTCAAGTTAATGTCTTATTATTATTATTATTATTATAAACGTTTATATAGCGCCAGTCATGTACCTGGCGCTGTACAGAACATAGAAATAGACGCGGTCCCTGCCTGTGGCTTACACTTATACCATCAGGACCCTTTATCCAATCTTTCTTAAAATTGTCAGGAGTGTTAAGGTACTGGAGGGACATAATATCCAGTATCCACAGGTGTCATGCAAATTGGATGGAAGATAAAGAAGTTGTAGTCATGAATGTGTATGGAGATCTTCTTAAAATCACAACATTAAATTGCTTCTAAAATCAGTTGCCAGGACAGGCGGGCCATAGCATGTCCTAATCACATCTATTATCACCCATTGATACATTCATGAAGATGAGAAGATGCAAGTGCACATTGGTGGGACCCCGGGCCCATTACCGGCTACCGGATTTACCGGTTCCATGAAAACCGGATTCCCGGATTAAATCCGGTATGCCGGTACCGGATTTATTTCATTGGTTTCAATGGGGCGCTGTGTCCCCATTGAAACCAATGAAATATCCCTCCCCCTCCC
>QEPC01004781.1:407931-418730 GCA_003113815.1 Sphenodon punctatus | reverse complement strand
GCTGGGGCTTTAAGTTTTTTTACATTGCAGCCATTTTTAAATGGCTGCAATGTAAAAAAATCCGGTACCCCGAAATCCGGTACCGGGTCCGGATTACCGGGTCGAATCCGATAATGCCAGTACGCCCGATACCGGCATTATCGGATACCGGATTCTACCGGTTTCCCACCCCGCCACATGCTTAGCTTAGTTATACAGGAGGACTCTGAATGAAGAATGGAAGAGAAGGCATCAGTGGCAATTCAATGGGGATACGGTGCTATGGAAAGCCTGATGGAAGAGGTAGGTTTTCATCAGGGAATTGATAGTTGGGAAGGAAGGAGCAGAACAAAAACAAACAAATGTATTCAGGAAGGTAATTAAAAATGATCTACCCCCCAGACTCCTCATACACTATCCTTGCCTGCCTAACATTTGGCCAAATAAAAAGATCTCGCATTGCTTCTGAAAAATGCTCAGACTTGGGGGTTTTTTAACCTCTAAGAGAAGGGAACTCCATAACTGTGGAGCAGCCACCAAGAATCCCTCTCCATGCACCCTTGCTGTATGGACTTGATATGCCGAAAGGACATGCAAAAGAGCATCCCCGTGCTAACTTCAGAGATAGCAACGAAGTGTAGGGGAGGAGGTGATCTTTCAGATATGTGGGGGCCAGGACATTAAGGGCTTTAGTTTTCATAAAAAAATCTTATCACCTTGATTTGTTCCTGAAAAGCTACTGGTAGCCCGGGTAGACTCTGAAGCATAGGTCTCAAGTGTTGGAGGAAGAGGCCTAATACATGGAGTTCATTAATAAATTTAAAATGACAATATCAGTGCAAGAAACACTGGTATTCATATAAGCCCAGAAACATGTGGACGGCACTTGACAATTCATGAGGAGTCCCAGCACATGTGGCCCATCTGTAAACTAGAAATATCACTCTATTTTTTTATATATGACATATGGGCCCACAGGGCCTGGAGCACAGGGAGCTCTAGCCCCTCAAGGGGAGATCATCTTTCATTGATCAAAAAACTGGGCATGATAGCATTTTTCTTTCTCTAATGGGTGAGTCAGGGTATGTCCATCCTACATTCCTAAATTTGGGAGTAAAGGGATGGGTACACCACCATTTTCCTAGGGGCCCAACTTCCCTGGATGCAGCACCAGATATTTCCCTTCCATCCTCCCCTGTTTTTATACTCAGGGTGTGTTCCAAATGTCATATACTGTGAGGTGCAGGGAGCCAACAAGCTTCTTGCAGAAAAAGCCCTCAGTGAATTTTGGGATGAAGGTTTTTATTTGTTTTTATTCACATTATCTTCACAATTAGAGCATGGAGATTGAATATCCAGTAAAGGTGATTAAAAGTCTATAGACAATTGTTGCTAGGGTAGCCATACCTCCCCTTTAAAATAGGACACTTATGAAAAATACATTGTTTAGGGTCGCCCTGGAACCAATGCCTCTTTTAAAGGGAAGGCCACCCTAATTGTTGCAGCTTCAAATTTATGAGTGGAAAAATTGGTTATGGGAGTAAATGTATTACTATCATTATTACTACTATTATTATAGTAGTATAATACTACTACTACTATTGTTAGTATAGTACTCTCCCCCCCCCTTGCCCGCCAAATGATGCTTGGAGCGTTTGACATAAAATAAAACAATATAAAATTAATTTTTAAATAATTTTAAAGAGAAAGGTAAAAAGGGAGGACAAAAATACATTAAGGGGGACCAGCAGCACCTCAACTAAGCACCAAAAGTACCTGAAAATGAGGAGGAAGGAACCGAACTGGAAGGAACATCTACAGGGAACGAGTTCCGCCATCCTGCCTTAAGTCTACCCACCCGCAGACTTATAGTGGGATTCCCAAACAGTGGGTGGTTTTTGAGTGTGGATAACCATCAGAATGATGCTCCAGAACTCGAATAATATAACCAGAGCCTATACCATTCAGGGGCCTAGAAACCAGCACTGCAAACTTAAATTCACTACCCCACTCTACCGGTAGCCAATGCAGAGAACACAGGTTCGTTGCAAAATGATCACAGCTACCCATGCCCAAATCAGTAAGCAACAGCACTGCCGTATTCTGAACCTGAAATCCCAATTCAAAGATGAGGTCAAGCACCTCGGCAGCTCTGCAGGCATTCTCCTGGATGCTCTGGGTGAAACCCAGAGATGCTATTGCATCCAGAAATGTGAGTGCTTCTTCCTTGGAGCCACCATTGCCATGTACATTAAAATATCCCAAGAGAAGCATTTTGGGCCATTCTTCCAGCAGCACTGAAACCAGCTCTGGGAATTCAATCCTGAATCCCCCTGAGCATCTTTATACCAGCAGGACTATAATTTTTGGTCCTGAACCAGTATCACAGGACACGGCCAGACACTTGGATGTATTTGCATTGAAGGTGGGCCACGTTTTGCATTGTAGATGGGATGAAAAACCAAAGCCATCTACTAGGGCTGAAACTCACCCTCGCATTCTTGCATAATCTCAGTGAAAAACAGCTTATCATGCGGCCAAAAACAGAGAACTCTCAAAAATGGAATTGCATATTTGAAAAATGACTGTTGGAGCCTGTGCATGCGCAGAATGGTGGTAGCAGCCATTTTGTGAATGCGCAGTGCCATTTCAGAATCTTGGTGAGATTCTCGTGTACCCCGGTGAGAACGGGCGAGATCTCATTTGGGGTTTGTGAGAATCTCATGGATTTTCGCGAGAACGCTTTGTGTTCTTGTTACTGCTCTACCGCATTCACACACCACCTGCATGAGGCTGGTGGGTCATCAAGAATTGCATTTATACCAAATACAGCAGCAACAACAGCAATTATTACATTTGCAAAGTCAAGTATTTGAAAACTGGAAACTTTCAGAATTATAGTCTGCCCGGGTTACATTAGTTCTCCCATTTTGTGCACTTGGATTATGATACTGTACCATTTTTAATCTATTGTGTCTTACTTTCCCCATACAGTAGAGAGAACACTGTGCTACTCAACGCAGACAAAATAAACTCTCAGGCAGTCATTTTGTGGTTAATTAATCGAGGTAGCTTGCCACTATTACCTGTGGCTATTTTAATGACTTTCACGTTTCAGTACTAGCAGAGAAAGAAAATAAAAATCTATTTGCAAAAGACCACAATTTAATTAAGAATTTTCCTAATGAAATACATTTTGTGGATTTTGATTATTCATCACGTCCTGCTAATACTCTCATTAACACTTGAAACTGGAAGGAAGCAGCTGCCTCTTCTAGCATCTAAATCCTGGAAGCCTGGAGAAGGTCAAATATTTTACAAAGTATGTCCCTTATCATCGCAAAAATAAATGCAGATATTGACTCAGAGGCTCTGATTGGTTCTCTGTGAATGATCTCTTCTCATCCATAACAGTAACAGCAGGAGAGGAGAAATGGGTTTTTGAGTGACATTCCCATATTAGGAGTCCATGTATGTTAAACATCCATTTTTACTGTTCTCTATATTAACAAGTTTGCTTCTCTCCTGCATTTGGATTCTTGCCAGACACCCCACTGCCTCACATCATAAGAAGCAATACTGGTTTTATTGCACAACTCTATCAGTAATGCATTTGATATAATTCTACGGCTGCCTCTTCTCATGTATTGTAGATTTTATACGCAGACCATATCCCCCCCTCACCGCCCCTCTAAAAATAGACTTCTGAGGGCAGAATTCTCAGAAAAGGTTGAAAGTTCACAGGGATCTTTTAATCAGTTCCCTGAACAAATATTTAGTTAACTCTATCACAGGAAAATAAAATTGGTCTGATTGCCCGAGGACCTGAGAGTCTGCAGTTCCCATTGACTTCACTGGCACTGGCAGATGCCCAACACCTTTGAACTAGGGCTGTAACTCAGGCCACTTTTAGATAAGCAGAGCATGCTTGGGGCACGAAATCATGTGCCTTGGAAAATGGCCACAGGTAGGGTTTAGATATGCCTAGACTTGCCGTATCACTGGCCGTGCATTCTTTAAAGCTGCTAATTAAATACCTCGATATCAATACCTCAAGAGACAAGCAACTACTTAGAAGCAACTTGTGATAGCAAATACAAAAGTGTTGTCTCAAAAGCACAAAGATAGATAACTGGAAAATAGAGAATAATATTTCTTCATTTCATCAGTAGGAATCAGAGGGGTTCATTCTTCCCACCCAATAGTCTTGGGAAAAGAAAACACAAAAACAAAAAAAAGAGTCCCAGTGACAGGATTTTCAGTCTACTCTGATAGTGGTTAGGGATGGGCGAACAGATCGCGGTTCAGGTTTGGCTGTTCGGTTCATCCATTCGGTTAGTTGGCTGGGTTCGACTGTTCAGTTCAGCCGTTCGGCAAATGTTTTGTTATGCGGTTTTTGTTTTGTTTTTTATATGTTTTTTTTGTTTTTTATTTGGTTTTATATGGGGTTTTTTTTAAAATTTGTTTTCTTTGTTTTATATGGGTTTATTTAATTTAATTTTTTATCTAATATTATATCTATCTATCTACACTAAATCTAACTGCTATTAACTATTCTAAATGTTATGAAATAAATGGATTATCTGATAAGTACACAGACCTACTCCTACAAACACTAAAATTAAATCACTAATGCTATCTCAATCACTAAGCTAACTCCTACANACACAAGGTTTCAGTTTAAGGTTTAAGTTTCATTTCAGTACAAAACTGAAATGAAACGTAAAGCAATCTAATAATCCTACTCTAAATGAAAAAAACAGGGGAAGGGAAGGGAATCTGGGATGGAATACATGGGAGAGGGAAAGGATTCAATGGAGACGGGGAGGGAGGAAAGAAGATTGAACACAAAATGACCACTAAATCTATCTAAGCTAAGCTAAATAAATGAATGAGAATATGGGGGTAGATGGGTTGGATGGGTGAAATGGGAGGAGGATTGCAATGGATTGGGCAGCTGGGAAATGCTGGGAGAGGGAGCCTTCTGAAACGCCTGTTGTTCAGGAACAGTGACTAGCTCAGAAGGTGTTGGGAAGGGGGGAGGCAGATAGTTTCGTTTCTTGCAAGTTTCTCCACCCTTGGTGCCTGGAAGTATGCTCCTTAGCTGACTACCCCTCCCTGTCACATTTGACCTTCCAGTGACCCCTTTTTTTGCCACACAAACTCACCCGCACGCAATCCAGACTGACAGAACTGTTTGGTCATTTCGACGTTCGGAATTGAGTTCGGTTCAGTCAGTTCATGTTCGGATTCGGGATCGGGTTCATTTTGGTCGTCCGAACAGGCCAAGTTCAGGCCGAACTCCGAACACCTGAACCGCGTTCGCCCATCCCTAATAGTGGTGTATGATTGTACAATTATACACTGCCAGCTGGCCAGACCTGTAGTTGCAGGATCTTTACAACAGTGAGTTGAAGCAAAGAAACAAATTGCCACGAATTGCGAATGAGTTAGACCAGGATTCAAACTCAAGATTATCAGTACCAAGTCCAGCGTCCTATCCATAGACTCATATTGGATCCCCCTGTTATAGGACTTATTTGTAAAAATAGCAATTTAAACCATACTCTTGAAACTCCGTTATCCAGAGTAGTCCCAGTAGCTTCAAGCTCCCCATCTTTAAAATGGTATAATGACTTATTTCACATGGTTGTTGTGAAGGTGAGTGGGGATTGTAAAGTACTTTGAACATTGAAAGTGCTATTTGAGGGGCCTTCTCCAGAGTAAACATTTTTACAATTGCAAACTGAAGCATTTTGAAGTAGAATTGTGACTCTGGCCATTTTATATGCATTCCAATAACAATTTTTTATTTCATTTTAAAATGATGCAAGAAAATCTTGTGCAACACAAAATACTTTTATTTAATTATTTTGCTTTCCAAGAGGCAGAGTACATATATTTCTTGTCTGCCATCCAGCATTCATATTTGAGGGACTCTTCCATTTGCCAGATGCTTCCTCTTGCAGAGAAGAGGATAGTGTCCTCTCTTCATTCCTTCCCCCTGTGACTTTATATTCATAAGGGAACTCTTTCATATTGTTAAAAATGCTGCAAATACTGAATTTGCTGAGCTCCCTTATATCTCTTAAGCGAAATCTGCTTATCAGTAATAAAAAATGCATCATGCCTCAAGATTAAATTTTGCAGGAAGAACTTCCTTCCAATTGAAATGTGCAGATAGAGACAAAAATTGCCATAAACAAAATTAGAAAAAAGTATTTCTCTAGCATGTGGTATGTTTCATAAGATTACATCATTTAAGCTCTGTGGTTTAATTTTTTCCTAAGAAACTCTCTTCAGGTGCATTTAAAAGAATATGTTGTACTGAAAACTTGTTCAAAACAAAGGTATTTGAGAGAAACTTGCACTCTTATATTTATTTATTTTATTTTATTTATTCCAACGTTGTGTTGGATATTTTATTTATTTATTAAAGAGCTGAAACTTGGTCTTGAGTTTTTCTTGATTATCGTTGATAATCACAGTTAGACTCGTTTTAAGCAAGAAACAATAATCAAGAAAAATATCGATTCTCAACATTTCTCATTTGAGAAATTTTCTCAAAATGCCATTTACCATTTACTGCAATTTACCATTTACTGTATACCGATATGCCATGTACCACTTACCGTGTACCACATTTATCCCAGTAATGCACATGTGCAAACTGACTTTTTGTATTTTGCGTATACACATTACCAGGATGAAGGCAACACATGGTAAGCAGTACACGATAAATCGGTATGCAGTAAATGGTAACAGAAAACAACAGTAAACAGAATTTCGAGAAAAAATCTCAACCAAAATCTCAGTCTGTTATCGAGATTGTACAGAGATCTCAGTGACAATTCTCAATTGTTGCGATATTTTCGCAAGAAAAAAATTCCTTCACTCTAATTTCAGTCCTAATTTATTTATAAGCTGGAAGCTGGGGGCATGGAGCAAGGCTGAGGGTGTGTGTGTGGCCTGACAGGGGTGGTGTAAAGCCATCATTACTAGTTGTTAGCCCTAACCAGAGCATCTCAATAGTGCAGAGGAATCATCCCCTGTGCTCAGGGCTCCACGGATGCAAGTTCAAGGCCAAGGCTCTGCCAATAAGCCACTCATAGTCTGCTTCTTTCCCCTTATATAGGGGAAGGCAATGACGCATTGCAGCCCTCAGAACTGCTCTGGATTGGCCGAGGCCATAGCAATATCCAAAGCAAGGAGGTTGGTGCTGCTGGCAGCTCAGTGCCAGCACAGCTAGAGGTTGCCTCTTCTTCCAAGGAGGCAGGTGCTACCTGTGGCCCACTTTTGGTGCAGCTGTAGGATGCCTCTTTCAAGAAGGTAGGTGCTACCTGCAGCCCAGTGCTGGTGCGATGCTGACTGCTATGGGGGACACCCGCTTCTTTCACTCCCTGAAGTTCTTCTTATCTCCCCTATACCTGCCTCAGTACTACCCAGCCCCCATTACCCCTCGACAAGCCCCAAGCCTCCTCTCATTCCCCCTATACCCTTCCCAGTACCATGCAATGAATGCAAGTGGAAAAAGTGCCTTGTTCTGCAGCTTAATAGCTGCAATTCCTATGCATTTCCTCTTCTGTTTCACTCTAATGGCCATCTAGAAATGATGGATAAGAACTGCTGTGTTTGTGAACTTCAGTTGTAACTGAAATGCCTTCTCATCATGTGTAAAAGTTCTTCAGACAATGTGCTATATCAATGTGAAGAATTATTATTGTAACGCTATGCTACCCAATGAGTATCTTTGGGAAATCCTGGAGCTCAGTGGATGGGGTGTTTTTAGACCAACTGTGTTTCTCTCAGAATCTAGAGTCTAGGAGAAACAAACTAGTGTTGTGTGTGAGAGAGTGTGTGTGGGAGGGGGCGGACTTAGACATTCGCCCCCACTACGAGAACTTAGCCAGGCACCATTGGAAACAGTGGGCACTTGGGAATAGGGCTGATGCGGCAATTCCGCCATTTCGGAATTGCCATCGCCACAACGTGACTTTTCTGCGGACATTCCGCTAATTCCGCCGGCATTCTGCAAATTGCGGAATTGCGGAGAAATTGCGGAAACTGTTGGAAAACCACTGTTCCGCTATTTTGTGGCACTGGCGGAATGGCAGAAGTAGCGAAAATGTCATGTTTCCACTATTTTGTGAGCCCTTTGGAAGTAGCGGAATGAAATTAGCGGAACCACGCAAGTAGCGGAATGAAATTAGTGGAATGAAAGCCTCTGCCATGCTGTACCACTATTTGCGGAAATGCTGTTTCCAGCAGAAATAGCTACTGCTGCGACATTCCACTACAGTCCTACTTGGGAACTTGTAAAACCTTAATATTGGGGTTTTACAAGTCCATGTCTCCAAGCATGCACGAGTTCCCTGGCACCCACTGTCTCGGCTGAAACAAGGCTAATCTAAAACTGAGCCTCATCTAAAAGCCCTGTTGAAACTAGGCTTGTCTAAAAATGCCCAAAGTGATAGACTTGGACCTGGCAGACTAGTTCATTTTAGACATGAACTCTAAGTAGCCTTGGACAAGTCACTGTCTCTCAACCTCAGTTTTCCAACTGTAAAATGGGGATAGTCAGGACCAGGAAACAACTAAATGCAAAATTAGGTTCATCTTTGTGAAGAGTCATATTGACTTAAGCATAATTAAGTTGTCTTTGCGTGCACACAGGCCTCCACCCTTAAAGTTAATGGGAGCTGAGCCATTGACTTTACCAGATGGAGAGTTGCATCGTTTGCATACGTTTTTAAAGCAGAAGTTCCCAAACTGTGGGTTAGGACTCAAAGTGTGTGTGTGGGGGGGGGGGGGGGGAAAGGGTCACTCTATCTGAAGATGTGGCCATGCTCCCCAATGGTATGTGGATACTTTGAGTATCCCTTTGTTGTCTTGGGATTATATGCAAATCTCCCTCCACACATTCAAATCTCTCCTCAAACCCACCTCACCATCTTTCCCGACACCTGTTAGAACTTTCCTTTCAATTTGTATTGTCTGCCCTCCCTGCAGACTCCTGCCTAACTGCAACCAAGACAAGCACGTGCACCTGAGGCCTCGCATCTGCTTGAATGTTATTTATCCCTTGTCTCTCTCTATGTCCCCTCTCCTTGTCTCCCCCCTCCATGTCTATTAGATTGTAAGCCGTAGGCAGGGACCGCGTCATTCTTATTGTTCTGTAACGCACCAGGTACAGAGCTGGTGCTACACAAATGCTAATAAATAAAATAATAAAATAATATAATAAATAATAATAATGAGGGAAGACATTTAGAAACCACTGGTTTGCAGTGTTAGAGTCTGAATCAGAAGTACAACCCTAAATGTTCAGAAAACACAAGGGTAGCTTAAAGATCATGAGATCTTTAAAAACAAGTTTGGAGTTGATTGGACTGGATTCCTCCCAGAGATGGACATGGGTCACTGATCTCACTGTAGGACTGTTTTATTAATATCAACTTATAAATCCCATTGTACAGTAGAACCTGATCCTGTTTCCAGTGAAGTCCAAAATGAGCTTTACTTTTCATTCAGTCAGAACAGGCCCAAGTCAAGAAATGGTGCATATAGGCTGGCATTTTTAGTGGAACCTAAGAATTAGGCAGGCATCCATATTATTCTGAAAATTGGTCGATTGCCACAATTTGTAATACTTGCATGCTACTTTGTATGCTAGCTTGCTTGCTATACTTGTATGGTAACTTGAAGAGTTCCTTTGCTGCCCTTATAATGTCTGCAAAGTCCAGTGGAACTTTTTTGGGTGGTGAGAGATTTGGTCAGTCCTGCCTGTCTCCACCTGGATCTTGAGCAATCCAGCGTCCACTCTGACATGTTTATTGAGTACTTTGTGGATAAGATCACTCGCATCCACCACAAATTTGGTGCAACATTTGAGGCAATAAATGCCCCGCCTTGCCCAGTTTTATGGAAACAATTTCAGTTGATGGAGTCCACCGATGCAGGTGATATACTTGGGGCTGTCAGAGCCACCAGTTGTGAATTAGAACTGTGCCCATTCTGGCTGGTGAAAGTCAGCCAGGAGACATTATGGCCGTTGATGGAAGGGGTAGGCAACACCTCCCTTAGGGAGGGCACGGTGCCGGAGTGTTTGAAGGAGGTGGTAGTCCATCCCCTGCTTAAGAATTCATTTTTGGATGTTGATTCGCTGGCCAGCTATTGGCCAGTCTCTAACCTTCCCTTTTTAGGGAAGTTTATTGAGCGGGCGGTAGCTTGGCAGCTCCGAGCACGTCTAGATCGCATTGGGTTTCTGGATCCCATGCAGTCCGGCTTTCATCCGGGTTATGGCATTGAGACCACGCTTGTGGCCCTGGTGTATGACTTGACCTCTGCCTAGCTATGGACCACGGTCGACAGATTTTGCTGATCCTATTAGATTTGTTGGCTACATTTGACACAGTTGAGCATGATGTGCTGGTGGACTGGTTGCGGGACTGTTCCAGGTAGGGGGGAACCATCTTAGAATAGTTCCACTCTTTCCTCGATGGGACAACTTACTGTGTGGTCCTGGGGGATTGTACATCCTCTCCCCAGGACCTCATGCGTGGAGTCTCGCAGGTTTCCATTCTGTCCCCTCTTTTGTTCAACATGTACATGCAGCCACTGGGGGAGGTCATGAGAGGACTTGAGGGTATGCGGTGTCATTAGTATGCTGATGACTTCCAACTCTACCTCTCATTTTCATCAGACCCAGGTTCCGCTGTGTTTGGCAACTGTGGGACATTGGATGAGGGCAAACCATCTGAAGATGAATCCTGACAAGACAGATGTGATGCTAGTGGGCAAGGATTTGGGGGGGGGGGGGG
>QEPC01004781.1:391242-405838 GCA_003113815.1 Sphenodon punctatus | reverse complement strand
TATTTGGCAGAGATACTCCTAAAGGCCTTAGATACAATCCTACCAAAGTTTATGTGAACTGGATGGAATAAAAAAATGTTACAGTCAGAAATGCATTAAAAAGTTTATCACTTATAACATCGGGGCCCTTGATCCAATCCTTCTGAAATTGGGAAGGAGTAATACTCTTGAGGAGGGGTATATTCTTGCCATGTTTAATTAAAATCAGATGGGAGAAAGACATTACAGCAAGGAATGTGTACAAAGAATTGTGTAAAATAAATTTCAACTGCTTATAAAATCAGATTCCCTTTAACCATTCATTCTGAAATTTGGCATGCAATGGCCTCTGTTGGGGATACAATCCTGCCAAGTTACAGGCAAAAATGTGTTTTCCATTGAAACCAATGGGGGAAAAAACCCAAAGTAAAAACGAAAACGAAACAAATACTAACAAATCATAACTTGAGGAGGAAGCTCGCCTGACCCCAAGCCTTTTGACATACCAGCAGGCTTTTAAAACCTGGCTGTTAGCCCAGGATTTTGGGGAGGAGGGGGGGAGGGTGGGTTTTTTCCCAACCCTGTTTTAGTTTTCAATTGTTGTGTTGTTTTAAAATGTTTTTTATTAATGTTTTTATTAAATTGTACATCGCCCCTGGATGCCGTATGCATGGGGGGAGACTAACAAATGCATTAAATAAATAAATAAACAAACAAGCAAAAACTAATGACATTTTAATAATGAAAATGAAATGAACAACAAAAACAAAAGACTTACTTTGCACATTCCTAGAATAAAGGTAAAAAAGTATTTTTTGCCACAAGATGGCATACTCATGACAAATGATAATTATTCATGCAGCAATGCCGAAGAAGCTAAGAGACAACATGTGGACAAACTGAGACCACTTGCAACGTCTCACAAAAAGAAGCTGTCAAAATGCCATCTACTGACCAATTAGAGGCATACGGAGAAGGCTACTGATTGTAAATGTCAAACAGATGCACCTGCTGGGAAGAATGACTAAACAGCACTTGCTGAAGTGGGAAGCAGACACAGGCCAGCAAACCTTCAGCTGACTGACCACCCATGAACAATTTTGGAACATTCAGATGTCAATGGAAATATACCATGTCCCAAAAAGATTCCAGTGGTGTCAATGTACAATTTGGCCATGGACATCAATACCAGCAGATCTGGTCTGCAGAAAGCAAGCAGACAGTCAATGGCTGCAATCCAAACCCCCCTCCAAGCTCTATGCATGCGGGATCCACACGGCACAATCTCCTGATAATGGGGATGCCTGGGATCCACACATGCACCTGCGCATGCCATGCACAGGGCATAGGATCAGTCCTGATAAGATACAAGGAGTCAGCTGTAAACAGATTCAACAAAGACAAATATAAAGTATACTGCGTAGTCAAGGAAAGAAAAAACAAACGAAAAGCACATGCTGTGGATGGCTCTGGCTTTCCTCTATAAGAGTGGTCCATCTGGGAATTAGCTCTCCCGTACCACACCCAAATACTTAATAGTGCCCCTGTATGGCCAGAGTTGATCCCATTAGGGGATATAATTTAGATTGTGCCTCCTCCAATTCCCCATATAGCCCACCACTGAAAAACCTCTGGATGGGCTTTCTCTCTAATAAAGTGGGTCCCCAGAACACAAGAAGAGTTAACAAAGATACTCCCTCCTGGGAGTAGACCCCTGCCCCCTCGCACACAGTCTTTAGCCAGGCCTGGGGATCTGGGTTCCTCCTGGCAAAACACAGTCCTTAGCAGGGGCGGCTGGTAGGTTCTGAGGTTGGAGGGACAGTAAGGCCGGCCGGCCGGCCCGTGGAGCCAAGGCAACGGTGGGCCAGTGGTGTGGCATAACCCAGCAGCAAGGAGTTCCCAGGGCTAAGACTGGATGGCCATTACATTACTTAATACTGGGGAATGCTGCTGTGTGAAGCACTGCCACCAGGGAATAGAGAACCCTCTTACTGGTGGCCCTGTACACTCTCTTTCCCAATGGGTCCAAATTACCCATAGGTTAAAAAACTAGATCACGTTGTCATCATCTACCTTTATCCCGAACCCTCGAATCCTTGATTTTCTTGGTCCGCTTGGCCACCTGTACTCTTCTGAAGGTGTAGGCTTTTGGACAAGCCTTCCTTCTGGCTTGGAGAACTTGGGAGGACTGAGTTAGCTCCCTGTTCTGCAACAAGCAGAATCAGAAGTGAATGAAAGGGAAGAGAAGAATAGGACAGAGGAGAAGTAGTAGGGAAAGGGTTTGGTTTTGGAGCACGAGAAGCAGAAGGGGGAAGAGATGGGTTCAGTGGGAAACAGGGGGAAAGGGTACTCTTGTTGTCTGCAGCCTTCTCTTCTGCTGCGCTCCTACCTATTTTCTCCTCTATTCACAAGGAGAACGAGGCGAGGTGTGGAAGCATGCCAGATCTCAGACAAACTAGATAGAAAAAAGAAGCAAATTAGTTTAGATGTTTGCATTTTGAATGACATTTTTAATTTTGCTTCTTTGTGGACCTCTACCCCAAAGAAGAGATCCAGGACCCTCCCAATCCCCATGCCGTCACTTACCATTATCCCAAACACTCTTCATTTTCATGCTGTCCTTGGCTGCCTGTAGTTTTCTATGGTAGGCTCCGAGTCCATTCACTGTTCAGGTCCCACAGCTGGTCTTCCTGAGGCCTCGTCCAGACAGCGTGACTTCAGGATTCATTGGACCTATAGAAGCCCTGTAACTCCTAAAGTCAAACACTGCATCTGGAGGCACAGTGGTGGTGGGGCCAGTTGGCATAGAGATCCCTATGTCTGGGGTTCTGGAGCCCACATGATTTGTTGGGAGTGACCCAAAACTTTAGGGTGTTCCCCAGCTGTGGGCATGCCCCTGCCCCCAAGAAGAGGTTCCACCCTCCCAATTTTAAGCAACTCTACCAAGAGTTAAACTATTTATTCTTTTTTTGCTATGGACTTTGAGGCTTGGTGTCCCTGCCCCAGGCATGGGCATGGGCATGCCCCTGCCCCCAAGGAAAGGTCCCACCCTCCCAATGAATGCCCACTGTACCTCTCCTTGGGGACAGGGGCAGGTCCGAAGCCACCTACTCTTAATATCTAACTACTTTTAAACTACATTAGCAATAACAATTTAAAGGTACTCTAACAAGAGTTAAACTATGTATCCTTCTCTTCCTATGGACTTTGAGGCTCGGTGTCCCTGGCCCAGCCATGGGCATGCCCCTGCCCACAAGGAGAGGTTCCACCCTCCCAATGAATACCCGCTGTACCTCTCCTTAGGGGCAGGTCTAAAGCCACCAACGAAACTGTTCTCTCACTGACCTCTCCTTTGACCCCTGCCCTAATTCTGATCACTTCCTCGCCTCCTTAAGCCTCTCCCACCGACCCCCTCCCCCTCTCTGTGCCCCTTCTGCAATACGCAGGCCTTTACCTCCTCGGAGTTGCTTGCTCGGTGTCCCTGCCCTGGCCATGGGACCACCCCTGCCCCCAAGAACAGGTTCCACCCTCTTCCAAAGAATGCCCACTGTATTCTTGTTAGGGGCAGGGGAGGGCCCATGGCCAGGGCAGGGACACCGAGCAAGCAACTCCGAGGAGGTAAAGGCCTGCGTATTGCAGAAGGGGCACTGAGCAAGCAACAAAGTGCTAGTGCACACTTCTAAACTACTTCTACTGTTAAACTAATTAGGACCAAAAATTTTCTAAATTCTAACACATTTCTAAACTACATTAGGAACAACAATTCTTAAGAACTCTCACTAGTATTAAACTCTAAACTGTTTAAACAATTTACAGTTTAACTGTAACTTAAGACCTAACTTTTTAACTCAACTTTTTAAACTTAAGGAAGCATACTTATCTTTACCATGGGATGTCCTCTAGTCACTCTCATGCTCACACTCGCAGCTGCCAGAAATGCCTCCCTCTGCGTTGTGTGCCGTCGCTGTCTCGTGGTGCCCTTTGGGTGCTGGGTTTATTCATGGTGGTGGTTCTGCAACACAATTGGTCTTCCTCTCTGTGCTTTGTCCTCGAAGCAGCCCGGGAAGCATTACTTGGGTGCAGCGTCCATATTGGCATGGGTCTCCCTAATCAGAAAAAGACCATGCAGGCTGGAGCGTGATGGATGCAACACAGGTCTTCTGATTGTGCGGACCACTGTCCAGATTAGATCATCTTCAGGTCTGTTCAGCGCCTGTACTGGAAATTTGCTTGCCATTCCTTGTGTTGTGCAAACAGATCTATTGTTTTGTTGTTGAAGTCTGGAATGTCCCTCACCATGGCTTGCTCAATAGACAGCATTGCTAGAGCATTCAGATAGTCCTCTGTCATGTTACTTCTCAGAAAGGTTTTAATTCTTTTTAGAGCTGAGAAGCTTTGTTCTGCTTCAACAGTTGTGAGAGGCGTTGTCATGACAATCTTCAGCAGTTTAACCACCTCTGAGAAAGATTTGTCTAAGTTGTCCTCGGTAGCACTTAGGAAGTAGCACGACAGCAAGTAGCACAGAGGTATCTTTGGCAGAATGGAATTCTGACCTGTCATACAAAGTCCGAAGCTCACTCCTCAGTCAGTCTCGCTCCAGCATTGTGTAGGCTTGCGTTGCTGCATTAAAGGCTTGGATGGGAAAGCGTTCACTGTGCCTTTGAAACAAAGTGCCCTGCACCAAAGTTGCACTTTCTAGATGTTTCGTGAATTGAAATCTGTCACGTGCATGTGAGATTATAATATCACACACTTCCACAGTGATCTGTTCTAGCGTGTCTATGCTAGGCGCACTTCTGTGCATCCGAGCTTTCTCCGGCAGCTCAGAGCGCAGAGTTCCAATGGAGTCCCTCACTTTATCGATGACTCTTACGAAGTCAATAGTATATTTCTGAATACCTACAGAGTCAATGTTGTTTTTTTGGCGCTCCTTGTAAAGTATGTCGACGTGTGTCATAATTCTGTGGAACAAGGACAAGAAGTAGAGGAACTCCCTGTCAGATTCCAACATGGTCATGTATGACCTGGCCTGGATACCAGTCTTGGCATCATGACTATCTAATCGTATTTGTTCAAAGCACTCGACCAAGTCCTCTTTGTGCTCATAGATGACCTCGACTGTCTGTACACTGAAGTTCCAGCATGTTTTTGCTACTTTGGGGAGCCTTCTCTTCACCACCGAATCCAGAACTTCAGTTCTTTTTGGAGAAGAGCTGAAGAAAGCAGGGATACCAGACAGAATTTGGAAGAAAATCCTTACTTGTCTTATTTGGGATACGGCTTGCTGCACAATAAGGTTCAGCTGATGGGCAAAACAGTGAACAAAGTGTGCGTTCAGGTACACATCCCTTATCTTCCTCTAGACTCCACCATGCTCTTCATGCATCACGCTCGCTCCAACATAGCTCTGAGCTATGAGTTTTTGTTTGTCAGAGTCCCTTGGGAGAGCAGCACTGAGGTTTTCAAGCAAGGACTCAGTAATTGTTTCTGCACGGGAGTCTGTCAAGTGTGTGAAGCTGAAAAAACATTCAATGGTTGAACCCCTGCCATCAATGTAGCGGAAGATCATGACAGACTGGCAGACGGTTGAGACATCTGTTGTGTCATCAGCTTCGATAGCCACAAAATCTGCATTTTTAATTTCGGTAATCATGTGGTCACGAGTAATTTGCAACATGCAGTCCAGGAGTTCGTTCTGCATGATTTTTGAAGTCCCCTTGAAGATAGCTGCAGTCTTCAAATGTTGCTGTAGCGTACAGTCAGCTGTGGCAAGGAGATCTATCGCACCTCGAAAAAACCCTGGATGGACAGATCCCTCACTTTCGTCATGTCCAAGTAGTGCCAATTCATGTGCACCACAGAACTTTATGCAGTCTATTATTCTGAAAAGGATGTATCTATTTCGATCAACGTCCTCATTGTGTTTCCTTAGAGCCACACGGTACCCTTCGTTGAGTCTCTCAGCGATGTTTGTTTTTCCCAACTGTGACAGGTTTAGGCAGTTGTCAAGGTGGCTTTTACAAGAATCATGCTTCTTTGCCTTCTCAGACAGGTGCTTAATATCCTTGACACCCGTCTTTGTCCATGCTGCATCACCACCAAACAGCAGGCAAGGAAAACAGAACAACGACTTCTTTGAAACACTGCCACATAACCACCAGAACTTCTCATACCAGGAAGTGTGGAACCTGCATGTATAGCCTTTCCCTCTGTCCTGTGAAGCTTGTTCAGTTTGCAGTTCTGGATGGTGAGGTCCCATGTCTTTGATCTGCAGTTTCTCTTCATAAGTCAGCGTAGTGTATGGCTTCATGAGAAGAGCATCAACGGTATTCATTTTTGAAGTGTAGGCTCTGAGAAAAAAATTAAAATATAAAAATGGGGACTTGGCACTAGCAGCACTCTCAAAGATACTAACATTCCTCCCAACCCTGCCTTTTGTCCCTCACCTTAGTGTGATGTCTCAATGTGTAAACAAACAAAAAAATAATTTCACCTATGCAAACCGATCCTTTTAATATAATCCACTGTCCCATGCAAAAGTTAAGTCAGACAGTAAAAAAAAAAACCCACCAATTTATTGAATACTTTATTTAGAAACAATTTTTTAAAGTTAATATGTATCCTACACTTGGTCTTTTGGGGGACAAGAAGAAACCACCAGAGACAATTAATTAGACCCTCTATTAACTTACATAGTATGTGTACAGTGCTAAAGTGTTCAGATGTGTTGACTAATGTGTTCTCGAAGTGCTTAAAAGAAACGTAACTGTCCCGCTCTTGATAGATGCAGTCCATCTACATCATACAGGGATAGCTGATGTCTCAAGAACCTATGCCAGATTGTAGTAATCCTTCTTTCATGACGCAGAAAAGCATCCACTAGTCTGTTGACATTTCTCATCAATTTCCTCAACCAACGAAGTGCAGCAGAATCAGTCAGACTTGGCCTTGCATTCCTATTGACTGCTCTTTCAATTAAATCTGACACCAAGATGTTGCTCCTTGGAAAGGAGCGGATGATACAGTGCAGATCACGGCTGATGGAAATCACCAACTTTACACTGGTGAGGTCACCCACATCATTTCCAACACAGTGGATCATGATTCCCGTTGGAGGTGGAACATCACGTTTCCTCTGAATCCTATCCAACATTGGAATGATCTCATGTCATCTCACGCCTCCTCTTCTGAACCACCAGATGTCATAATTCTGATTGCCTGAGGAAAATCTAAGACCCTCTTCATGGACAAACTGCTCCAAATGGCAAATATAGGAATCACCAATGATCCAGATAACTTCTGCCATACTTTGGATCAGGATGCAAACACAATGAAAGTGCAATCCGCAAGAGTAGCAAAGACATGAGAGATAGACACAGGGGAGGGGTCTGTCCTCTAACTCCAAGGTACTGCAGAGAAATGGTACAGAATTGCAGGTGTTACAGTACTAAAGCAGGCCGCTCCAGACCAGCATTCCTAGTAACCACACCCCCAAATGCCAGCATTTTGAAAACACCTGAAATGAGATGACTTAACAGTTGCATCTGTGGATTTCAAAACCCCAACTTTATCACAAGCATCACATATCTAGCTTTCTGAACACACCTGAGATCACAGGACTAAACAGCATTTGTACTTGCCACACACCACCAAATACATGTCCAAGCAGATATAAAACAGATATAAAATAGATACCAGTTACAAAACTATATAAAACAGATAAAAGCCAGATAAAACAGAAATAAAACAGATAAAAACCAGATACAAGGTATAAAACCAGATAAACACCAGATAAAACAGATATAAAACAGATATTCCCACTATCTACACCTCCAAATGCATGTCCAAATGCATGTTTTTAGCAGTTTTGAACCTTTGGAGAATCCATTTCAAGCACATCAGTCCCCTCCAAATGCATTTCCAAGCACACAGCAGGCCTGTTTTTAATTGTCTGGTCCCTTTCGGGGCACCATTGCAAGCAACCCAGGCTCCTCCATTCCCACCAAAGGAGCCAGGCCCCCAGCACACCAGCATCATTCAGCTTCAAGTTACAGAATGCCTGCCCAAACACACAGGCCCTTTCGCTTTCTTTAAAGGTAGGTCGCCATCAGGTTGTAACTTTAGAAAAGAAAATTGTCACCAACGGAGCCAGGTCCCTCCAGCATACCAGCATCCCTAATAGCTAGCTCCAACAAAATGTCTTCCCCCAAGCACACAAGCCCCTCCTCCAGTCCACCCCCATTGCCCCATTCCCCATGTGTCCCCCCAATCCCCTTCCCCATGTCTCTCAGTGCACCCAACCCCAATTAGGGTTGCCATAGATGCAAATTTTTAGAAGGCAGACATGATAACCAATGCAGCCCTGCAACCTGCATATCTCATATATGCCCTCCAAAAGTTTGCATCTGGCGGGCCTATCCCCCCATACTCCATGCTCAGCCATTCCCCCCACAGCTGGCAGCACAACAATCATATTCTATCCAGAAACCTCCAGCTTACACCACACACACACAGTCAACAATTTTAAGACATATTATGTAATTCGCAATTAAAAAATGAATTTAAGAAATCCTAAAAATACCTAAAATATATTAATTGGGCAGAACCATATAGATCATCACATAATAATCTCCCCCATGTCTCTCAGTGCACCCACCCCCAATTAGGGTTGCCATAGATGCAAATCTTTAAAAGGCAGATATAATATACACAGGTTGCACGGCTGCATTACTTCCAATGCCTGCATATCTCATATGTGCGCTCTAAAGGTTTGCCTCTATGGAAACCCTTGTCAGACTCTGAGTCCCCCCCCCCTTCACTCCAGTGCACTGCAAGTGCACACCCCACTCCACACCAGCTCCCTCCCCCCATCATGTCGCCCAGTACACCCCCGGCCCCTCCCCTCTCCCAGCTCAGAAAGCAGCTCACAACAAACACACACAATCAAGGCCAGCTTTTAACTGTTTTTAGAATGCAGTTATAAAGTACACAGGTTGCAGGGCAGCATTGGTTCCAATGCAGCCCTGGAACCTGCATATCTCATAATTAATAATTAAGTGAATAAATTCACAATTAATTAAATTCACAATTCATAATTAAAACATACTGATCACTGACATCCCCCCTTCTCCCAAGACAAATCCCCCACCCCCACCACCCCGGGACCCCAACGTACTCACCACCAATAGGGTCTTCTTCCCACTCAAGTGAGGACAAGATGAATTGGATTTGGGTTTCTTCAATGATGATGAGGACCCACTCGGCAGTGCCAAGTGGGTGCCACGGTAGCACACAAGCAAACTACACTACCTACCTACCCTAACTTGCTTCCTTGAGATAATTTTTAATTTAACAATAATAAAATACTGACACACGCTAACTAATCTAACTAAGAGGCAGTTAAATAAATAAATATATAAATAAATAATAATAATATATGATCCTGGAGAATGGATTGGGATTTGTAATTCACCCGGATGGCCAGACCAAGTTCCAGCCAAACTCTCTCAAGAAGAACCACACAAGTAGTCACTCAGAGAGATAAAATGGTGCCTTTGTGGTCTGGAGTTTATATAGGCTCGCTCTGCAGTCTCTGCAGCAGGCACCACCCCATGATACACCACGTGAGACTTGCTCTCTGCAATTAAAAAATCAAACACAAGCACTCTGTCCACACACTCCCCTCCCCACCCCCTGCTGTTCCACCAGCCAATCAGACTCACACACACACATCATGACTCTCTCTCCATCCCCAAGTCACCCCTCCCCACACAGGTGCAAATGGCCACAGCCCATATTGAATCTTGTCGCTTCCGCCTCCATTGCCTGCCATTGAAGTGTGCCTCTACCAGCAGCCAGCACGCTGAGGAACGTACGCTGGACAGCACAGCGAGCCACCCAATCCGTGTTCCTATAAGTTTTGCCCTTAAGGACTCCCATACCATGGCCATGTCCTTCCCCGACTCCCCCCTTCCCCTCGCGTCAGGAGGGACAGCCTGTGAGAGGCTGAGCTGAGCCCTGCCCCCTGGCCCTGGGACCAATAATCAGGAAGTGAAGCAAGCAGAAGACAGGGGATTCCCTCCCTGTCTGAGGGTTAAAGCGGTGTTCTATGCACATGCGTGAGCAAGAGCCCAAGTTTGTGCATGCACAACAGTCCAAGAACCTGGAAGTTCAGCACAAGCAGCACCGCTCGCAACACCGGCAAGAGAAGACTCCCTCCAGGAGAAGACTATGGACTGGGGAGGAGGTTTTTACTTTTTTAAAAAGTGGTTTTTTCGGCAGAGACTGACCTTAGGGGCAGTCCCCCACGTGCCCTGGAGCTAAAACCGCCCCTGGTCCTTAGCAGAGCGTATAGGCAGTGTACACAGTCTTGACCAGATCCAAGGATCTGGGAACTTCTTGGTTAAACACAGTCTGTACGGCTTCTGGCTCTCTTTGAGCCTTTGCACTGGAGTAGCCCCACCTTTGAATCCCACGCTGTCTGTCCTCAGCTGGGTCAGCAGCCTCCTCAGCATCTGGGTTGTGGGATGGCTTCCAACAAGCTGGACTGCCTCTGGCTTGAGCGAGCGAACTACCTATCTTAGTAGCTAGCCTAGCAGCAAACAGATCAATCCCAAGCTTCTTGCCTCTCACAGATTCTGAGACTTTCTCATTACAACCTCCCCTAGTAATTTCCCCAGTCCAGCTGATAGGGATCTCCATTGCTGTTCCTCCTTCTCACTGGAGGAAGCAATCCTCTAGACTCAGCCCTGCTTCACCTGTGTTGGCAGCTTAGTAGCTAACTAGCTAGCCACCGCCTTGGTTGCACAGGTGTGAGCCCCTACTAATTACAGCTTGTTGCCTGGCTACAGCCAGATACATGGTTACACTTCCACAAATGGAAATGGGGGTGGGGGGACTGGCTGAGAAATAGCACTGCTGAGCGGAGGGTTTAAAGTTTGTAGTCATCTACATGATGATGCCCAAATGGGTTACATTAATAGAAACACTGTATCTAAGTTATGAGAAGTAATTGTACCACTCTAGTCAGTATTAGTTAGACCTCAGATGGGGCACTGCATTCAGTTTGGGGCTAGAGCTGTCAAATATCAGTTGCAAATAATGTAGCTCTTGAATTATCCCTATGTGACCTGTTCCAGGGATAGTGGATAAAAATATTCATCCCCTTCCCCATCCTGGGGGTGGGGACTAAGCCTTATCTAAAGAGAGAAACAGCTGGAAGAAGAAGCAGAGAGAATCAGTGTTAAAATTGCCACTCAAGGCCCTTCCTGGCTGCCATGCACTAAAGGGTTAACCACCCCCCACCCCCCCCTTGCAGGAGAATATGTATGATTGCAGCAATTGCACCATCTGAGGCTTTTGTGTTGGCTGATGGCAGCAGAGAGTAGCCCTGCCCCTCAACTGTAAATAGGCTGGTGGGTGGAAGGTTTTTGGCAGAGCGGGAGTTGGGCACAAGTGAGACCCACCCACCCTCTTGAACTGACCTTACAAGCCCCTGCTCTAGGGGTTTGCATCAGACATAATTTGTTTTTGGTTTAGTTTCCATTTTCATTTCCCCCAAACCTCCTTCTTTTTCAGGGTTTTCATAAAGAACTCTAGCGTTTTGGTTATTTTTTCATTTTATTCTAACAATCACTGCACATGTGCAAAATGGCTTCTGGGGCCATTTTGCACATGCATGACCTTTTCCAAAATGGCACCGGTAGCCATTTACTTTTATTAAAATGAAATGAAAAAGTAAAAATGAAAGCGAATGAAATCAAATTGTCATTTGCTTATACATTCATTTTCATTACCTTTGTTACGAAAACAAATGGAGCTGCATTTTTTTTTGTAATTAATTAAAACAATACAAATTACACACCCGTACACACCCTTAGTCACCTCACTTTTGAGAGATTGGGAAGGAATTTTTCTCCATGACACCAACTGGTCAGGGTTGCTGGCAAGGGGTTTGTTTGTCTTCTCTGTAGTATCGTCAGCCTCCATCTGTAGGTTGTGTAGCTGTTGGGTGTGTTCAAGCCCTAGAAACATTTTGTCAATTGTCACAAGTTGGCAGTCGAGTGCAAAGGAACAGATTAAATTGATGATGACTGGAATGAAATAAGGAAAGCAAAGCATGCCCATATGAGGTGAGGAGAGAGGTTTGTAGGGATGTGTGAACACCAGGGGGGGTCAGTTTTCGGCCCGTTCAGGGTTCGCCCCCCTCCCTGAAACCAGTCGGGTTCCCACTGTTCGGCTCAAACCTGTTCGGTTTCACTGAACCCCTTCGGGGGGCAGGAGAAACCCAATTTTCCCTCCCCCCCTCCAGGCTATGTGGGTGGAAGGGACGCAGGGGCTCACATCCCTCCCCACCCTGCCCAGAGTGGTATTTTTTTAAAAAATGAAAAAACAAAATCTACCCCACCCCAGGAGTCAACCTACCTGGTGGTGACGGGGCTCCAGCCCTGGATCCGCTGGCGGTGACGGCAGTGGCTGTGGTGGCAGGTCCAGCTCCAGTGCCACTCCGGAGTGCTTCAGGCCTCTTCTAGGCCTTCCAGGAACCGAAGTAGGGCTTCCCTCAGTTCCCTGAGCAGGACCTTCAGCCGCCGCTGCTGCTGCTGCTGGATGTAGGGCCAGAGCCCCGGCACCACCAGGTAGGTTGATTCCTGGGGTGTTTTTTTTTTAAAAAAAAGTTTTTACCAGGCTGGGCAGCAGGGGAGGTGAACCCCGGCGCCCCTTCCACGCACGCAGCCAGGAAGAGGGAGGGAAATCTGGGTTCCCCCTGCTCCCTGTACCCTGCTTAAATGGATTTGAAACCAGAACTTTTTTTGGCAAGTTCGGGCGGGGGGCAGTTTGGGTTCAGGGTGTTTGCGAATGGCCCAAATACCCCAAGTTCAGGCCGAACACTGAACCCCCAACCTCTGTCCACACATCCCTAGAGGTTTGTCATTTAGGGGATATATACAACCCATGGCTTGCCTCAATACGTGGGGGGAGGGGAAGCATTGCTATACAGGTTACCAGCTAGGCCTCATAGGTGTCAGAGGCATCACTTCTCCCTCGAGACCCCATATGAGGGGTCCCAATATTTTAAGGACTGGTAAGTTTTAGATGCATTGGGAACCTGCTTATCACCACACGTGGAAGGAGAGAAAGACACAAAATTTGGGATTTTAATGGCTGGCAGCTGCACTCTTTATTACAGACAAACAGTCAGGTGGGGAGCGGTGGGTAAACCACACGTAATAGAAAACCTGGTCCAGTAAGACTTCTAAGCTTCTAAATAACCTTGAGGTTCCAAAGCCTTGGATTCTGTTGGGGGGGGTGGAGGTCCCTCACCCCACGTAGGCCCCATCTCCCAAGATGCTTAACTTGGCGGGGTGCCTGAAGAGCTCCAAATTTGGCTTGGGAGAAAGGGAGAGGAACGTTATCCAAAAGTAAAAGCCACTCTGCCCAAGAGGTAAAATTGCATACATTCCTCTACCTCCCCCTCCATGAGGGTCAAGCTGCTGTATTGCATGTGCCCTTGTCCTTGTCCTCTTTACCCACCTCTTAAGGAAGGGGTTCTCTTGATATTAACTTGTAACCTTACAGCAAACTAAACCACTGCAAGAGCATGACAATATGCTAAAATACCCAGGCAAACTCCTGCAACACACTCTGGATAGATACATTGTGGGGAAGGAAAAAACAAAAAACCCCACCAAAACCCCCCCACCAGAAGCCACCATGCTAATCTGGAAAAAATTCTTTCCCAGACCCTAAAAGCAACAAGCAACCCATCATAATTCACAGTGGAATGAGTAGTGTTGGTGGGGGCTTCATTCATATTGCTCCCATAGCCAATTAGCTGACTAAGCACTCCTGCTTAGCACTGGCTGGTAGAAGCAGCATTGAAGGAAGCTGAGGAAGGTAGCAGCCGCGACATGACAGACACACAGCTGGTGATTCTGCTCTTCTGGGGCATGGTTGGTTGGCACTCCTCATATCAATGCACCCGTTACCACAACCATATTGGCCATAGGCTAGTTATGATTCTGCCATGAACATATATTTCAGCATTAAAAAGTTAAAATGTCAATGTGGTTTGCATTACACTCATGTTTAGGGGCCCTAACCAAGACCCCATTATACAATTGTATAGTAAGACGTAGGCTGTTTTTACACAGACAGTGTTTGGATGGGTGTGGGGGGGGGCATCTGTGTATACAGCCAGCAGTGGGTGGGGGGGATGGGTTTCCGCTCAGTGTTCACCAGTGTAAAGACCAAGCGGGATGGGTGGGAATGCATGTGTGCTCCCACACAATACCCACCTCCACCCATCACACACCTATCTCCACCCACCTCCACCCACAAAGCCCTCCGGAAAACTGGTAGAGGCTCCATGGACGGAGGTGGATAGAGATGGGTGGAGGTGAGCATGTCTCCATGTAAACAGACACACACACACTTCCATCCATGGTGACCAAACACCCATCCCCCCGCCCACCTCCGTCCATGTAAAAATGACCATAGTCCCTGAGCATACATGTTGTATATACATGTCACCCACACCTTAATCCTAGCAGTTGGGACAATGGTATGCAGCATGAATACAAAGGCTATAGGGGTGTGCACAAGGTTCCCATGTCATTTT
>QEPC01004781.1:332578-377586 GCA_003113815.1 Sphenodon punctatus | reverse complement strand
GTGTTCGTGTTCGTGTTTGGTTGTCCGAACAGGCCGAGTTCGGGCCGAACACTGAACTACCGAACCACGTTCGCCCATCCCTATAGAGCTGGTGAAACATCACAGCCAGGTTACCTTAATCATGATGGGTTATCTGAACAGCCCTCTTACTCAGATGGATAAGTCCGGGGGTGGGGGGCGGAATGGAAAAAAGGACAGAATAAGATCAGGAGGGACATAGACAGGGCTCAGCTGGTTGATGTGTGGAGGCTCAGGCATCAAAAGGACAGAGAGTACACCTTTTACTCAAACAGACATATATCATATATGCGTATAGATTATATCTTCATGACTAGAAATGAGTGGGGCAGGAGTCACAATTGTGAAATTGAATCAGCTGGGTTTACTGATCACAGTGCTGTATTGCTGACAACAAAGACAGGGCAACAAAAAAAGTTCAAACCAAGAAATTGGTATTTACATAAAGCAACTTTATTTAATGCCATGAACAAAGAACCCATAAAACAAGAAATAGTAGAATTCCTTCACATAAATGACAATGGGGAAGTCTCCAAGACAATGGTCTGGGAAACAGCCAGGGCATATCTGAGAGGGCAATACATGGCATTGGAGGCCTATAATAAAGAAAAAGCAGAAAGCAGAATTAAATGAACTTTACTTAAGACTCCAACAACTAGATAAGAAATTGAAAAAGAATCCAACTAGGAATGGAGCAAAGGAAAGGGCAGAAATTAGGGGCTTGATTGAGACTAAAGAAACAGAAACAATTATAAAGAAGTTAATGTACATGAATCAATACTATTATACTAGAAGTAATAAGAAAAAAATCCCACCAAGAACCACTTTCACTTTCCCTCCCCCTCCCAGGCTGCACGGGTGGAAGGGGGGGAAACCTCCCACCCACCCTGCCCAGCCTGGATTCTTTTTTTTAAAACGGACCTGCAGACGAGGGCTGCCGCCACACTGTCGCTGGCGACCCGGCGGCAGCCAGGGCTATTGTGCTGAAGGTGGAGGCAACTATCCTCCGGGAGCCCTCCCGGTCCCGACTGGAGCAGCACCACTCTGGGTTAACCCCCACCATCCACCTTTTACCTGGGCTGTGGATGGTGGCAGTGGCGACAGCAACGTGGCGAGGGTCAGGGGGCGGCTTCAGCACTGGCTTCACTTCCTGGAAGGCCTAGTGAAGCGCTGAAGTGAAGCCAACGCTGAAGCCGCCACTGGACCCATACCACGCTGCTGCCACCACCGCTACCTACAGCCCAGGTAAATGGCAGATGGGGGGTGTTAATCCAGAGTGGTGCTGCCCCAGCTGGGACCGGGAGGGCTCCCGGAGGAGAGCTGCCTCCACCTTACACACAATAGCCCTGGCTGCCGCCAGGCAGCTGGCAACGGTGCGGTGGCGGCCCAGACTCGTCCGCAGGTCCGGTTTTTAAAAAAAAAAAAATCCAGGCTGGCCGGCGTGTGCGTGTGTCCCTCCTTCCACCCACGTAGCCTGGGAGGGGGGTTTAATTTATTTTAATGGAGACATTTCCCCATTGAAATCACAATGAAAAATAACTGGTACCAATAAACCGGTTTTACCAGTAAAACTGTTTTTTTTAAAACCTGTAACCGGTAAAACAGATGCCCGTTTTTTTTAGTTTGGTCCCACCTGTAATATGGGGTTACATGTCCACTTGTTCCAGATACTTATTGGTAAAAGAACCCCGGCCCTTATTAAATTGATCCAAAGATGGTATCTTACCCCTGAAAGGATAAAAATAATAACACCAGGGTATTCTCCAATATGTTGGAGGGGATGTGGGGAGAAAGGCACATACTTACATTGTTAGTGGAGTTGCCCAAAGGTGGAAGCCTTCTGGAAGAAAATAAGGGTAATAGTGAATGACCAGACTGAAACGAACCTCCCGTTCAAGCCAGAGAGAGGACTGTTGGAAATATATCCCCTTAAAACTTTGAAGGCCTCTCAAACCAGACTATGCCAAAAATTTGTTTCTGGTTGCGATCCATACTATCGCCAAGACTTGGAAACATGCCAAGGGACTCACCAGACTGGCCTGGCTGCAAAGACTATGGTATACAGTCTCAATGGAACGGATAACTGCTAGTCTGGAAGATGATCTAAATAAATTTTATGAAAAATGGTCTTCATGTTGGATAATCTTAACACGTCACATCAAGATGGATAAGTACACGAGCATGACCTACCTGAAGGAAATATATTAAATAGTCTAATTTTGGGGGGGGCAGAGAGGGGAGGGGGAATGAGTGGGGACATAAAATGGCAAAGTGGAAAGTTGGGATTATCCACATAAGATGTTGTAAAACAGTATTGGTTTGACAATGTTATGTATCACAGTTGTCTAGATACGCACGTGAGAATGGACGGCAAATGAATATATTAGGGATGTGCAAACACAGTTCGGAAGTTCGGAGTTCGGACCGAACTCAGTCTGTTCGGTCGACTGAACGAACTTCCGAACTGAACTTGAATTCAACCGAACTATTTGGTCGAATCGAAACCAGTTCGGAAGGCCAAAAAAGGCCCAAAAAACAGTTTTGAATGGCCGAACTCAGTTCGGAATTTGATTGAACTCGGTCTGTTCAGTCGACCGAACCAAACTTCCGAACTGAACTCGAATTTCAAACCAAACTGAACCGGACCGAATTTCCGAAGTCGGTTCTGTTCGCACATCCCTAGCATATATACGATGTAAAGGGAATGTATTGTAAGTTGTTGTAGATACTGTGGAAAAATTATATATATATAAAGTAGGCTGAATACTATATAATAAACAAAATTGCAAGCCTAAATTATCTTGTTTTCCTTTAAGGAGAAGAAGAGTTGGATTATGAGAAGGAACAATATCTTTCTTATTTTGTAGATAGAAATTAAGCTTCCAAGGCAAAATCCAACCCAATTTATAGACTGGGCAGGAATCCATGGTTGAATTTGATTTAGGCTGCTTGCAGACGTTAAGGAAGGGGTTGGGACTAACTCACGTTAGAGTGGTCATGTGAAATCACCAATCCCAGGAATGGGAGGTTTAGCATTATATTTCCCTTCCCTTGTTCAATTCAATAATGCAAGACAGGTCTCAAAATCCATCCCCATCTTGCATTATTGAATTTAATGGGGAAAGAACATGTAAATCCCTGTGCACAAAATCAGGGATTTCACATGATTGTGCTAACATTAGGGATGTGTGAACTTGGTTCGGAAATTTGGAGTTCGGACCAAACTCGAATAGTTCGGTCGACCGAACTGAACTTCCAAACTGAACTCAAATTCAACCGAACTGTTCGGGCGAATCCAAACCAGTTTGGAAGGCCAAACAACCCGGTTTTGAATGTACGAACTCAGTTTGGAAGTTCGGAATTCAACCGAACTCAAATAGTTTGGTCAACCGAACTGAACTTTTGAACTGAACTCAATTTTCAAACCAAACCAAACCGAATTTCCGAACTCGGTTCTTTTTGCACCTCCCTAGCTAACATGAATTAAACTCACAGTGGTCGCCACTCCTTCCTTAATGTGTGCAAGCAGTCTTAGACCCTTTTTACACAGGGCTCTCCCATTCATGAGCATCCAGAAACCTGGGTGTTCATGGGTGAGAGAGCCCTGCATGAAGGACGTGGTGCACATGCGGTGAGTAGGGATGCATGTGTGCTCCCACCTAACATGCACCCCCACTCATCAACACGCAAGGTGCAACCAGGGAAAACAGTGGTTGCTCTGTGCGTGTTGATGACTGGGGGGTCCATGGGGTTGCATGCGTGCCCTGCCCACCCACCCACCCATTGTACATGCACCTGTGTGTCCATGGACCCCCCACCCTGTGGGGACCATGTAGAAAAAGTCTTAGTCTAGGACTGAAACTCAATTCTCCATTTCTCATGTTTTTCAATGTGAATCACAATTCTTGTCTTGTTCTTGCAAATGCGAATGAAATGAGAATTGGCTGGATTCTTTCTGAGGAATACAAGAATCTTGAGAAACAAAATACCTGGGGTTGATGGGGGAGAAATCCTTTCCAGGTGGAGGAGGGAGGAGAGCAGGATGGAGGGGAGAGACTCAGCAGACAGCAGCATTCTATTGACTAGTAGGAATCAGCAGCCAATAATACGCTGAAGAGTTGTGCTGAGCCCGTCTCTTCCATACAGCACCCTCCTTCCCATCAGAAAAGGGAGGGGGGAGTGCCTTTCCAGATGGGAGGGGGGGAGTGCTGAAGGGAAGAGGTGGGCTCATCAGAGCTCTTCAGCATTCTATTGGCTACTATGCTGAAGATGTCTTCTGAGCCTGCCTCCTCCATCCTGGTCTCCCCACTCCCATCTGGAAAGGCCTTCCAGATGGGAGTGAGGAGAGCAGAGGGGAAAAGGCAGGCTCAGCACAGCTTTTCAGGATTCTATTGACTGCTGACTCCTGCTAGCCAACAGAATGCTGAAGATGTCTGCTGAGTCTGCCCCCTCCCTCATGCTCTCCCCCTCCCATTCCTTATATGTCTCTATCAGGTTCTCCCCACAGAAACTCCTCATAGCCCAGGACATCTGTCTCCTGAGCCCCAGACAAGGTAAGAGAGCTGTGGTGGGGGCAGTGTGGTTTCTCCTCCCTTCCCTCCCCATCTCCTAATTTCTCTGGACTGGGAGACCAGCATGGGTGTGCTAGGCTGTGTGTGTGGGCTGGGTGGGGTGGGGTGAAGAAATCTCATGAGATCTGAATCAGGATCAAGATTTTGATCTTGATTTTCACGAGATAATTTTTTATTCTCAGTTCAGCCGTAATTTTGTTATTTCAGGGTCTTTAATTGGATATTGTTTCCTAGATAAAATTTGTTTATCAACTTAATAAGAAATGTGTTTTTAATGGAAACATATAATCAAGAACATTTGAAAAGTAGGAAAATTTGGGAAAGCCCATTATTCTTTGTGGGCCAGATATAACTTCCATGCAGTGGCATTGTCACAGGGATCCACTTTTCCGTGGGCAAGTGTTGTCAGAATTGGTGGCCAAGGAGCTTGCTTTCAGAGCCTGTTACCATTGGTGCTACTGGCGGCACGGAGGCAGCATGGGCTCTGAACGGTGGCTGTCTTGCAGGAGGTGAAAGAACACCCAAAGGGGTCCCCCCGATGCAGCGACCTGGATTCTGCCACTTAGAGGCAGCGTGGTTGGCGGTTCCCCCCAGACTGGGTGAGACCGGGCCATCGGAGACGCTGCATCGCTCCGTGCGCTTACATGGGCAGGGGGAATAAGCCACATAGACAAAAATGGTGGACGGCAGTTGCAGCCTTGCCGGAGATCAGCTCGCTGTGATTCCGGCCCCCTCGTTGCTTGGAGTTTCATGATTATTACTAGGGATGGGCGAACGCGGTTCGGAAGTTCGGAGTTCGGCCCGAACTCGGCCTGTTCGGACGACCGAACCTGAACCCAAATCCAAACACAAACTGACCAAACCAAACTCAATTCCGAACGTTGAAATGACCGAACAGTTCAGTCAGTTTGGATCGCTTTCGGGTGAGTTCGGGTGGCAAAAAAAGGGTCGCTGGAAGGTCAAAATTGACAGGGAGGGGTAGTCAGTTGAGGAGCAGACTTCCAGGCACCAGAGGTGGAGAGGCTTGCAAGAAACAAAACTATCTGCCTCCCACCTTCCCAACACCTTCTGAGCTAGTCACTGTTCCTGAACAGCAGGCATTTCAGAAGGCTCCCTCTCCCAGCATTTCCCAGCTCCCCAATCCATTGCAATCCTCCTCCTATTTTACACATCCAACCCATCTACCCCATATCCTCATTCATTTATTTAGCTTAGCTTAGATAGATTTAGTGGTTATTTTTTGTTTTTACCTCTCCCTGTGTTCCCTGTGTTCAATCTTCCTTCCTTCCTCCCCCCTCCATTGAATCCTTTCCCTCTCCCATATATTCCATACCAGACTCCCTTCCCTTCCCCTGTTTTTTTCATTTAGAGTAGGATTATTAGATTGATTTAAGTTTCATTTCAGTTTTGTACCCCTCCTTGTGTTGTTTGTGATTCCCCCCATCCCAGATAGATAGATAGATTAGATAAGATTAGAGATAGTAGACAGTTGTAGGAGTTAGCTTAGTTATAGAGAATAGAGATAGCATTAGTGATTTAGTTTTAGTGTTTGTAGAAGTAGGCCTGTGCACTTATTAGATAATCCATTTAGTTCATAGCATTTAGAATAGTTTATAGCAGTTAGATTAGTGTAGATAGATAGATATAATATTAGATAAAAAATGTAAATTAAAAAATCCCATATTAAAAAAACCCAAGTAAAAAAACAAAAAAAATATAAAACCAAATAAACCCCCCCCCAAAATATTAAAAACAAACAAAAAACATATAAAAACATTTCCCGAACAGCTGAACCCGAACCGAACAGCCAAACCGAATGGCCGAACCTGAACCCGGCGAACAAACTGAACGGATGAGCCGAAAGGACGAACTGAACGGATGAACCCGAATCGCAATCTGTTCGCCCATCCCTAATTATTACTGTGTGGATTGTGTGTTGGTTGTGAGAGTGATTGAGTGAGTGTTAATGCATGTGTAAGGTGTGTGTGGGTGTTCTACTGTACGACGCTTAGCCGTGGGTGTTGTGGGTGTGCGTGGGTGTACCCCTCACTAATTCCTTCTCTTGTCAGGCCCCCACCTTGTCCTCATACCAGGTACATGTGTTCTACTCCTTGTCATCCTCCTTCCTGGGTCTTGCCCCTGCTACCCCCACTAGCCTGCACCTTTCTCCCAACTCACTGGACCACGGTGTGCATAATAGAATAGTGGGTGGCAAACGCTTGGTGGTGGTGACTGTGCGGGGGCTTTCTAGGGCATAGTCGTCCCCTCCCCCCCCAATGAGCTGACCTCACCCTTAGTGGGCTTCACTGGGCCATGTAAGATCCTGAGGGGTTGTTTTTCCCCTCCATGTGAGTGCAGTCCCCAGGGCGAGAGGATAGTGTTTGGGTGTTGGTGTGTGGATATTCACCCTGGGTGCACCTCTTCCCTTCCTATAGACCCCTTCCTAACACTTGCCAACTCAGGGGGATCAGGCTTAATCACAATTTATTTACAGTACCCCAGGCCAGACACCAAGCCTCTGGCCACCCATAGTTCATATAGCAGAGCCTAGCCACAACCACAGTCTCAGGGGCTTCCAATAACTCTTCTCCATTGTATTGGGGAAATATCTATACAAATATCCCCAGCTCCCACAGGAGTAGCACTGGCCTGGGATTTCTCCATAGGGCATACCCTGGGACCTGCTTTACCATGTTGTCTGTCTGTGGAGTCTCAGTGGCCTCCTAGAAATTTTTGCAGGTTGAGGTCTCACCCAACAACCCAGGGTTACCACTTGCCTTGGTGGGGCGTACACTCCTTTCGCTTGCAGTCCTCCAGCTGCCATCATGCCATTTGGCTGCTGTAGCTCTGGCTCCACACAGTTTCAGAATGTGATGACTTGGCTCCTTCAAGGATACCATCCTCCTCTCACCATCTTTCTCCTTACTGGGACCCACATCACATTGTGAGGTTGGGGTGAACCAACAGGCGCCAGCCCTGCTCGAGCCCCGAGTCCTTGGGCGAGCTCCCTTGCACCTCACTGTTGGGCTCAATCCTCTCCAGGTGCAATCCTTTGCAACACCCCTGCTCAGGATCTTACTGCCACAGCACAGTGGTAACTTGAACAGACCAGACACTGGTAACTTGAAAAGACCAGACTTTATCAGACAAACCAGACTCCCAGCAGCACAAAAGTAAGGAAAACAGACATTCACCCTCCATCCCCCACACTGGCACCCCCTTGGCATGGCATGGTTCTATGGCACTGGTAACTTGAACAAACCAGGAAAGGGGAAGTGGAGCCAGGCAGAGAGAGCCCTCTGGCCTCATGGTGCCAAGTGCCAGCCAAACAGCAGCAGAACTAGAAGCAATGTGATACCCAATTAATTTTTTTTTTTTAAATTATTATTTTTTAAAACTGCATGACATTGTAAAGGTAAACATAACCCCCACCCCCCAGCATTCACCCTATGGACAGGCCAGACTAAACCATACCAGGCCAGGCATCCCTCCCCACTAGCCAATTACTTACAGATCCAGCAGCACTGTAGCACACAGCCAAAGGGAGCTCCTGATTTTTTATTCTCCTTCACCATTCTCCTTCCATTCTCCTTCACCAAGGAGAATGGACAAAATGACTGCAGCAACTTTTATTTTACCCTGCCAGCCAATCAAAATCTTGCCATCTGGCTTGGCTAGTCAATAAAAACTTGCCATCTGACTTACCATCACGCAGCTGTCCCCTCCCATACCCCCCTCCAACCAAATATGGCACAGAGGATAATTTCAGATGTTATGAGACCACGGTCAACCACAGTGAATCCCCTGTGGTGTCCGTTTGTCCTGTAACATCTAAAAGGTTCCCACCAAATGTTCACCATGGTGAATACCTGGTGGGAATCAAAATAACCACAATTCCGAAGGTGAGGCCGGCCTCAACTCCGGAATCATGGTTAGATTGACCACAATCCAGGACGGGGCTAGCAATGGCCACGCTGAACGTCTGGCCACCAGCCCCATCCGGGAATCCGACCCCAACCACTAGACGGGATTGGGCGCAGCAGCTGAATTGGCCGCTGCACCCGCCCATCTCCTGGAGGACGGGAGAGCGTGGGGGGGCGGGGCTGTGCGGCCACATGTCGCACCATGCAGCCCCACCACATCCCCAATCCCCAGTGAGAATCAGGCCGGCACGTCTAACGGACGGCTGGCCGGCCTGAGTCCTGAACGGGATTTGAAACGGATCCTGGTGCGTGATTCAGTGTCGCGGGCCTCAGGGCCGGGAACGCATGAAATTACCCTAAGTTTAATTTCCAGAAGAAGCTCAACTGTCCACCAGTCCCCCTCATGTGTGCAGCAGTTTCCGAGGTTTTACGAAGTTTTACAAATAATGGCCTTGGTCCTCAGAACTTTGGAATTCAGACTTTCTGGACCGAATACCATAATCTTTGTCGAAATCCGAAGTTGTACGAAGACTTCATTTCAGCCGTAACCTAAAACCTTGAGCTGCCAATTTTTGTTTTTTTCTAGCATCTCAACTACAGGAGCAAATGCTGTTTTTCCCTTTTTTATTTTTTTCCCCCACAGAGCTTTGCATTTTGGTCATTGTTGGATGCCACCGCCATCACGTAGTTTTTCATTCTACATACACTGTGATTTTTCATTTATGTGTGTTCTATTCCATTGATTATGTGTGTGAAATTTTAATGTTGGCCCTGCCCCATAACCTAAAAGTCCACCAGCTGCTACTGGCAGTAGTAACAGCAAGGAAGGGCTGCATTTTATTTTAGTAATGTTACGCAGGGAGTGATCGAAGTGTCAAAGGCAGAGGAGAGGTCAAGAAGGACAAGGATGAAGTAGAGGTCCTTAGATCTGGTTATGAGGAGGTCATTGGTGATTTTAGCAAGAGCAGTCTCAGTGGAGTTGAGGGAATGAAAGCCAAACTGAAGGAGGTGAAACAATAATAATCAAAGCTTAATGAGAGGTAATTAGTACAGAAGGCCATTTATGAGTAACTATGGGGAAAATACAGCATTGTAATTCATACTAATGTGAACTAAGACATAAATAGAGAAATTTTAAATGCATTACTCCAACTTCTGGATGCTAATAGTGGCTGCTGATTAAAGAACCTTAAATTTAAACAGATTTTGGTTCTTTAGATGTATTTCCAAACTTTTCACTTGGACTAACACCCCTTTTACATGTTTAGTAATAGTTCAGTACAAAGAGCACATTTAATAGCTTTAGCTTAAGTATAATGTGAACAATGATTATTAATGAAAAGCATGACAAAATGTGCTTTCATCCATATACTCACTTGGAAACAAATAACACAATAAAGCTGTTTTCCAATTTTCCTTGATGCAATTGACTAATGGGGGAAATCAGCATTTAATAACAAAAAGCAGTAATCAATCAGGTGTTTACTGCTATTATTTGAATTGTGATGTGTACTTTAAATGACCTTTTTTTATATCGAAAAAAAACAAATGTTGAATGTGTTGACTGTTTAGAATTGCCAAAGTGCACTGTACCACACCTTTTCCTAGTAACAATCACAGTTAAAGAGGTGTAACATTTAGCAAGGTGCCTATTAGTGGATTAAAGGGCTGATCTTTTTCTACTGAAGTTAATTGAAAAACTATTGATTCTAGAATAGCACGAGTGTGCCTTATTTTGGAAATTCTCTAATGACCCCTATCTCCAGAGGGGGAGCCAATTAGAGTTTCATTTAGGTTTTGCTGTTAAGGTCATCAACATAAACAACAAAAGGATAACATAAAGAATAAAGAATAAAGTTGATGATGCTTTTGGCCATACCCTTTGCTTGGGATGGATACAGATTTTTGCATCATTCTGTACTTCTTAGACTCTGTCCTGATTACCACAGGCAGAAATCTTTCTTTTATCTTCTGGGCCAATAAGTACTCCATGGCATCTCTTTTAGAAAAGTAGAATTAGCAAAAGTAGAATTAGCATAATTCCAGCTCTAAATATACATTTTTAGAAAGAATGAGTAAAAATAATAGGGCTAGAATGAATATGCCATTTCATATTTCTAAAGATTATTCGGACATAAAAAATAATAATACCAATAACAACAAACAATAACAATAATTTAGCACCTCCCCCCTCGCCAAAACTGCAATCTTTTTTTTTATTTGGCCAGATGTGTAGCAGGTGGGGATAGGTTTTTAAAATATATTGGATTGGGTTTTACCATACAGTATTGGTTCTGAACTATAAAGTCTGAAATGGCCTGGGCCCTAGCTATCAGAGGGACTGCCTCACTTCCTGGGCAACTCCTGTGGTAAACAGGGAGCGCACTTCTGGAGGTTCCATGCTACAATTGAGCTTTTCAATCCCCACAGGTGGGGACTGCAAGTGGGCATTCTCATTGGTCGCCCCGGTGCAGTATAACTCCCTCCCAGTAGGGGTCCGCCTCAGACAAAATTTCACATTCGGATGTCAGTGTAAGATGTAGTTCTTCCACAAAGCATTTGGGGTGGGGGGTTGGGTTTGGGGGGGTGTTTTGTGTTTTTTTTAGTTTGCACACTGTTTGATTGCTTTTATGGGTTTTATTGGATTGTTTACATTGTTTTATATTGTATTTTATGGTTATTATGATGTAAGCTACCCTGAGCCGCCTGAGGCAGGAGGGGCGGGGTAAAAAACTATAAAATAAAATAAATAATGAAATAAATTGTGTATTCATTTCAACTTACTTTTACTTTACTATACTATTTGTAACTTTTAATTACTGAATTCAATAAATGGATTATTCAAATCTGCTATTTATTTCAGCCCTACAGAACAGCAAATTTTCAGTTTGCTCTAAGATGGTAATAATGATAAATTGCAAATCCATTCTAGGCTGTTTGTAGTCATTAACTGGGGGTTTTATTTATCAATTCATGACTCCAAGAGTCATTGCCTTGGCTCCATTAATAACTTTATTCAGAATTCAGCCCCATGAATAGCTCAATTGACAAGCAAGTCCTTGAAGACATTTCTTTTATTAATGTATGAGTGAGTAAAACAGCACATACTCTCTGGGACAATAGGGGTATGTAGAAGGCAATCCTACTGTTTTAGTTTTCATTTTTGTTTACAAAAACTCCTTCATTTTCAGGGGTTTAAATGGCCCTACCATTTCCGGGGGCAGGAGGGGGGTGGCATTTATTTTATTAAAAAATATTTTTTATAAAATCACCACCAGGCCATTATGCCCATGCGCAGTCCTTTTCCAGAATGACGCTGACAGTGTTGACATGCACAGACTGGCTTGCCTTTTCCAAAATGGTGCCAACACTACCAGTGCCATTTTGGAAAAGAGCGTAAATGTGCAGAATGGTCCCGACATCCAATTTGTGATTGCACAATTTGTGAATGCACATTTGTGTACCACTGGAGCCAGCTCCAGTGTGCTCTGGAAGGACAATGGGGAGTAATGGGTAAGAGGGAGGGTTGTGAGCCATTACTCAGCTGTTCCATTCTCCCCAATCCAAATGAAAGGATAGAGGGAAAGGAGGTGGGTGAGGGGCCAGCTCATGCCTTCCTGTTCCCAGCTTTGGCATTGTCCCCAACTTTCAGAGGAAGAGAATTGGGGCAGAAAGACAAAGACAAAGTGTGGGTGCATGAAGCCTAACTTGTAAATGAGCACAATATGTGAAATGGTAAGGAGGGTGGAACTGAGACAAACATCTGGAGGGAGCAAGTTCCACACCGAAGAACCTACCACAGAAAAAGCACAATCACCTGTCGACTAGGGATGGACGAACAGATTGCGGTTCGGGTTCAGCTGTTCGGTTCGACTGCGTATGGTTCGGCAGTTCGGTTAGTTCGCCGGGTTTGGGTTCGGCCATTCAGTTCGGCCGTTCGGGAAATGTTTTGTTATGGGTGGTTTTTTTTGTTTTTTATATGTTTTTTTTGTTTTGTTGTTGTTTTTTTTGTTTTTATATGGGTTTTTTTTATTTAATTTTTTAATCTAATATTATATCTATCTATCTACACTAAATCTAACTGCTATTAACTATTCTAAATGCTATGAACTAAATGGATTATCTAATAAGTACACAGGCCTACTCCTACAAACACTAAAACTAAATCACTAATGCTATCTCTATTACTAAGCTAACTCCTACAACGGTCTACTATCTCTAATCTATCTATCGAGATCGAGATTGAGATCGAGATAGATGGGATGGGGGAATCACATTATCTTGTTAGGTACTGTTAACATTATCTTGTTAGTTACTGTTCGACCATGTGGGTTTTTTGGGGGGAGGGGGAGGTGCAGCATCACCACCCCCGTACTGTTGTGCTTGCAGTTTAATAAAGAGTGTGGCCTTTTAAATGCACAAAATGTATACTTGCCTCCTTCCGTGGTGCAGTGGCAAATGCCATTTTTAGACAGCTTCTCACTATTTATTCTTTAAGCATGGAAAAAAAATTCTCTGCCCCTTTTATCTAAAACAAATCTGAGAATAGAAGAATTCATGAGGCAGAAGAGGGTAAGCACAACAATTAAGATAGATTTAAGCTTCTTCATAGCTGCATGTTGATCAGAATTGATTGTTCTTACTGCTGGTCATGCCAACAACAAAAGCACCATTCTCTAAGCAAATTATTTGAGGGAACTTGTGTCTGGATCAAAGACCAGATGATTCTACATAATTTAGACTCTTAGTGTTTTCTTAATCATGCTCATTTAATTAAAAGAATAAGGTGTATAGCAGAGAAAAAGTTCAAGAACTCTCAAGAACATCAGGGGAATGAATTTTGAACGAAGCCTAGGAAAAGGCAACAGGACACACCCACAAGTCTTGTTTTGTAAAAATAAATATAGTGGCAAAATTTTGAAATTTTAGAAATGCTGTTTCCCTTAAAATATTACATCTTATATTAATGACTGAATTTATTTATTTATCCTGCCATTCCCTGCAAAAGGCTCAGATAAAAAATGTAAATGATTAATAGAAGAGTTTAAGGAACACACTCCCCAATGGAAATTCACAGATTTCATTAATCTTTAGCCCTAATGTTTAGAGCAGAATACATAAAATTAAATACCCCATCCCCCATATGCTCCAGGCTCTGCACTGGCTGCCAATTGTGTGCCGAGCCAGGTTCAAGGTGCTGGTATTGGTTTATAAAGCCCTCCACGGTCTCGGCCCCTCATACCTCAGGGACCACCTCGCCCTCCGCGCCCCGGAGCGGCTCCTTCGGTCCACTTGGGGTGCCTTCTTGGAGGTCCCCCGTGTTAAGCGGGGGGCCACAATGGAGAGGGTATTCTCAGTGGCCGGGCTGCGTCTCTGGAACTCCCTACCGGAGGAAGCCCGTCTGGCCCCGAGCTTGTTGATATTTCAGCGAAGATGCAAGGACCTGGCTGTTCGCCCAGGCCTTTGGGGAGGGGGGTGGGGCGGTGATTTTTATCTCCCTCATCCTAAATGGTTTTGTATCCTAAATGGTTTTATATCCCAGGCCCTGTTTATTTTATGTTTTAAATATTTTTTGGAATGGTTTTTATGTGTTTTAGACTGTTTTATATTGTTGTTTTATGATTGGAAGCCACCCCGAGCTGTGTTCAGGAGGGGCGGGGTAGAAATGTAATAAATAAAAAAATATAAATAAATACAGTCGCCTCTGGGTACAAGCTATTTGTCCAGGTAAAGAGGTTCCTGGAAATGGGAATTTTATCACTTACCAGCTGTTTAGCAATGACCATCCATTTAGAAGTGAGCATCTGATTACCCCTGAGCACTCAGCTGCTGATCAGTGATGATCAACTGATGGGACTTATCACAGCCCTTCTCTATTTTGGGGATGTTTTATATCCCCCGAGAGTCACTGGGGACATAAAGTATGTCTGGAATCGAAAAAGATACAGATATGGGAGGTTTTGTTTAGAGAGTTTATACTGTATACATAATTGTTTTATTGGCTATGTAAGCTGGGTTGTTTAACATCAGAATTACGGTGGAGGAAAATGATTAATTATTTTTTTTTTTAAATCAGGCTTTCCTTTATCTACAGTGTTCATTGGGAGGAAGATGGATAATTTAATAAATAAAATAATAATCAATCAATCATCATCATCATCATCTTCTTCTTCTTTATTGCTTGGGCACATTAGGCCATTGTAATCCAGACAAACATATACATATCCTACCACGCGTATGGGGAATGCTTAAAAAAGCATGCTGTACCTCCACTCGGTCTACCCCTCCCCCGAAGGGGTACTTCCCCTTGCCAAAATATCTCATAGCCAGGGAGAACCAGTTTGACAGTGGATCAGGTTACCTGGGCCAAAATTAAATCAAAGCCACACAAAAAGGCTTTACTGGCAGGGTCCGTAGATCTCGTTCTCCAGCCAGCCACATTCCAGGATAAAACCCTCAGGAGGTCTGCCTTGTCTTTCCCAAAAGGTCAGTCCACCTTAGATTTAGCCCCTGGCTCTACACACACACACACCATTGTTTGCAGATAGGGAGAAGTCTCCCTCAGTCCCGTAAATTCCTTGGCTCCCCCCAAGACCATCTGCACCTTTGCTCGTTGGGGAACTTCCTATCTCTTGTATCATGTGAACCCCTAATAAAATGTCCTGCCCATTATCAGACCTCCCCATTCTCTAAATAAACTGGGGGGACCTGCAAGAATCGGGCCTGCTCTTACTAGTGTATTTTGCTGCTGATAGTGAGTTGTTGACCACTGGGGCAGGGCTGCCTGCCTTGCATTCCCCCAGTTCTCGAAATGTATCCCAAATACTGCTGGTTTCTTCTGGTAGGCTTAGGCCAGGATTTGCAACATTAATCAACCCAGGATCCAAAGCCCCCTTGATACACGTTGGCTTCCGGACCCTACCTAAGGCAGGTTGGACCACCTCTACACCTACCTCTAATGGAAGCATTTGCCTAATACACGTTGACACGATTGGATCATCTCTGGACGACAACCCTAGGCTGCCTCCCCCATCTAAATGGTCCTTCTAACCTCATCCCGCCCCTTGTCTCCATGGACATATAACAGAGTTGCCGCGGGGGGGTCTGACAAATTACTGAGCTATTATCAGCAAATGCTGAGATACCAATTTCCATATCTTTTGCCAATTGAATTAAAGGGCTTGGGTTAGGCACATTGACAACACTCCTGCCAGTGCCATTAACAGCGGAGTGTTGGGGACCTCGTGCTGCCTCCGATTCTTGGACCCGGAGAGTGGGGCAGCACAGGCCCCGACAGGAGGAGGTTTTGCACTGGGGCTATCTAAATTTCTCTCTCCACCCCCACCCCGCATCCGCCCTTTGGGTGCCATCCTGAGTCTGGAGATTCTTATTTACATAAATTTTGATAACCGGATTCCTCTATGAAACAGCCAATTTCCAGCATTCCAAATACTATCAGGGAGAACACTATTCCTAAATGAAATTACACATTTGAAAACTTCCCGACTCCTATGCAAAATCCTTATATCCTTTATCTCCCTGGGGTTGCATGGGAGATGAAGAAAAGCCTTGATGTGTCTAGCTATCAACTGGGGGGTAGACCACTGCGGAACATATCCTGATGGAAGTGGGAAGATAGTAAAAGCAATTGCATGTCTGCAATAACTGTATTCACCCACCAGTCCCTTGTCCAGCTCCAAAACCTGGACTGGGTGAGGAGCAAAAGTACCACTCTGGGTGGCTTGAGCCTTCTGTGCCACACCTGCACCAACTGGGTTGTGACTTAGATTATCTCGATGGATCATTTAAGCTCAGTGCTCACAATCCTGCTGATTTCAGAGGAAGGAAGACTAAGATTTAATAGTTATTTATGTATAATTTCTGATCCACATTGTCAAAGGTTGCAACAAGCTAGGTCCTGGGCAGTTTTAAAAGTCTGTTACTCTGTTGCTAAGCATCAAAAAAATGGAAAGCAATGGAAGCTCAGCACTGTTGAAAAACTGATACTTATACTGGTGCCTCAACAGTAGAGGTGCTCTTTTGAAAATTTGGCTCCAATTCTTGAGCATTTTGAAAATCAGGCCCAACATGATCAGTTAGATAAAACCCAATATGATCAGGTAGATATTGACTTTACTGGGACTTTTGCTGGTAGAAGTAAGGAACTAAGCTTATGGTGTAACTTTAGAAAACCAACAGAATACAATCTATTTTGGGCACATATTTGTAAAACTAGTGTGATTGCCAAACCATTTCCCTTTCTTTTCTACCAGCTGTGATTACATTGCTGATTGTGTAGATTAGATTCAAACAGAGACCAACTGGGGATAGCAAACTAACCTTATTCTTTGGCCTTTTTGTCCCACTGAGACCCATTTTGAAGTCCTATTTGCTGCACTGTGACATTTATGAAACTATTCCTGTCAAAGCGAAAAATGATCTCACTTCATGCATGCAAAATTGTTTCCAAACACTATTTTCATATCAAATTTTCTTTATCTATTCTGTGGTGATTGGTTTGATAAGCCTCTGCCACACTTTGATATTCCATGTTCTTCTTTGTACTAACACTTACCTATGAGCTTTATGCATGAGTAGATGGCTAGTGCTTTGAGGTGCTCAGTTTGAGAAACTGATTTTTTTTCTAAGGATCAGGGGAAGTTCCGAGCCCCCTGAAATCACATCCCTTTGAAGAGTCTCAATTGGGATGAAGGGTGTTTTTAGACATGATGGTGCCTGAATTCCAGCCTGGAGTGAGGTCCTCACTCCGGGCAGGATTCGTCTGGGATGCCAAACATAAGAGTGATGGTGGCCTGGACTGGGGAGAGGGCAGGTGACGTGCAGACTTGCATCTGCAAGGCCCTGCCCCCATGCTGCCAGGAGTGGCCCACCCCACTCCCTGTCAGGCAGTCATGGCAGGGCTGACATAGCTGCCCAGAACTGCCGTGGACCCGGACTGGGGTAAGCGCAAGTGGGCCAACACACATTATGATCCTGGTCTGAAGTCCCTTGCACGGGCCGTGGAGATGCTTAGCCTGGGCTGTTCCTCATTCTAAGTGCTGCCACAACCTGTGCACAGCCCTGGCCAACATCTGGCAGCCCTTTCAAACGTGATGTTGAGCACGGATTAATCTGTGCTACAGTGGATTAAACTGTGCCCAGCGTCACGTCTGAAAACACCTTAAGTCATCTAAAGTCATTGGTCATTTTTCAATGGGCATTGCTGGGGAGAGGTCCATGTGCACTGCATGGGACGGCCATGGGATGTCCACACGTCAGGTGAGTGGGGGGATTCAAACATGCCAGGGATATGTGTGTCTCTTTACCCACGCATGTTTTTGCATTCCCCCACATATAGCATCCTGGATTGCCTCCAGATGCTCCGTGAATGGGCATGAGTGGGTAGTAGTGTATGGGTCACAGGAGCGCCCACCCCCCATGCTGCCTTCAGATGGGCATGTGGATACGTGTGAGATGAATGGTCCTGTGGGGATTTGTCTCATCTAAAAATGGCCAATGCTTCTTTTTTAAAATATCTTGGTTTATATTCCCAGTACATGGAAGTTGTTTAATGAGGAAAGGGGAATAATATCCTATTGAACTATAAATGGAAAAGAAGACCCTTCATTTCTTTTATGTGTTATTGCAATAGTGTCATCAATTCTAACATCTTGCCATGATTGCATGCAGTATTTCAATGGATACCTACTATTCTGAGTCTTTATTGACCTAAATATAGCTTAGGAAGATGCTGCCTCTGTAATCATTGCATAAAATTGGGCACATTTGCTAAACTAAAATAAGAACCCCTTGAATCTTTGACCACTTTAAGATTCTATCACAGTCCAATTATTCTGAAGTTCTAACAGTCAAATGAATGAATGAATGAATGAATGAATCCTATTTATTATCTCTGGCCCTTTTTGCATGGGTCACAGCTGTGTGACCCATGCAGCATGGGTGGTGCGTGTGTGGCGGTGCACCACCCCACATCCCCATGCATGGAACAACCTCCATTTTCCATGGTTGTTCCGTGGTAGGGATGCGTGAGCATGGGAGCGCGCACCCCCACCCCCGCAGGATTTACACGGGCGGCACCCACACATGAACGTCCAGATTTCTGGGCGTTCATACGTGGGTGTCGCCCATGTAGAAAAGGTCAACGAGTAGATCTGCCACGAATACCATATCCGATGAATCTGCTTTCTTTGATTTGGGTCTGACAAAGCAGATACAAGCCACTGTTTATTTCCACTACTTTGGCTATCTGGTTTTGGTTATTTGGTTTATTTTGGCATTTGAGGTTGGTTGTTTTGGTCATTTCAGTATTTAGCACTGTTGCACATGCACCAGACCCCTCCACCACTTGGCAGAGGGAGAGGCAGTGCTGTGGAGGTGGGTGGAGTCATGGTCCGGCCTTAGCAAACATCAGCTTTGGTATCATGCGCATGCATAGAGTGTATGGGTACGTGTGGGGAGGTTTCAGTCTCTGTATGGACCTTGGATGAGGGCCAAAGTAAATACAATTCTGATATAAGCAACACAACACCAAAATAAACAAAGCAACCATACCAGAATACTCCAAAAGGCAGATATGCAAATACCCATTTGTTACAAATATTCAGCCTGATTCAAAACTCAGTGAACTGTGCAAAAGGTGTGCATGCAACCCATGTATAGGGAATGTGGCGTGCACACACAACCTGCTTGCAACATGTGCAACTGTGTGCATACATGAGTTTAGGTTTGGGTCCTTCAGAGAGCTATCCAAAAATGTGAAAAATATTTGGGAATGCCAAACCCATCATTCGCTTCAGCTCTATATCTGAGGCTGATTGGACACCCTTTGAGCTTTGGCTCCAGCTTGATTTAAAAGAAGTTGGGGGCAGTTAAGTAAATGGAGACACACTGCGCATTTTTACACACACCTTAAAGTGCTGGTCTTTCAATCTTCTGGGTTTACAAGTCCACGAGTAAGTTCTGGATGCATTCTTCACACAAACACTGCCTTGAGGCAGCCTAAAGTAGTCGCAGCGGTAGACGTGAAGGACTGCCATGGAAACCAAGTGACCACAGTTGCCTGGAGCAAAGCAGTTTACCAGGAGAACCTTTTACACACAAAGTTCTGGGAGAAGTTCTATGCAAAAGTTCAAAGAGCCAGATGTTTAAGATCTGGGTGAGTGATTTAGACACACATAGAGTTCAGGATGTTACAGAAAACATGCAGGAGAAATGTGTATTTAAAAACACCCATGCATTGACACTAGTTTCCTATCTCTCTAGGCATCTCTGACATGACCCAGGAGGTCTGGGTTTCATATGTGGTTCTATGCCTGCCTCTTCTCCAGTTACAAGCAGGGAAAGAGTTGGTTCCCACATTCTACCTAAAGGAGAGAGACTCCATGTGTCTATGGGGGCCGGGGGTGGGGGTGGGGGAGGCTCATGTGTTGGGCAACAGAGGGACCCAGCCGAGAACAGTGGCAAGAGCCACTGTGCAGGTCTTTGATCTATCAAGTTTGCAACAGGTGGGAATCTACCAAGCCCATTCTTGGATACCTTGGGTACAGACACACATTCTGACTCACCCTTGCATGTCCTCTGCATTTGAGCATCTGATTACTTCACAGATATGAATAAAGTCATATCCTTACAACACACTTGCAAGAAAGGTGTATATTAGCCTCATTGTAGAGATTGGGGACTGAGACACAGGAGATTTATTTATTTAACATGAAAGCATTATTAACATTTTGTTTGCAAAGGAGCCAATAAATATCAGCCACTGTCATCCTGAGCTCTCTACGACACTCTCAGATAAATGAATGGCAAACTTGCATGTCAAAATTACAGATTTAAAAAGCAATTTGTTCTGGTAAAATGTGAGTCTTTTTCTATTAAAGTTGTGATACGGTGCTAAAAAGGATTAAAGGGTTCAGAAGAAGCCTCTAAATTTAAACCGCTGTGAAAAATACGTCAATTTTGCAATACATTATAACTTTTTTCTCCTCTTAGCCCTTTTGTGCACTTTGAGAAACAATTTACTCCATGCTTGTAAACTGCAGAACAATTTACTTTTTTGTCAGTTAAGGTCATCACAAAAATCTACTTTGTTTAACAGCCCATAAATCTAGATTCCCCTCCCCCCCAATTTATAGTTCAGTTTTTCAGGTAACCATTGGCTAGTAAGAAAAGACCAGGAAATTAGATATTGCATTCCATACCTACTCACAGCTGTGTAATGTAAATTTAAAAACAATCAAGAACAGGATCATCCAAGGCCATAAACTGGTGAAGCCTTATTGAAGTAATTGAAGCTAAGTTGATTTACACCACCTGAGAATTTGACCTATAATACTTCCATGTCAAGAATGTCCCAATAACTGATATATGTACTTTTCTTGGCAAAATACTAACATTTTTTCCAGTTTATTTCCCAATAAAATATTATCCTTAACCAATGTTATTACTAGAGAAGATAAATACATGATTTAATCCCATTTTTCATTGACATCTATGTGTTTATTTTCAATGGCTAGCTATAGCTAATATTACATTTACATCTTCATTCAAAACAAAGGTAATCATTATTTACATTTAGCCCCTAAAACATTGCAAGTTTGAATGGATGAAAGAAAGAAAAAAAAGAAGACACCCAGTGATACATCAGATTTTAAATCACTCAGAAATTCAGCTGCAATTCTTATCCATTTCACATGTGTAGTTTATTATATTCCGGGAGACAAATGCATTTAGCATGCTGACAAGTTCAATTTCCTCACAGTTTTATTACACAAATTGCTTATTACAAGGGAAAATGTCAAGTGTCAGCGCCTCTAATCTATGAGCATAGCTGTGTAGCAAACCCAGAAGATGCCAGTGAAAGGGTCTTATGGTTCTGTTTCTTGCTCTGGCCACAGTCCTGGGATGGCAGTGGAGTAACAAGTGTGTAATGTGAAAGAGAACAGTATTGCCCTCTGATCCCATAATATCCTCCCCCTGGTCCGGCCGGGAGCTGATCCTAGGGACAAAGATGCTGTTGCAGTTCTAGCGTAGCCATCACTTAAAGCTGAAGCATTGCTACCAGCACAAGAGTTGCCATGAGAGAGCCCCGTTCTGCTCCCTGCTGCTGCCATTTACTCACGAAAATAGAGATGGCTCTGTTCCAATTCACCTGCTTCAAATATCTAATGGCTCCTGAAAAGAGGATGGCAAGGAACTGTTCTTCATTGCTACAGAGGGCAGGACTATAAATAATGGGCTCAATTTACAGAAAGGTAGAATTTGTTTAAATACCTGGAAAAACTTCTGAACAGTAAGAGTTATACATCAATGGAATTAGTTGTCTAGGGAGGTCGTAGGCTCCCCATCAGTGGAGGTTTTCAGAAAGTCTGGCTGACCATCTGTCAGGGATGTTGTAGCAGTACGGTAGTCATCCATATGAAATAATTCTTGAGATCCTTTCCAACTGTGTGATTCTAGGAGTAGGGTCTATGGAGAACAGATAAAGGGATTTCTGTTGTTTATGCCTACTCATACCTGCATTCCAGTTAACTTATTCAGATGTGTCTCAAAAAAAACTTAGGAATGACATATTCACAATTCTAGCTAGCATTTTACTCAGAAGACGCAGATATGTACACATAGCTAGGGATGGACGAACAGATCACGGTTCAGGTTCGGTCGTTCAGTTCCGTCCACCCATTCGGTTTGGTTGCCGCGTTCGGGTTTGGCCATTCGGTTCGGTCATATTTAGTTCGGTTCAGGCGTTTGGAAATAGGCTCTCTGTGTGAGGAATGATGGCCCCAGACCCATGATGGTGGGTCCTGGGGCTAGAGTGGCAGCTTCTGGATTTGGCCACAGCCCTCCCTGCCTGTAACTTGGCCCCAGAACCCTGACGGTGGGTCCTGGGATTGGAGTGACTGTTTCTTGATATGGTGGAATGACAGCGCCTCTGTGCGAGGAATGATGGCACCAGACCCATGACGTTGGGTCGTGTGGCTAGAGTGGCAGCTTCTAGATATTTGTTACAGCCCTCCCTGCCAGTAACATAGGCCCTAGAACCCTGGCGGTGGGTCCTGGGGCTGGAGTGGCTGTTTCTTGATGCTTTGGAAAATTGGTTCCCTGTGCGAGGAATGATGGCCCCAGACCCATGACCGTGAGTCCTGGGGCTAGAGTGGCAGCTTAAATATATTGGCCACAGCCCTCCCTGCCGGTAACTTGGCCCCAGAACCCTGTCAGCGGGTCCTGGGGCTGGAGAGGCTGTTTCTTGATGCTTTGGAAAATCAGCTCTCTGTGCGAGGAATGTGATGGCCCCAGACACATGATGGTGTGTCCTATGGCTAAGGTGGAAGCTTCTAGGTATTGGCCACAGCCCTCCCTGCATGTAACTTGGCACCAGAAACCTGATGGCGGGTCCTGGGGCTTGAGTGGCTGTTTCTTGATGCAGTTGAATGACATTGCCTCTGTGCGAGGAATGCTGGCGGGCCCTAGGTCTACAGTAGCAACTTCTAGGTATTGGCCACAGCCCTCCCTGCCTGTAACTTGGCCCCAGAACCCTGCTGGTGGGTCCTGGGGCTGAAGCGACTGTTTCTTGATGCTTTGGAAAATCAGCTCTCTGTGCGAGGAATGATGGCCCCAGACCCATGATGGTGGGTCCTGGGGCTAAAGTGGCAGCTTCCAGATATTGGCAACAGCCCTCCTTGCCTGTAACTTCACCCCAGAACCCTGATGGTGGGTCTTGGGGCTGGAGTGTATGTTTCTTGATGCAGTTGAATGATGGCTCTCTGTGAGTGGAATGACGGGCACAGAACCCATGGCATAGACAGCATGGGCAGCACTGCAACAGCAGCAGACATTGGATTGCCAGGGCACAGAACCCATGGCACAGACAGCAGAGGCAGCATTGGCAGCAGACATTGGATTTCCCAGAGGCAGCATTGGCAGCTGGTGCAGACATTGGATTTCCCGGGGACCGGACCCATGGCATGGACAGCAGAAGCAGCATTGGCAGTAGCAGCAGCAGACATTGGGTTTCCCAGGTACAGAACCTATGGAACAGCAGAGACAGCAGCAGCAGGATTTGCCTGTACACAGCACCAATGGATCCAGGATGGTTGGATTTGCCAGGGAATAGCTCCCATACAGCAGCAGACAGCAGCAGCAGGATTGTGTGGGCACATTTGGATTGACCAGGACAGACCACCCATGGACCAGCAGACAGCAGCAACGGGATTACCAGACCAGTGGTGCACATCACCCATGGTTGCCAGGGTAGGCAGACAAGCACTGTGTCATGAGAGGCAAGCAGACTGAGGCAGGTTTTGATCTAGGCCACCTGGGCAGATGGGCGGGCATTGTGGCATGAGAGGAAGGCAGTCTGAGGCAGGCTTTGATCTAGGCCACCTAGGCAGGCAGGCAGGCTGGCAGGCAGCATGGCATGAGCAGAAGGCAGGCAGACTGAGGAAGGGTTCAAGCTTTGCAACCTGGGCGGGTGGGCAGGCAGCATGGTATGAGAGGCAGTAGGGAAGGTGGGCTTGGGCAGGCTTTGAGCTAGGCAACCTGAATGGGCAGACAGGCACCTTGGCATGGGAGGCAGGAAGGCAGACTGAGGCAGACTTTGAGCTTGGCGGCAAGCTGGGTGGGCAGACAGGCAGCATGGCATGAGAGGCAGTAGGGCTGGCAGGCTGGGACATTGGCAGCAGGGCAGTCAGATAGGCTAGCAAAGACTGTGCAGCACAAGAGAGTGAGAGTCAGTCAGTGTCACATAGGCGGGATGAGATCATGTAGTTAGACATATGCCAGCTAGCAGGCTTACAATTTGTTTCCCAATGCCACCCTGAGGCATGAGGCCAGTCAGATAAGGTGACCGAGGCCATCTAGTATGAGAAAGAGAGACAGGGATAGAGGCAGAGAGAGAGGCAGGGTGGGTGCCATGCATTGGGAGGGAGGGATAGCATCTCAGCAGCACAGGAGCAGTAGTCCTAGCCCAGATTGGGGAGGAGAAGGAGGAGCCCCGTCCCAAGACTGCCCCTGGCATGGGATGGCATGTGCCACTGCACCATCACTCCTTGTCCAGGGGCAGCTCGGGGAAACCCAGCAGCAGAAAGTTGACCTTTAGGAACAACTGCTCCACTGACTTGACCCCCTGTCTCAGGTGGTGCGGGGAGCAAATATCCCTCACCACAGAGAACATCCTCTTGCTAGGGACACTGGTTGGTGGGCAGTACAGGATACCCTTGGCCAGTTTCGACAGGGTCGGCCACACGTTGGCCTTGCCAACCCAGTAGGCCAGTTTCTGTCACGGCCCCTTCTGCCTCTGGCACATGCCCCATTGACTCCCGCTGCTGGGATCAATGCATGGCTCCTCCTCCAGGTAGGTCTCCACTGCTGCTGAGGTGCCATCATAATCCCTCTGGTAGCTCTGGGTGGACACCACCTGCACCACTGCCATCAGCCACACTGTTTACCCTTTTGTGCTGGGCCCCATGCTCCCCAGAGTGGCCTGCACACAGGAGGAGCTGCTGGCAGTAGGGGTCCTGCTTCTGCTACTCATCCTGATCCTGGTGCTGCTGCTACCGCTAGGGCTGGGGACAGAAATAGACCAAGATGGCTGGAAGGGGTTGCTGCGCCCATTCCCACCATGCCCAGGGGCATCCTGCTGCATGATCCGCTCTGTCTCCTGGACCTTCTGCACCAACGCACCCTTCCGGAGGCCATAGACCACTGTCTCGCATGCCGTGCTGCCCTTGATCCTGGGGTCCAGCATGGTTGCCAGGACATATTCCTTCCGGTGCAGGAGCTCCTCAAAGCGCGCACTCAGCCCCGCCTTCGGCTTCTGTGCCAGGTTAAGTGCCTCATTGGACATCTTCCTACCCGCAGCGTCACAATCCCACCCCCTGAGAATGTCGTCTCCTCTGGAGACTAAGGACCAGTGGGATCACCTGGCTGAGGGTGGTGGTGGAGCTGCTCATGGTCTCCATCATGGCCAGGAATGGTCTCAGGATGAAGACCGTGTGAGCAAGGATCTCCCATTCCTCCGTGTTGTACCCTGGAGGTGCTTTGATGTCCATCTCCAGTTCCACCTGCAGCAGGGCAGCTTTCTGCTCAAGAAGCCGCTCGAGCACCAGGAAGGTGGAATTCCACCTGGTGGAGACATCCTGGATGAGCTTGTTCACTGGGGACCCTTGCTCGGCCTGCTTCTCCTGGAGGAACTCGCTGCCCTTCATGCTCCTATTGAGGAATCCCACCAGCTTCCTCCCCCGGTCGACCATGGAGTTAAGGGTGCCTGACCCAATCCCCTTTTTCCCCAAGCCCAGAGCATCCTTGACCACAAGATGGAGGCTGTGTGCGGCGCAAGGGATGCTTGTGAGGCCCCCGTCCTGGACTGCCTTCAGTATATTGGCCACGTTGTCCGTAACCACACACCCCTTGGTGAAGGCCGCGTCTGGCATGACCCACTCCCTCACCATGGTGGCTAGGGCTGACTCAAGGTTCCTAGTGGTGTGGGAGCTGTCCATTACTTGTGCCTGAAGCAGGGTCCACCTATACCCTGCTTCAGGACTCGTCCTGCCACTGCCAAGCTCTGCCTCTGGGTCCTGCCACCAGTATGCAGTCACTGCCAAGTAGGTGTACTGGGCATTCCTGGAGGAACACAGGTCAGTGGTGAAGTGCACCGTGCCCCCCCCCAGTCCATGCCAGTTGCTCACTCAACTGCTCCTTCAAAGCCCTGTACAGCTGTGGTACCACAGTCCGACTCAGGGTGGAGAGGGAAGGCACCTTAAACTGGGGGGCCAGGAATCCAGTCAGCTGCTGAAAGCCCTTGTCCTCTACATTAGAGAAGGGCTGCCCATATAGTGCAAAAATCTCAGCCAACAGGCGCTTGGCTTTCTCCTGAAAGATGCCACACCGCCCTCCAGCACCCGATGGCCTTGGCAGCTGCCCCCACCCCAGCTCCTCCATAGTGGACTGACGCTGCTGCTGGTGAGACTTCTGCTGATGTTCTGCCCTCATACTGCTCCTGCTGCTAGAGGCAACAGCAGTTTGTGCGGGACGCTTGCCCACTGAAGGAGCCGGGCGACTGGCCACTGCTGCAGTCGGGAACCTGCTGGCATCCACTTCCCCTGCCTTCCCGCTGATCATCAGAGCAGTGTGGCATGCCTTGAGGTGCCTCACCATTGCAGTTGTCCCAAGGTTGGAGAGCACCTGTCCATGCTTCACCACCTTGTTGCACAAAGTGCACTGCACCTCTCTGGGATCATCTGCCCGCACCAGCTTAAAATGCTCCCAGAGTGAGGATTTCCCCCACCTCCTGCCTTCTAGCCTGCCCCGGGTGATGCACTGCTGACAGCACTGCTGGGAGGGGGAGAACTTGGCACTGGTGACCCAGCTCTCGGAGGAGGGAAAGCCATTGCCTCAGCTGCAGACATCACCTCTGCGGCACTATTGTCTGCCTCTTCCTCACTGTCCCCGATCACAATGATGATCCGTGAAAGGGACTACTGGGACCCTGAGCCTATACTGCCCATGCCTGCCATGCTGCTGGCACTTTCCCTGTGCCCCCTTCTTTAGCTGCTAGTGCTGCTGCTGCTGCTGCTGCTGTTATTCCTCTCCCTACTGACATTGCCCGGGGACCGAGCCCTGCCTCTAGCAGCCGGAGTGGGATCCAGCAGCTCTGGACTGCTGGGGATCGCCTTGACAGTGGGGGACATTGGTGGCCCTGTAGGAACATCGCAAGCAGCCCCAGCACCTGCTCCAGCACCACCACCAGCAGAGACAGACTCAGCCTCAATTCCTGTAGGCCTTCCAATGCCGTGTGTGGCAGTGGAGGAGGGCACTGCCAGGAGGCGCTGCTGAGCCGCTGAAGCCTGTTGCCCTAAAGCAGGCCTGCAGAGTTTGAGGCGTGGTGATGTACTCGGGCTACTGCTGCCTGCTGCCACTCCCCTGGCACAGCCCCTTCTGCCTCTGGCACATGCCCCATTGACTCCCGTATGGGCAGTAGACTGGCCTCTCCCTCCCTTCTCCATTTCTCCCTCCAAAATAATGTTTTTATATTGTTCTTTTTAAAAAAATAATAATTTATATTTACATTTTTAATCTAATATTGTATGTCTATCTATCTACACTAAATCTAACTGCTATAACTATTCTAAATTCTATCAACTAAATGGATTATCTATCAAATAAGTACAAAGGCCTACTCCTACAAACACTAAAAACATCTCTAAACACTATTTCTATTTCAGCTAACTCCTACAACTCTACTATCTATCTATCTATCTATGGGATGGGGAAACACAAAGATCACAGAGAGGGGTACAAAACTGAAATGAAACCTAAATCAATCTAATGCTACTCAAAATGAATTAAAAAACAGGGGAAGGGAATCAGGGATGGAATATATATAGAAGGAGAGGGAAAGAGTTTAATGGAGGGGGGGAAGGAGGAAGGAAGACAAAACACAGGGAACACAGGGAGAGGTAAAAACAAAAGATAACTCCTAAATCCATCTAATATAATCTAAATAAATGATATTATGGAGGTAAATTGGTTGGATGGGTGAAATAGGAGTAGGATGGCAATGGATTAGGAATGGGAAGGATCAAAAACTGCTGGGAGAGGGAGTCTTCTGAAACGCCTGCTGTCAGGAATAGTGATTAGCTCAGAAGGTGTTGGGAAGGGAGGAGGCCAATGAGTTTTGTTTCTTGCTGTGCCCACCTCACTGCAAGTTCCATTGACTCCATGCAGCCTGGCCCGTTGCCAATCGCAGACTGTGAAGCCAGTGGTCTGAGGCAAAAAGGTTTGGTGATTGGGCAGGTTGGCTTCTACTCCAAGCCTCTCCACCCTTGGTTCCTGGAAGTCTGCTTCACAGCTGACTCCCCCTCCCTGTCATGTTTTGCCTTCCAGTGACATGTTTTTGCAACCCGAACTCAACCGAATGTGATCCGAACTGACCGAACTCTCAGATAAGGCAACTAAGGCCATCTAGTATGAGAGCAAGAGAGAGAGAGGGAGGGAGGGAGGGAGGGAGAGGGATAGGCAGGGTGGGTGCAAGGCATTGGGAGGGAGGGACAGCACATCAGCAGCACAGGAGCAGTAGCCCTAGGCCAGATTGAGGAGGAGGAGCCCCGTCCCAAGACAGGCCCTGGCATGGAATGGCGTGTGTCACTGCACCATCACTCCTTGTCCAGGGCAGCTTGGGGAATCCCAGAAGCAGAAGGTTAACCTTCAGGAACAGCAACTGCTCCACCAACTTGGCCCCCAGTCTCAGGCGGTGCAGGGAGCAAATGTCCCCTGCCACAGAGAACACTCACTCACTGGGGACACTGGTTGGTGGGCAGGACAGGATACTCTTGGCCACTTTCGACAGGGCTGGCCACACAATGGCCTTGCCAGCCCAGTAGGTCAAGGGATCGCTGCTAAGATCAATGCATGGCTCCTCCTCCAGGTAGGTCTCCACTGCTGCTGAGGTGCCATCATACTCCCTCTGGTAGTTCTGAGTGGGCACCACCTGCCCCACTGCCCTCAGCTATGCTGCTTGCCCTTTTGTGCTGGGCCCCATGCTCATCAGAGTGGACTGCACACAGGAGGAGCTGCTGGCACTAGTAGGGGTCCTGCTGCTGCTGCTCATCCTGCTGCTGGTGCAGCTGCTACCTCTAGGGTTGGGGACAGGGATAAACTCAGATGGCTGGAAGGGGTCGCTGCTCCCACTCCCACCATCCCCAGGGGTGTCCTGCTGCATGGCCCACTCTGCCTGCCAGACCTTCTGCACCAGTGTACCATTCCGGAGGTCATAGACCACTGTCTCATGTGCCATGCTGCCCTTGATCCTAGGGTCCAGCATGGTTGCCAGGACATATTCCTCCCAGCGCAGGAGCTCATAAAAGCGCACACGCAGCCCCACCTTCAGCTTCTGAGCAAGGTCAAGTGCCTTATCGGAGACCTTCCTGCCCGGAGGGCCACAATCCCGCTCCCTGAGAATCTCGTTCAGGCTTCTCTTGAGACTATGGACCAGCAGGGTCACCTGGCTGAGGGTGGCAGTGGAGCTGGTCATGGTCTCCGTAACGGCCAGGAACAGTCTGAGGACAAAGACTGTGTGAGCTAGAATCTCCCATTTCTCCCTGTTGTACCTTGGAGGTGCCTCAGTGTCTGTCTCCAGTTCCACCTGATGCAGGGTGGCTTTCTGCTCAAGAAGCCGCTCGAGCATCAGGAAGGTGGAATTCCAACTGGTGGAGACATCCCAGATGAGTGTGTGCACCGGGGACCCTTGCTTGGCCTGCTTCTCCCAGAGGAGATCGCTGCCCTTCATGCTGCGGTTGAAGAACCCCACCAGATTTCTCCCTTGTTTGACCAGGGAGCTAAGGGTGCCTGGCCCAATCCCCTTCTCCCCCAAGTCCAGACTGTCCTTCACCACAAGATTGAGGATGTGTGTGGTCCAAGGGATTCTTGTGAAGCCCCCGTCATAGACTGCCTTTATGATATTGACCATGTTGTTTGTCACCACACACCCCTTGGTGAAGGCCGCGCCTGGCGTGATCCACTCCCTCACCATGGTGGCCAGGGCTGCCTCAAGGTTCCTTGAGGTGTGGGAGCTGTCCATGACTTGTGCCTGAAACAGGTCCCACCTATACCCTGCTTCAGGACCCCTCCTGCCACTGCCAAGCACTGCATCTGGGTCCTGCCACCAGTGCGCAGTCAAAGCCAGGTAGACGTGTTGGGCATTCCTGGTGGACCACAGGTCAGTGGTGAAGTGGACCATGCCTCCCCGCCAGCTTTTCCCTCACCCGCTTTTTCAAAGCCCTGTAGAGCTTTGGCACCACAGTCCAACTCAGGGTGGAGCGGAAAGGCAGCTTTAAGTTGGGGGCCAGGAACCCAATCAGCCACTGGAAGCCCTTGTCCTCCACAATTGAGAAGGGCTGTCCATCCAGGGCAATCATTTCTGCCAGCATGTGCTTCGCTTTCTCTTGGAAGCCAGTGCCATGGTGCCCTGCCGATGGCCTTGACAGATCCCCCCACCCCAGCTCCTCCGTAGTGAACTGACAGCACTGCTGGCGAGGGTCCTGCTGCTGATCTGTCCCCATACTGGTCCTGCTGCTAGAGGCAGCAGCAGTTGGTGCAGGACACTGGCCTGCTGAAGGAGCCGGGTGACTGGACGCTGCAGTCAAGAACCCACTGGCATCCACTTCCCCTGCCTTCCCGCTGAGCAGCAGAGCACTGTGGCATGACTTCAGGTGCCTCGCCATTCCAGTTGTCCCAAGATTGGCAAGCATCTGCCCACGCTTCACCACCTTTTTGAAAAACATGCACTGCACCTCTCTGGGATCATCTGCCCGCACCTGCTTAAAATGATCTCAGGGATCGGGCCCTGTCTCTAGCAGCCGGGGTGAGATCCACCAGCTCTGGACTTCTGGGGATCGCCTCGACAGTGGGGGACATTGGTGGTCCTGGAAGAACATCAGAAGCAGCACCAGCACCTGCTCCAGCACCACCACCAGCAGAATCAGACATCAGCCTCAAGTCCTGTAGGCCTTCCAGCGCCCTGTGTGACAGTGGAGGAGGGTACTGCCAGGAGGTGACACTGGGCCGGTGAAGCCTGTTGCCCTAAAGCAGACCTGCTGAGCTTGGGGGTGGTGATATGCTCTGCCTCTGGCTACTGCTGCTGCCTGCTGCCACTCCCCTGGCACGGCCCCTCCTGCCTCTGGCAGGTGCCCCATTGCCTCCCCTATGCGCAGCAGACTGGCCTCTTCATCCCTTCTCCATTTCTCCCTCCAAAATAATATTTTTATATATATATTTTATTGTAATTTATTTTTTTATTTACATTTTTATCTAATATTATATATATCTATCTACACTAAATCTAACTGTTATTAACTATTCTAAATGCTATGAACTAAATGGATTATCTAATACGTACAAAGGCCTACTCCTACAAGCACTAAAACTAAATAACTAAACACTATCTCGATCACTAATAGGGATGGGGGAATGCAGTTCAGAAGTTCGGTGTTCGGCCCAACCTCGGCCTGTTCAGACTACCGAAAGCGAATCCAAACCCAAACACGAACATACCGAACAGAACAGAACACCGAACAGCAAAACGGCTGAACAGTTTGGTCAGTTCGGGTCGCGTTTGGTTGGCTAAAACGTGGTCTACTGTCATATTCCCCTACCTCCAAGATACCGGTCAAGCCCCCACAACACTGAACTCCTTGGGGGTGATAGCAGGAGAGCTGCTCCTTGTTTTCTCACAAACCACCACCAATTTCTCTTTGGGAGGCAGTCGCATCTCTTGTTATTCTTCTGCTTCTTTATCCTGGGTTTTTTACTTGTTTTCCCCACAAGACTCTTTGTGAGGTTGGAACCCAGACCGAAGGCTGCTGGATCCTCTCACAGCTTCTTCTAAACCTCTCCAGCCAGGAGGCACCTGTCCCTGCCCATCCCCCTTACCCCTGTCCCCTCATCATTCTTAGCCTGGACCTCAACGCTCTTGCACGTTAGGGTGCTAATGGCTCCCATGCATGGGGACATCAATAAAGTATGTCACGCAATGCTTGCAGATTAGCAAAGCCGTACAAATGGGTGAAAATCGGGGGTTAGGGGGATTGGCAATATGACATTATACCCATATGTTTGTGTCTGTCACATTTATGTAGTATGTGAGTTTTATTTACTTTGGTGACTACTAGGTGTGGGTGGGGAGTTTTACTAGCTTCAATGTCTCCCCTCATTCTCTAGAATTCTTCGCATATGCTGTCATTCCGCTAACGGAGATTCCCCCCCCCACTCCAGGCCTTGGCCTATATGCTATTCATGACAACGGTTCTGTACCCTGGGTTGCCGTAAAGCTCAAAGCCAGCCTGCCTTCCTGCCTCTCATGCCAAGGTTCATTTCTGCCCTCCCAGGTTGCTGCCAAGAGAGAGAGAGAGAGAGAGAAATAAGAGCAAGAGAGAGCAAGTCCAACCACTGCTTGAAGGAGAGACAGACACAATCCCACCCATGCTGCTGTCTATCACCTGCACCATATGGCCAAAAAGAGAGAGAGAGAGAAATAGGCTCCCTGCTGGAATGAGAGATGTGGGTGAAGGGGGAGAGGTGCATCCAGATCATGCTGGAGAAAAACAGCAAGAGATCTCACCTGTGGTCATCCTCAATGCACACATGGAACGAACAGCAAACATACATGAATGGGATGGTGATAACACACAACATATTATATGTGCCTGCCCATGTGCCTCTTTGTACCTGCTGCTACTACCTGTCACATGATTTATCAATCATTGAATGAAGTCTGCCCAAACGGCAAGCACTAATTCCAGGGCCATCATTCAACACCCATAGGCTGTCATTCCACTGTACCAGAGTCAGTCATGCACGCCCATCACAGGAACCATCAGGAGATTATGGGACCATCAGTCCGGTCACTGGGGGCTGTATTCCATTCCACTGCATCCAGAAGGCAGAGGCCTGTTGCCCACACGCCAGCCTGCCCCACCACCAACAGCCTACTCCTCCACACCCAACCGTGGATGCCCACTGAAGCTGCTGGATGATATAAAAAAAGCCTCCTACCACCCGCTACCGCCACCTGCTCCCCACTGCCAAGGAGCCAGTTTCACTTTGTCTCTGTCACACCCACCCACACAAACACAAGCCCTGCACCTCCTAGGGTGCCGTCTGCAAGTTGAGACCCTGCGGCTGGCACATCTTTGGGTTAATAACTACGCTACATGGGGTGGCAGGTGCTGTGTGATGGTAGGGATCAACAAGCTGTATGAGAATATGCCACCTGCCAGCCTGAACTTCTGCACAGGGGGATAAAATATTTGAAAGTTCAAACAAAGCTCGAAACAATAACAACAAGTAACTTTTATTAACAACACAACAAGAAGTTCACAAACATTAACAACAACAATATAAACAGTAAACCAAACATTTTTAAATGGAAAGGAAACTTAACCACTAAACTTTAAACTCAGTCTTTAGGCCTGCCGCCCGGAACTTGGGGGAAAGGCATCAGTGGTGCAGGGGACCTAGGGGCCGCGGGTGCAACTGCCGACATTTCATAGCCGTGTTCTACGGCATTTTTGACGGCCCCTACCAAGGCCGCCCGCCAGTTGCAGACCGACTGGCGGAATAGCTCCAGGTCTGCCCTCTCGGTGGAGACAAACTTTGATATGTACTCCGAGTATGCCTCCACCTTCTTCTCCCTGACCTCTAGCGCCTGAAACTGTACCACCAGTCAGTCCTCAATTTGTTGCAGTTTGTTCACAAAGTCCTGGTTGGTCCCCTGCACCTCACCTCTAAAGGCCCTTGCTGCTGCAGACTCCAGCCTCATCTCGGTGGACTCCACATCTGAGCTGGAGGAGGTGGAAGGACTTTGCACATGGTGCCTCTTCTGCTTTGCCTACCCCCCCTCCTTCACTGCTCCACGGTCATGCTACCACCAGTCTCCTGGGCCCAAGACACCTTCTGGCTGTGGGCCTTCTCAAGATGAAAAAGCAGCCCAGATGTGGTGCCCTCCCTCTGTTGCCACAATTTTTTCTTGCAGATCTAAAAAGCATAAAAACAAATATAGGGAAATAAGAAGTGCCATACTGTCTCAGACCAATGGTCTGTGTGAAGCCCTGCCTGTACTATGTCTCCACAAGTGGGTGAGAACCAATCTTTCTCTTGCAGCCACCATGCCTTACGTTGCATATGGCGAACCCCTCCTCCTTCTCATAAAATTTCCAGACATTAGACCTGGTGGTCCATTCAGTGTCTGGATTTTGGTTCCGATGCTGACGGCTTCGGGTCCTGCGCTGCCCGGCATCAGTGCTGCTGGAGCCAGCAACGTTGGAATTCTCTCTGAAACAGGAATACATAGACAACACGTGTTTGGGTGGTGGTGCTGCTCGCGTCTGATCCCCCCCCCACAGTACAGTACCCTCCCCCTCTCTCTGCACCATACAGAGAGTGCTAGGGGATGCTATTCGCCAGCCCTCCCCAGGGTGCACTGCAAAGGGGTCGGGATGCAATAGACTGCAACTAGAAAGCCCCTGTCTGTCACATTCAAATACTGCCCTGATTTTGGGGGTTGCCTAGGAAAGGGGATGGCAAGTGGAGAGTGGAGACCCTTGCTGGCCTGGCACGTGCTTGGGTGGGGGTGCTCTGGCTGCTGCCGCTCACACATTACATTACCCCACCACTCTCTATGCCTATGGAATAAAAAAAATTTTTTACAAACCTGCCAGCACCTCCAGAGGCCACCACTTCCTCCACTGGCTCCTCCTCTGAGGAGCCAGGCACCCTGGAGGATGCAGAGGAGGAGGAAGAGGTTGCTGCCCCTACACCTCAGGTGGTGACCTGAGGTGTAGGGGCAGCAACCTCTTCCTCCTCCTCTGCATCCTCCACAGGCAGGTTGGCCCCCAGCCGGGGAAGCATCACTGCTGCCTTCTTCATTTATTTTTTTTAAAAACAGAAATCATACACACACACAGTCCAACAGCACACCACACACATGAACGCTCACCAACCACAACATAACAGCACACCCAAACACCAAAACCGAACAGGCAGTCAGACACCCAGTCAAACACACACCCACTCACCATGCAGCCCGCATGCACACGAAGTTCCTTTTTCCGGTGCGATCACGCTCTCGCATTAGTTCACCAAACGTGACCGGACCGAACCGAACATGACCAAACCCGAACTTGGTGAGCAAACCGAACAGGCGAACCGAACGTGCAGACTGAACAGAACCGAACAGAATGGCCGAACCCGAACCCAGCGAACTAACCGAACGGACGAACCGAACGCAGCCAAACTGAATGGCCGAACCGAACGCAGCCGAACCGAACGGCCAAACTGAACAGACGAACCGAATGCAGCCAAACCGAACGGTCGAACCCGAACCACAATCTGTTCGCCCATCCCTAATCACTCAGCTAACTCCTACAACTGTCTNATATATATACACATACACATACACATACACATACACATACACATACACATACACGGGATGGGGGAGGAAATCACAAACAACACAAGGAGCAGTACAAAACTGAAATGAAACCTACATCAATCTAATAATAATCCTACATTAAATGAATAAAAAAACACGGGAAGGGAAGGGAATCAGGGATGGAATATATGGGAGAGGGAAAGTATTCAATGGAGGCAGGAGGGAAGGAGGAAGATTGAACACAGGGAACACAAGGAGGGATAAAAACAAAAAAAACACAACTAAATCTATCTAAGGTAAGCTAAATAAATGAGAATATGGAGGTAGATTGGTTGGATGGGTGAAATAGGAGGAGGATGGGAATGGATTAGGAATAGAAAGGAACAAAAACTGCTGGGAGAGAGGGAGCCTTCTGAAACGCCTGCTGTTCAGGAACAATGACTATCTCAGAAGGTGTTGAGAAGGGGGGAGGCAATCAGTTTTGGTTTTTGCTGCGCCCGCCTCACCACAAGCCCCATTGGCTCCGTGCAGCCTAGCCCGTGGCCAATCGCAGACTGTGAAGCCAGTGGTCTGAGGCGAAAAGGGATGGTGATTGGGCAGCCTGGCTGCTACTCCAAGCCTCTCCAACCTCCACCCCTGGTGCCTGGAAGTCTTATCCTCAGCTGACTCCCCCTCCCTGCCAAGTTTGGCCTTCCAGTGACACCATGTTTTTGTCGTTTTAGCCACCCGGACTCACCCAAAGGTGATCAGAACTGACCGAACTGTTCGGTCATTTCGGCGTTCGGATTGAGTTTGTTTCGGTCTGTTCGGTTTCAGTTTCGGGTTCAGGTTCGGTCATCTGAAGAGGCCAAGTTCGGGACGCACTCCGAACCACGTTCGCCCATTCCTACACATAACATAAAATTCAAAGCCCAAGAAAAAATGTGGGAGAGATGTGTGAGGAAAGGCCACAGTGTCCTCTCATGTCTCTGTAACTACTTGTGACTATTTCTATCTGCATGGAGGTGAAAAGCATGTGGAATTGTTGTGCAACTAGTTAGTAAGCACAAATGCACATTACAACAAAAGACTAATGCCTAAACATGCCAGTTCTTTGCATATTGGCATCACCTCATATCCAGAAGTGATGCCTCGCATAAGACCTGGTAATATTTAGAGAAAATCTTTCCCTCCTCAATAGCTAATGTCCTGGGGGGATTAATCTTCTGACTGCTGGGACCTGGAAGTGAAATTCATGGAATGGATAATACCATTTATGACTTGTTTGTGCACTTCACTGAAGCAACAAAAAGATGGCTACTAATAAACAGAGACAGAATGTTGGACTAGATGCACCATTAGTTAGGGATGTGCGAACAGAACTGAGTTCAGAAATTCCATTCAGTTTGGTTCAAAATTTGAGTTCGGTTCGAAAGTTCGGTTCAGTCAACCGAACTATTCGAGTTGGGTCAAATTCCAAACTTCCGAACTGAGTTCGAACATTCAAAACTGGGGTTTTTTGCCTTCTGAACTGGTTTGGATTAAACCGAACAGTTTGGTGAAATTTGAGTTCGGTTCGAAAGTTTGGTTCGGTCGACCAAACTATTTGAGTTCGGTCTGAACTCCGAACCTCTGAACCATGTTCACACATCCCTTCCCTGTGTGACCCATAATCTGACCCATTATGGAGATGCTTTTATGTTTTTGTGCATGGTATCAATTTCCTAAATGACAAAGATTCCCAAACTGCAGATCAGGATCCCAACTTGGATTGTGCCATCTGTGGATGTAGTCACAATCCTGACTGATATTTGACCTACTTTGCATGTCATTGTTGCTGTCTGGAGGTCATATGATGATATATAATTCTCACAATGGGGCCACATGGGCAAAAACTTCAGGAACCACTGATTTACAGCAATAGAAATCTTTGAATAGCACCAAATACAGTCTCCTATTATCCCACACCCAAACCCCCATCACCAATAAGTCATATATTATCCAAAATGAGAATGGTTGCCTTGTATAAAATTTATGGGGCTTTAATGATGAACCTAACATACGGTTTTTAAAAAACAAAACAAAAAAAAAACCTCAGCTAAACAAGCCCTTCTACCATACTAGAATCAATCTTTAGGTGAGTCAAACTCAGTAGGATGGAAAGTAGTAATAAAATGCCTCCCTTTTCACTATACTGTCTATCATCACACAAAACAAATTTGGAAGTGATAAATGTCAAGCTTGTTAATAGTTTATATGGAGGTTTTGTCCTCTCTTCACATTCTGTTGAATTTTGACTGGATTATAATTCATTGAGCAGCAGAAAAACGGGATGAGGTGGAACCGGGAAAGGAGGTCAATATTATAAGTATTTGGTGGGAAGGGGAATTCGTACGTAGAGGAATTTTTCCCCCTGGTGAGAGCAGGAGGGGAGCAGGAGCCCCCCTCCCCGGTGGCAGCAGGGTGGGGGATGGGAAGTAACGATAGAAGGTGTTTAGATACTGAAAATGGTATTGAGGTAAAATGGGAGTGGTGATATCTTGCTGTATGCTGCATTTATTTGTATTACTTAAATTGTAAGGGGTTCTGTTTTGTATCATTAAGAATCTTTTGATATATTGTTTGTATTATGTAGTGTATGAAGGGACCCCTCCTCCTGGTGAGAGTAGGAGGATGGGTGGAATGTGCCCCCCACCCTGGTGGCAGCAGGGTGGGGGATGGGAAGTAGTGATGGAAAGACAGGAAGGAGAGAAGGAGGGTGTTATATTGTTATATATTATGTATAATACTGAATTTACTAGAATTTTATTCTTTAAACTGAAGGGTTTTGTTGTGTTTATTATGGATTGTATTGGTCTTTTGTGGACCTTATTTTTTTGTATTATGATATGCTGCGAGCTACTTCAAGTCGCCTTGGGGCAAGAGAGTGCGGGATATAAATTAAAAATGAAATGAAATGAAATGAAACCCCTGAATCAAAATGTGTTGTGCAAGCTTTTCGTTTGATCCTACATAAGAAAATATATTCATTCAATGCCATCCAGATGCTATATAGGTGGTATGATGTGTCAATGCCAGTTGCCAAATAGCAGGTTAATTAAACACTGACATGGGCTTAAGAAGGGACAGCCCAACTGGAGCTGAACCAAATAGTGAATTCTGTATTTATGAATATTGTTTGCATTTTCAGAAAAGAATCAGAGTAGCAGGGGCATAGCTATCAAAAGGACAGCAAGGGACAGCTGTCTCTGAGCCCCAAGATTTGGGGGGGCCACAAACCCCCAACAGCAGTCAGGAGCTCTGCATCCCCCCACCCCATGACCAGCCATTGGAGCCAGAATCCCAGCAGCCCACTCCCTCCTCTCATGGTGACTGCTTCATCAAACTCCCTGTAATCCTCCAGTTCAGGCACAACCATCAGAGTGAGAAAAGGCAGGGTGGGAGCAAGACTGGGAAATGGCTCAACCAAAAGCAATGCACTCAGGGGACAGTGTGAGTTTGTTTGTGGGTTACCCCTGGTGAGAGCAGGCGGTTGTATGTAGGGCTCATACCGGTGTGGGGAGGGGGAGGAATTATTGTTGTGATTGAAGGGCTGGACTGTAAAGATGAGGGGTTGCTCTTACTGGGCCCCATGTGGGGTTAAACCCAGCTGTATTGAGTTATTTTATTGCACTGTGCTGGGAGACTGTGCGCTGTACAATAGTATTAGGGTGGGGTGTTTTCTTTTGTTTACTGGGTCCCCTGCGTGGGATTGAAACCCAGCTGTATATGCTTATTGTGTTTTGTTTTTCATTTTTTTGTTAGCCGCCTCGAGTCGCCTGTGGTGAGAGAGCACGGGGTACAAATAAAAAACAACAACAACAAAAAGCATTTTGCTGTTTCTGCCTTGGCTTGAGGAGCATGCAGAATTCAAAGGGGCCCTGGCAGTGCTGTTGGAGTTTCCAGAGTCTTGGCACTAGATGGAATCAGTGGCTCACCTGGGTGGTGTGTGTGTCTGGGAAGTTGTCAAGGGAAGCAAGTCATCCTGTCATGCCATCATGGCCCTGGCTGCCATGGCCCCAGCCAAGGTGAGGGGCAAACAAAGCCACTCTGCTTTGGGGAGTGGAGGATAAGAATGCATGAGAGTGTGTGAGAGAGTGCATGTATGTGTGTGTATGACAGAGAGACACATACGTGTGTGTGTGTGTGTGTGTGTGTGTGTGTGTGTGTGTGTGTGTGTGTGTGTGTGGAGGGTGCATGTATGTGTGTGTATGACAGTGTTCTGAACTGGATCTCTTCTCTATCTTTCCTTCCAGGGGCAGGACTTAAACCCCTAGTAGTCAGTTCCCAATTCCGGGATCTTGGCAAGAGCACTATAAAACAGACCACAAGCCCCTTAAATAGACATGTTTATTATTATATCATATATAAAGAACTGAGAATAAAGCACCAATACACCTGCACATAGCAGCAACCTTCACCTATTCTAATAGCAAGCACACACACACACAAATACATATATATGTGTTCTTACACATCAGAGGTCTCAGGTCTGCTCTAGAGAGTAGAGGCAGGGTGGGGGCCTGATCGAGGTCTATCTAGGAACCTAGCTACTGGAGTCTTGGCTTTTCACAGCCTTTGAGAGTGTTGGAAAGGGTCAAGCACCGGTCAACTGGCAGCCACCTAGGCTGCTTGTCAGAGGGTACCATACAAGACACCGATCCTGTCTAAGGCTGGCCTTTTTATACATTGACTGCCTTATGATTATCCAGAGTGTGGGGTTGTCAGTGCTAGGCCTAGATATTTCTCCCATTGGCTATTCAGATTTGGGGTACTTTCTGCTTAGTCACTGTTATTATGGGCTGTCCTGACCAGTTGGATCCTGCCTACCCCTCCCTCCAGATGGGAGGCCTGATCTTTGGCCATGAGTTGCCCATACCCTTCCTCTGTCTTATTGTCTAACCAGGCCATCTTTTCTCATTGCATTGCTTAATCCTTATCTGCAATGTCCTTGCAACCTTCTCTCCCTTGTTTATTGTTTACCTTAATATGCAGCTATGCTCTGGGAATGGTCAGTTCTTGCTAGTTCTGTTCTTGCTAGCCCCTTTCTTTGTAGATGACAAGAATGTATCCCTGTCAATATCACAGCCTGTTTAATCTACATATTTCTTTCCTTCGCCTCCTGCCAGCCTGTTTTCTCATAATATTCATTTTCAATATTCCTAAACTAAAATTACTATAAAGCATAAATCAAGCATACAATGTCTTTTCTTTACATATGCAAATAATATCCCTTCATTCTATAATGCAGCCATACTGCTTCAATCAGCCTATTAATTCATTATAACAGAGAGACACGTGTGTGTGTGTGTGTGTGTGTGTGTGTGTGAGAAAGAGAGAGAGAGAGCAAGCATGTATACATGGGGGCAGGAGAGAGGAGAGTGCATGTATGTGTGTGTATGACAGAGAGACACGTGTGTGTGTGTGTGTGTGTGTGAGAGAGAGAGGGAGCGAGAGAGAGCATGTATACATGGGGGCAGGAGAGAGGAGAGTGCATGAATGTGTGTGGATGACAGAGACACGTGTGTGTGTGTGTGTGTGTGCGCGAGAGAGAGAGAGAGAGAGAGAGGAGAGTGCATGTATACATGGGGCGGGAGAGAGGAGAGTGCATGTATGTGTGGGAGGGAGGAGGGACAGCAAATGTATGCTGCTGCTGCTGCTACTACTAGTAGTAGTACTTATCATTTCTATAGCACTACTAGTCATACGCAGTGCTGTACAGATACAACACAAACAGAATGTGGTTCGGATGTTCGGTCATTTGGTTTGAAACCCGAGTTTGGGTTCGGTTGTTCGGTTCAGCTGAACTTGGCCGAACAGTAAAAAATAGTGCTGTCGATACCGATACCGAATTCAATGATTTTTTTCTGAATGATTTTGTCCTGAAATAACCCCTGATCTCCACCCCTGGTGCCAGGAAGTCTGTTCTTCCACTGCCTCCCCCTTCCAATCACGTTTTTACCACCCAAAGTAATGTTTTCCTGCTCCCAAGCTCATCCAAACTCACCCGAACATGACCAAACTGTTCACCCATTTTCAAGTTCAGTTTGGACATTCGGTTCGGACTGAGTTTGGTCTGAACTCCAAACATCTGAACCACGTTTGCACATCCCTAATAGACAGTTCCTGCTTCATGGAGCTTACAATCTAATCAAGACACAAAGACATCAAATACAAATAATAGTCTTCTTATGAATAATGGACTTCAGGATGCACATATTCAATAAGATTATTTATTTCAATTTAAATGGTCGAAATAAACTAGGCTATGATATGATAAGGATAGGGTCTGGATTCTTGATTTAAAAGTGATCTGAAAGAAGTGGGTCTTTAGGCGGGACTTGAATATGGATGGGGAGGCAGCCTGATGCTCCACCCTCAGGAAGTTTGTCCCAAGCATATGGTGCAGGAAGGTGGGAAATGTGTTGGTGACAGAGGAGAAGGGCACAGATGGGAGCATCTTGTCTGATGAAAAGAGGTGACAATTAGAGCTGTAGGGGAAGATAAGAGGAGGTACTGAGAACCCACAGAGTGAAGACACTGTTAGGTGAGGAGAAGAGGCTTGAACGTATGCAGAAGCGGATGTGGAACCAGCGTAGTGACTTGAGGAGAGTGAGTGTGACAGGAGAGAGCAAACAGCATGAGATATTTTTGATTCTCCAGGTATCTTTAGAGGATCCAATGTTGGTTCCCTTTAACATTTTTTCTTCTCCCTTTACTGTCCCTTTTTAAATGGTTTTAAACTGATCTTACATGGATTTTATTGTATTTTATTGTACTAATGTTGTGGAGTGCTCTGAGTGCATATATGCATGCAGGGAATGAGAGAGACAGGAGAGAGGAAGCATGCAGGAGTGCGCATTTGAAGGACAGTGGAAGTATGTGAATGTGTGTGGGGGTTGGGAAATGCAGTTGTGTTGGATGTGTAAAAGAGGGGTGTGTCACACCGAGAATCACTGTGGTCTGCCTGGCAGAGTGGGTGAGCTCAGGGGGGGAGGGGGGAGGATTCCATCTTGGGGCCATAGAAACCTTGCTACACCTCTGCAGAGTATCCAAATAATATCCACAACTGAAATACAAATTATTGGTAAAAAAACTGACAAACCGTGATGTGACAAATTTTACAACTGCCATAAATTCAAACATATATATTTGTTTTGGATGTAGAGAACAACTGTACAAATGTGATGTTTTCAGAACATGTGTATGAACAGGACTCCATTAACCTCCCCCCACAAAAAGTTAAAGTATCTAGTATATAATTCCATCAGCATTCACTTATCTGCTTATTCAGGTATTCCATTTCCATCATTGTTTATTTCATTGTTTTGTTTATTTTGCTTTGGTTATTCAGTAATTTTGGTATTTCAGTTACTTGTTTCCACTATGCTAACAGTACCAAACATAAGTCGCTAAAATGCCAAAATACTGAAATAAACTAAACAAAATAACTAAAAATACAAAAAAAACTGAATCAAAATATCTGGAACACAAACAATAAGAGTTATTATTTGTTTTGCCACTTTCAGGTCATACTGCAAATTTAATGGATTTATTCATTTGTGAAAATATTCATTTCAGCTCTAATTTGAACAAGTGAAATTTATCAGGAAAGAACCAACATTTGAAAAGTAAAATTAAGAGTTACAGTTTTAAACAAGTCTTGATTACATGTCAGTCTTTATGAAAGAAACTTAAAGTGATCCTAAAATTGGCTTTTACAGCATGTAACAGTGATTGAAAGGTTCCTCACCAAGAACAACTTTTAAAATAAAGACATTTTCACAAATGTCTCATTACCTTTAACAGATTAATGCTCGCCATTACTCTGGATGTGTTATACTGTCTAATGGCCTATCATGAAGGACTGAATGCTTTGCCACACAGTGCTTATCTTTCCATCAAACCTAAGTATTAGGGATGGGTGAACAGAACGCGTTCGGATGTTCGGACGTTCGGTCGTTTGGTTCGAAACACAAGTTAGGGTTCGATGGTTCAGTTCAGCCGAGTTTGGATTCGCAGAACTTGGTCAAACGTTAAAAAATAGTGCTATCAATACTGAAACCGAAACGAAACCGAGACAGAATTTTTAGCCCTGAAAAGATGTTTTTTCTGCCCCCAAACTCATCCGAACACAACCGAAGTATTCAGTCATTCGAGAGTTTGGTTCGGACGTTCAGTTCGGACATTTGAACAGACCGAGTCCGGTCTGAACTCCAAACATCCGAACCACGTTCACTCATCCCTACTAAGTATTTAGACCAAAAAAAATATAATATGGGTCAAATGAGCAGGTATAGATTAGCATAGTTCTGCTGGAGTCTGAAACAAACCTGATATCATTGATGTAGTTCCTTTTCTCCAAAGTAGGTAAAAATAAATAAAACATTATCTCAGGATTCATTCTGGACTTAGTTTATCCTCAGTTCCTTGTCAAGCAACATGGTTCTTCCACTCAATACTTCATTAAAGTTTTGTCTGCATAAAGTGTTGGATGTAGCCTTCAGCCCTTGTCCTATTTTTGATGTTCATGTGGATCTTCTGATAGATGACAAATTTTCACTTGCTAAATACCAAGCAGCTACTCTTTGAGCTGGAGCAGCAGGATGTTTGACTGCCTTCCCTGTTGCAACAGTATTGTGTAGATTCATTAAACACAACAAAGGACAACTTCCAGTCTGCAGTAATAACCAGGGGGTGGAACAGGTAGTTGACAAAATAAGATTCCAACAGAGATCTTCTACACTTCCCTGGATTTAATGCCTTCCATTGCTGCTAAGGGTAGGGTAGGGTAGGATAGGAAGTAACAGATATAAGCTTCAGGAAGACAGCGTTAGGTTGAATATTAGGTAAAACAGTTGAGCAATGGAATAAATTGCCTGGGAAGCTGCGACATCTTCTTCATTGGAGATTTTTAAGAGATGGTTGCAAAAGATGGTTTCGGTACATTGGACCGTGCCTTAGTGCAAATGATTGGGCTAGATGACCACAGAGAGGTAGATACCAGCCTTTCAATTTGTCCTGGTTAACTTTTAAGAATATAAAGGTGTTGTCGGCACATGCTGCTGTAAAACTGTAGGAATTAGATACTAGATACTTTACATTCTTTCTGTTCATGCACACATTCTGAAATCATTGTTGTATCAGGAATGGTGTTAGGAAAACATCTCTCCCTTTAAACCTCATGGTAATGCAGGTACAAGTCCTAGAGTTGCACAGGACACTGCCTAGATAAGACACACCTGTGTCTTTAGGAGTCAAGAGCGTAACTGGCTAACCGAGGTCAGTGGGGTTTGGACATGGCCAGACCAGCTTGAGAACAGAAAAGAAGCTTGGAAGCTCAGTTGCAAGTGAGTCTGAGGAGAATTTTTTATTTTAATTTATTTATTTATTTATTGGCTGCTCCCTCATGCCTACGGCATCCTGGGGTGGCTCAAAATAAAGTAAAACAACAATAAAAACATATAAAAACATCATCACAATAAATAATTAAAACCCCACCCCCACCCCATCCCAAAATTCCCCCCAAAT
>QEPC01004781.1:299378-324225 GCA_003113815.1 Sphenodon punctatus | reverse complement strand
CTCTACGTGGGGCTGCCCTTGTTCCTGGTTCAGAGGCTGCAGCTAGTGCAGAATGCGGCGGCCCGTCTCCTTATGGGGACAGTTCGTCGGGAGCACATTACTCCTGTGCTCCAGACTCTGCAGTGGTTGCCAATAGAGTGCCGAGCTAGGTTCAAGGTTTTGGTGTTGATCTATAAGGCCCTTCATGGTCTGGGCCCCTCCGTGCCCCGGAGCAGCCCCTTCGGTCGGCCGGGGGTGCCTTACAGGCATAAAGCGGGGGGTCACAATGGAGAGGGCATTCTCGGTGGCCAGGCCGCACCTTTGGAACTCCCTTCCGGAGGAATCCCGCCTGCCCCCAAGACTGTTGACATTCCGGCGGTATTGTAAAACCTGGCTCTTCACCCAGGCCTTTGGGGTGGGGGTGGGGGTTAGGGTTTTTATCTCCCCTACCCTGTTTTAATGTTAAATTGTATTCCAGGGCCCTGTTTTAAACATTTAAATTGTTTTGATATTTTAAATTGTTTTATATTTGTTTTTATATGTATTTTTTATTATTGTTGGAAGCCGCCCTGAGTTGTTCTCAGGAGGGGCGGGGTATAAATTTAGAAAATAAATAAATAAAAATAAAAATTTGAGCCAGGAGCTCCCATTCCACCCCATTAAACCCTTCCGTTGCCCCGCAGTCCATCTGCAGTTGTATCTGATGCAAGGTGCATTTCTGATCAAAAGCCGCTCGAGCATCAAGAAGGTGGAATTCCACCATGTGGCCACATCCTGGACCAGCTGGTGCCTGGGGAGCTTTGCTCGGCCTGCTTCTCTTGGAGGAGCTTGCTGCCCTTCACGCTCTGCTTGAAGAACACTGCCAGCTTCCTCCCCCTGCTCAATCAGGGAGATAAGGGTGCCTTCCCCAATCCCCTTATCCCCCAAGCCCAGAACGTCCCTGAACACCAGGTGAAGGGTGTGTGTGGTGCAAGGGATGCGGGTAAAGCCCCTGTCATGGACTGCCTTTAGTACATTTGTGGCGGTGTCCGTCATCACACACCCCTTGGTGAAGGCTGCGCCTGGTGTAACCTACTCCCTCACCATGGTAGACAGGGATGTCCTCGATGTTCCTGGCGGTGTGGGGGCTGTCCATGACTTGTGCCTGAAGCAGGGCCCACCTATACCCTGCTTTGGGACCCCTCATGCCACTCCCAAAAGCTGCTTCCGGTTCCTGTCACCAGTGCGCCATTACTGCCAGGTATGCATGCTGAACATTTCTGCTGGACCACAGGTCCATGGTGAAGTGGACCATGGCCCCCCCAGCCCCTGCCAGCTACTCCCTCACCCGCTCCTTCAAAGCCCTGTAATAATAATAATAATAACTTTATTCTGCGCAACCAAAGGTCATTGCAGGACACAAAGTGAATAAATAAATACATGTATGTACATTTTTAAATAGTCCACATTACAATCCATCCTGAACATAGACCTTATAACTAAAATTATTAGTGAAAAGGAAAATAATTCTATCTTCTATTCAAATCAGTTATTAATATATAATTGGCATTACACAAAAAAGGAGTCCTATCGTCATCTTAGGGACACTGGTTCCTACTTAATAAACCCAAAGGGGCCAGACCAAACCCCTCCCCCCCTCCCTATTTGCTATTACAGGAGCTGACTGCGCACAAAAAAAGGACCACCACCCGAGTCAACTCCGGCAAACTGTCCCCCAGCAGTAGTTGCACATAGAAAAGTGATGGTCTGCATGGAAAAGGGGCAATTACCGGGGAAAGAAACCTCCTTCTAGCCTCCTCATGAATGGGACATTCAAGGAGTATATGAGCCAGAGACTCCACCATCTGAAGATGACATTTACAAAGCCTAAGGGCAAGCGGGGTCCCTTTGTAACATCCCTCGACCACGGCAGAGGGGAAGTAATTGGTCCTTGCTAACAAGAACAACCTTCTATCCTGCGGGAAGAACCCCTGATCTAAATATGGGGATAGAGTAGCCAGATCACTTTCCCATTGTAAGTAGAAAACCTGGGAACTCTGTTCACCAATGGCTGACCTCAGGTCTTGTCAAGCAATGTCTGCCAATCTCCTTGAAACCAGTTTTTTGGCCGCATTGTAACCCAGAAAAGCAAGGGACGCTGGGCAAAAGCCCAACTCCCCTATCTTCCAGTTCATTGCTATGTGCCAATCATTTTGTGACCCCTCTCTGACTACTGAGAGAGCTTGGGGTGCAGATAACCCAAACAGCAGCCTAAGCCAATAGTTAAGTGCTTTATAGACCAAATCCTCTCTGCAACAGATTGAAGGCCGCTCTCCATACAGAGCACCAGGGAACTAATCCCCGGTGGGGTGCCCAGAAAGGATTGAATAAAACCTGCTTGTATCCTTTCCAGGCCACTTTCCCACCCCAGAGCCCAAAATTGAGCTCCAAACAATACAGGAGGCAGACATTTCATCGAGAAGATCCTAAGCGCCAGGCGGATCAAATGGCCACACCAGAGTTTGAAAAAGGACTGCACCACCTTTCTATATGACTGAGTCTTGTTCAGCGCCACCTGTATCTGCAAAGCCCAGCGTCCATTTGCCTGAAACAACAGGCCAAGGTATTTGTAAGCTTTGACCTGGCAGACTTGCCCCCATTCTCCACTTGTGAGCCAGCTCCTTGCCTGCAAAAACCACAACCTTGGTCTTTTTGTGGTTTACCTCCAAAAGATTATCTCTGCAGCAATCCCCAAAAAGCTCCAACGAGTGACTTAACCCCACTTGCGTGTAAGAAAGAAGAGTCATGTCATCCGCATATAAGAGGCATGGCAAAGGAGTACCAGATATTTGGGGGGTGGTGGCAGGAGGGGACAGAAAGTGCCTGGACTACATCATTCAAATAAACATTGAATAAATATGGGGCCAGGACACATCCCTGTTTTACTTCCCTACTTGTCGCAATTTTGGGGGAGAGCCCACCCTGATGCTTTAGCCGGACTCTCATGGAGGTATTCTGGTACAGGCTCCTTATAAAGAACAAAAGACGCTGGTCCACCCCCAAAGCCTGGAGTTTCTGCCACAAACGGCGCGAAGATCGATGAAGGCCACATAGAGTTGTTTCCGAGCAGACCTATATCTTTGGATCAGGTGATTTAATACAAAACAGTTATCCTGGGTGGAACACCCTCTCCTGAATCGTATTTGCTGTTCCACTATAATATTGTGCTCCGTGAGCCATCCATTCAGCCTCACCAGCAAGTACTTCACGTAAAGCTTGCTAATCACATTAAGCAGGCTAATCGGCCTATAGTTCCCCGGCAGCGATGGACAACCTTTTTTGAATATAGGGACCACTAAGGCCGTTTCCCTATCTCTAGGGGTAGTCCCCACCTCATTTATTGTGGAAAACAGGGAAGCTAGCACTGGGGCCCACCAGTCAACATCTGCCTTAAACAGCTCGACTGGGAGGAAATCTAACCCCGGTGCCTTTCCTCCTTTTAGGGTTCCTATTAGCTCTCTCACCTCCTCTGGTAATACCGGGGCCCATTTGGGGAAAGACTCCCGAATTTCATGGCAGGAGGTCAGAGGGATTGGAGCAGTGAATAGCAAGGCAAAGTGGCATACCCAGGCCTCTTCCGAGACCACCATCCCGCCCCGTGCACACACACCCTCCCCTGCAGCCCATCTAATCCCTCTCACCAACTTCCAAAATTTAAAGGAATTAGTGTCCTGGGCTGCCCTGTCCAGCTCCTCCCAAGCTAGCCTATAGTGCTCTTCTCTTTTTCCCCTCAGTAGGCTCTTGTAGAATCTACGGGTTCAAGATAAATCGTTTAGCAGATCCACCCTGTTAGAGGCTCTAAAGCGCCTATATAGGCGTCTAACCCTAGAACGAGCTGCCTTCCACTCCCTATCATACCACGGGGAGACCTGTCTCCCTTCTGGTCCCAAGGGTGGTCTGCCGACACCTTCTGTTGTTAACTGGGGTAGCAGACACTCAATAAGCCGGTGGTAAGCAGTCAAACACCCACCCAGGGAGTCTGCAGACCCTATATCATCAGCAAGCAATAATCCTTCTGCAGAATGAAGGGAGGTGGTTATTCCAGCCTCCAAGTCCCTACTCCATTTTCTCCTGGTTAACCCACATCTCTCTTGGGAGGGTTCCACTAAGGGGCCTCTAGCTATTACTGTGCCCTTGCTAATATACCCAGGAACCACCAATGAAAGGGCAAGCGGAAGATGGTCGCCCCTGGACCACCAGGGCAGCACCTCCTTGCCCATTTAGTAAGTACAGGTCAGATTCAGTTAGTAGCTTAACTAGAGCGTATCCGTTTACATTTAAACCTGAGTCCACCCCTTGGCAGGGCCGTAGGGGAACTGCATTCTCCAGAATCCAGTAATTCTCCATTTGGTTTGCATCTTGGTCAGAGTGGCCCAACATAGCATTCAAATCACCTGGGAGCAACAGAGGGGTATCAGGGTAGCGCCTCCCAATATCTGACAGTGAAGCCAGCAGGTCTTCCCACACACATCCCTCAAACCCCAGAGAAATACTAGGGTGGACGTATGCGGTTATGACCAACAAAGACCAGCTGGCAAACTCTATCAGACACCCACAAACATTGGGAAAATCAAAGGAAAGAGGGGATATACTAAACCCCCTTGTATTGTCCACCAGGCAGGTAACTCCACCACTTGGCCTACCCTTAGAAGCTAGCTTGGCAGCTGAGGACCAATAGGCCACATATCCAGGAAGCACAGGACAGTCTAGGAACCATGTTTCTTGCACCAATATTACTGCAAAACTCCTAATAAAAGAAATACAATCAGGGTCTTGTAGCCTCTGACGCCACCCGGCAACATTCCAGGACAGAATCTTTAAAGGAAGTGGCCCCATGTTGGAACTAAGTCAATCCAACTTTGATTTATTTTCCTGAAGTCCTAGGTCAGCTCTAACTGGGGTCTCAAGTGACCCCATGGCTCCCATAGGTTGTCCCTCCCCAAGGTCCTGAGCCAGCGGAAACTCCTGGAGGGTCGCAGATGGTTTATTCTCCCACGCCCCATCATTTAAGGCAGTAGTGGGAATAACCTCCTTATCTGTCAGCAGAGCCTCCTTCCTCCCTTTTGTATGTCCACTTTGGAGTTCCTTTGGGTCCACCCTCCCCCCCCATTCCCAATCTGCTAGTTCTTGGTAGCTAGCCCATTTTCTGCTAGTCTCCTTCTGATTACTGGTACCTGGATTGGCTATATAGCAAAACTCGGCAACTACTTCTTCCTCCTGCAGCAAAAGTCCTGGTGGGGAGGCACCATCCTGGTGAATCGCTTTCACCCCTACTTCCAGAGGGAGGGCCCTCCAGGCAGGCAGCACATCAATCTTCTTCTATGGAGTATCCAACTCATTTTCTATCATTTCAGGATCATGGTGACTCATCCTTGTGCTTTCGGCTTTCCCTTGGGCAGCAAGCTGACACCCGCCTTCTCCCAGGGGGATCTCTATAACAAAGACACCCCCTCCTGGGGGGCTCACTAGCAATCCACCTGATGGCCCCTCCTCACCCATGGCTTGACCATTTACTTGCACAGGGCTACATGGATGTGGGGTCAGGGAAGAAGGGGGCAGGACAGTGGGGAAAACCTCCCGCAGAACAGGGAGTGTTAAATTTGGGACCATATCCTTGTTACCTTTTGGATGATGGGAGGAAAGAAGGCCATGATTTATATACATTTTTGCTAGGCGGATCCCTCTAATATACAAGAGGTGGCTGGTTTGCCAGATATAATCTGGCAAATCACTATTCCTAAAGGAAACCACCACTCGTGAAAGATCCTTCTGCCTATAAAGAGTCCTGACTTCTTTCATACTTCTTGGGAAGCAAGGGATATGGAGTAAGGCTCTCAGATGCCGAGACACCCAATTTGGGGAAGACTACTGAGGCACAAATCCTGAAGGTAAAGGGGGTATTGTGAAATCAATAGATGTCCTACAAAAGTCAAAGGTCCAACCTGGTTCCTGCGCTTTCCCAAGTTCGCCATCAGGACTGGCAGATAAATTTATTTGCTGTAGGTCACCAGTCTCCTGCGGACCTACAGTCTGCCCCAACCTGAAGCATGAATTGGACCTTGACCCCTTACTGGGGTCAACTACGGCATTTGGGGAAGGGACCCCACTAACCACTAAAGAGTTTGTATGATTGTTCCTTTCAATTAGTCGAGTTAGCATACATAGCTGCGCAAAAATATGATTTAAAGTCTTGCTAATAAGAAGTGTTTGCTCCGTTAAGACATGCGCCCAAGCAGAGTCCGGGGCCACATGGCCGGGGCGGGGAGCGGGGGACTCAATCCCTTGCTGGGTGTCCATGGATGAGGGCGATGCATCCTCTTACGACTCTTCCACCCATCGTTTACAACAACACTCCCAGGGGCCCTTCCGGGCACCTCCCCTCATCTCACCTGGGACAGAGTCGCAAACCAATTTGATAGAAGGAGGTCAGAGGTTAGCAGCACCTCATTGAGTAGCAGGGACTCCACATTTGTCCTCGGGTGCAGAAAAGTGTCCAGCCTGTGCTGTTTCCTGGGAGGGACCACCAGACCCTCCTCCGGGGTTCTGCGATGCTGTCTTGTAGGCATCCAGCTGAAGCGCCCTCACAGTCGGCCTTTTCCACCATGGCCCCTTCACCTAAGGCCACGTGCACAAAGCTTCCGATGGCTTCTGCAGCTCTTATAGCGTCCAGGGGTAGTGTGCTCCGCCCCTGCCGACTCAGTACTCAATCACCAATCAGTCTCACAATCCTGTTACTGGCCCCTCTCAGCTCCACAATGCTGCTGACGGCTTATGCAGCTCTTATAGCAGCCATGGGTAGCATGCTTTGCCCCTGCCGACTCAGTACTCAATTGCCAATCAGTCGCACAATCCTGTTACCGGCCCCTCTCAGCTCCACCTCAAAGCCCTGTAAAGGTCTGGCACCTCAGTCCAACTGAGGGTGGTGTGGGACGGCAGATTAATTTGGGGGCCCAGGAAGCCAATCAGTCACTGGAAGCCCTTATCCTCTACCATTGAGAAGGGCTGCCCATCCAGTGCAATTGTTCTGGCCAACAGGTGCTGGCTTTCTCTTGAAAGCCATGCCATCCTGATGTCGATGGCCTTGGCAGCTGCCCCCATCCCAGCTCCTCCATGGTCTTCTGACACTGCTGGTGAGGCTTCTGTTGCTGTTCTTCACCCCCCTGCTCCTGCTGGTAGAGGCAGCAGTTGGTGCAGGTCGCTTGCCCGCTGAAGGAGCTGGGTGCCTGGCCGCTGCAGTCGGGAACCCGCTGGCATACACTTGCCCTGCCTTCCAGCTTAGCAGCAGAGCATTGTGGCATGACTTCAGGTGCCTCGCCATTGCAGTTGTCCGAAGGTTGGTGAGCACCTGCCCACGCTTCACCAGCTTATTACACAAAGTGCCCTGCACCTCTCTGGGATCATCTGCCCACACCAGCTTAAAATGTTCCCATACAGAGGATTTTTTTCCCCTCCTGTCTTCTGGCCCACCCCCGGTGATGCACTTCTACCAGCGCTTCTGGGAGGGGCAGAACTTGGTGGCACTGGTGACACAGCTCTGGGAGGAGGGTCAGCCATCACCTCAGCTCCAGACATCTCCTCTGTAGCACTAGTGTCTGCCTCTGACTCACTGTCCGTGATCACGGTGATTTCCCGTGAAGGGGAGTACTGGGACCCTGAGGCTAGACTGCCCATGCCCACCATGCTGCTGGCACTCTCCCTGTACCCCTCTCTATAGCTTCTACTGCTGTTGCTACTGCTACTCTTCTCCCTACTTCCATTTCCGGGGATCAGGCCCTGCCTCTAGCAGCCGGGGTGGGATCAACCAGCTCTGAACTGCTGGGGATCGCCTCAACAGTGGGGGACATTGGTGGCCCTGGAGGAACATGAGAAGCAGCAGCACCTGATCCTGCAGCCGCAGCAGAGACAGCCACAGCCTCATGTACTGCAGACCTTCCAGTGCCCTGCGTGGCAGTGGAGGGCACTGCCAGGAGGTGCTAAGCCACTGAAGCCTGTTGCCCTAAAGCAGAACTGCGGTGTTTAGGGCGTGGTGATGTGCTCGGGCTGCTGCTGCTGCCTACTGCCACTCCGCAGGCATGGCCCCTACCACCTCTCCCACATGTCCCATTGTCTGTCTTATGGGCAGCAGACCAGCCTCTCCTACTTCCCTTCTCCATGTCTTCCAACTCAAACACAAACAAAGATTTTATAATTTTTTTACTCATTTTTTTAATCTTATATTATATCTATCTCTACACTAAATCTAACTGCTATTAACTATTCTAAAACCTATTGAACTAAATGGAATATCCTAATAACTACACAAAGGCCTTGTCCTACAAACACACTGCATCTCTATCTATCTCTATAACTAAGCTAACTACTATGTCTGTCTGTCTATCTATCTATCTAATATTACACAGGGGGAAATACAAAGAACACAGGGAGGGATACAAAACTGAAATGAAAATCAATCTAATAATAATCCTACTCTAAATAAACCCAAAACTTAAAACAAGGAAAGGGAATAATCAGGGATGGAATAAGAGGGAGAGGGAGAGGATTCAATGGAGGGGGGTGGGAGGAAGGAAGATTGAACACAGGAAACACAGGGAGGGGTAAAAAAAAAAAAAAATAACACCTAAATCTATCTAATATAATCTAAATAAATGATATAATAGAAGTAAATGGGTTTGATGGGTGGAATAGGTGGAGGATGGCAATGGATTGGGGAGCTGGGAACTGCTGAGAGAGGGAGCCTTCTAAAACGCCTGCTGTCAGGAACAGTGACTAGCTCAGAAGGTGTTGGTAAGGGGGGAGGGCAATGAGTTTTGTTACTTGCTGCGCCCGCCTCACATGCAGCCAAGTCCGTGGCCGATCACAGACTGCGAAGCCAGTGGTCTGAGGAGAAAAGAGATGGTGATTGGGCAATCTGGCTGCTACTCCAAGTCTCTCCACCCCTGGTGTCTGGAAGTCTGCTCCTCACCTGACTCCCCCTCCCTGACACATTTTGCCTTCCAGTGACAAGTTTTTGCCACCCAAACCCATCTGAACTCGATCCAAACCGACCAAAGTATTTGGTTGTTTTAGAGTTCGGAATCAAGTTCAGTTCGGTCAGTTCAGATTCGAGTTTGGGTTCAGTCATCCGAACAGACCGAGTTCGGGCCGAACTCCGAACTAACCGCGTTCGCACATCCCTACCCTTTTCCAAAATGGCCCTGATAATGTTGGCACTATTTTAGAAAGGGGCAGCCAGTCTGCACATATGAAAAATGGCTGCTGTACACGCAGAGACCGATTGCTCTTTTCCAAAATAGCACCAACACTACTGATGTCATTTTGCGACCATAATACCCATTTTTGTGGATATTCTTTTCAGTTCTAATTGCATGTTATGTGGAAAGGCGAATCGGGAGAAACATATAGCTTCAGAAACACTTGAGTAACTGAACAGAATTTTATAGACCAAGAGCGTTACTTAAATGATCTTGCCCCAGTATCTTGTCCTGGTGCCTCATTAATTTTCCACATGTCTCTTTTGTAGAGTTCTCTAAGTATCTGTGAATTTCCCTAAATGTCCTTTTCCTTGGGTCTTGCTGTATGTCTAGCTGCATACTGAACAACAGTCTCCTAGAGCAAGGCAAGTCAAACAAGAGCTGCCAGAGGCACATATAGGCAGGATAGCAAATGAATCCAAATAAAACTAGGACTGAAACGAGAATAGTTTTTATTCTTGCAAGAATCTCACAAGAATCAAGAACCCTTATTGAGATCTAGGGAAGGTCTAGCTAATGGTGCAATATCTCGCCAAGAATCTCATTTAAAAAGAAAAAGAACTGTGCATGCGCAAAATAGCCAATGGGGCTGTTCTGAACATGCATGACCATTTTCCAAAACGGTGCCGGCAGCATTGTTGCCATTTTGGAAAAGGGTAGATGGTCTTCACATGCAAACAGTGGCCACCATGCAAACACAGAATGGCTGCCATTTTCTAAATTCACAGTGATGCTCCTGGAGCCATTTTAGAAAAGATCCACAAATGCACAGAATAACCCCGTTGACCACTTTGCACATGCACAGTGATTTTTAAATTTTCTTGAGAAACTTTTCGAGAACAATGTTGAGAATAGCAGATTTTCTCAACGAGATTCTCGAGAATAGCAAGATCGAGTTTCCACGCTAGTTGAACATACAATACTTTAAACATGTGAGTAATTCATATTTGGGGTTACTGACATATTTAGTCTTTAACATACTTAGGAACTTTGTTGGGTTGGAACACAAAGTAGGGGCAAGTTAGACAAGTTGAAGGTCACTGTCATCTCTCTACAATAGGAGTGAAATGAGCAGCTAAATTGCTCATTTCAAGAAATGTTGCCATATTGGGAACCAGGATCAATTTCCCAACCATTTCCTGATAGCAATTTGATTTCTCAATCCTTGCAATACTACTATCCTGATTTCCCAACTTTCTACTTACTGTTTACCGCATACTGTTCATTTAACACCAACTGCATTGCCAAGGAAACCATTTTACTTCCAGTTTTGTTGTATCTGCATTTCTAAGCCAATCACTGTATGAATAAGTCCACCCCTTAACCTCCTCACTCCAGTGCCTCCAATCAGAATGTGTTGTTCTCTTTGCTTTGACCAATCTGCAACTGGATTTCAGATAAGTAAAGGAATCTGCATACCAGCCAAAGACTGAAAGGAATGTAAAAGGGAAAATGGGGAGCAGAAATGCTGTATTGCATCGATATTACCTCTCAGGATTTAAAATGGACAGCAAAGTGGTAAATGGCAAAGTGGTAAACAGGACTCCAGTAAGCAGAAAGTCAGTAAATTGAGAAACAAAATGTCAGTTGACAGACATTATTGAGTGCTGAGAGGTTCTTGATTTGACTGAGACGGCATCGGCAACTGGGATTTTTTTCTATCTTTAATTTAATTAAAATGTATTTATTTATAGAGCACAAGCAGTGTATTGATGGGAATTGGTGTTTTGGTTAAATCCCATTTCAGCCCTACTCTACACCCAATCCCATCATCTCTTTTCTTCTTTCATTTTCTCAAGCCACTCTGCTCAGTCTCCTTCAAAGTCTCTCGCACATAGTGAACATCTCCACACAGTAGTCTACATAAATTGCATCAGTCACAAATTATTTATTTACTTATGTGTGTATGTATTTAAACTTATACGCCATCTTTCCCAAATTGGCTCAGGGCAGCTAACAATAAATATCCTTAAAACACATTGGTCTCTCGACATTGTTTCCATTGCCAGCTACTGTCTCTAAACATCCCTTTTTAGGGAAGGTTATTGAGCAGGTTGTGGCTCTGTTGGCAGCTACAGGGACATCTGGTCTATGTTGGCTTTCTTGATCCCTCACAGTCCGGCTTTCATCTGGCTTATGGCACTGAGACTGTGCTTGTGGTATTGGTCGACAACCTTCGCCACAAATTAGATAAGGGTCGTTTGAACCTGCTGATTCTATTAGATCTGTTGACTGCCTTTGATACCGCTGACCATGAGTCGTTTGTGACCCATCTGTAGGATAAAGCTAGAGTGGGCGGAATTGTTCTTGAATGGTTCCACTCTCCTGGCTGGGAGAACCCAACGAGTGATGCTTGGTGAGTACTCTTTGTCTTCCCAAAACCTCTCGTGTGGAGTCGCACAGGGTTCCATTCTGTCCCTGCTCCTGTTCAACATATATATGCAGCTGCTCTGTGAGGTCGTGAGATGGTTTGATGCTCGGTATCATCAGTATGCTGATGACACCCAACTCTACCTCTCGTTTTCATCTCACCCAGGTCCTGCAGTCTTGGTGCTTACCCGGTGTTTGTTGGCTTTGGGGGACTGGATGAGGACGAGGTGACTGAAGTTGAATCCCAACAAGATGGAGGTTATTATAGTGGGTAAGGGGGATGACACACCTACCGCCATCATTGATGGGGTTTGCCCTCCACTGGCTCCACAGGTTCATAGTCTGGGGGTGTTCCTCGACTTGCAACTCTGCCGGGATGTTCAGGCTGGGGCCGTGACAAGGAGCGCTTTCTGCCAGTTACATCTGACTCAGTGACTTCGGCCATGTGTCTTTGGCTCAGACCTGGCCACTCTTATTCATGCATTCATCACTCAAGATTGGACTATTATAATGCGCTCTATGTGGGGCTACCCCTGGTGACGGTTTAGAGACTGCAACTGGTGTAGAATGTGCCTGCCCATCTCTTTATGGGGACGGGTCACCGGAAGCACATTACACCAGTATTCCACACTCTTCACTGACCGCCTATAGTCTTCCGGACCTGATTCAAGGTGTTGGTGCTGACCTTTAAAGCCCTAAATGGTTTGGGCCCCACATACCTGTAGGACCGTGTCACTCCCTAGGCCCTGGATCAGACCTTACAGTCCACTCGAGCTTACCCATGTATATCAGGGGGTCACGATGGAGAGGGTATTCTCAGTGGCAGCGTTGCAGCTATGGAACACCCTCACTGTGGAAGGAGAAAGACATTCCACGAGAAGGAGCCTCCCTTCTTTTATGAAGTACTGTAAAACCTGACTGTTTTGTCAGGCTTTTGGTGAGGGAGACAGGTTGGGAGGGTTTGCGTTAGGGTGGGTGGGTTGTTGGGTAGTATTTTTGTTGGACTCCTGGGATTGTGGGTTTATTTGTTTTATACTGTTTTTAGCTGTTGTAATATTATTGTTGTTTTATGGTAGTTTTATTGTGATGCGAGCTGCCCCAAGCTGCATGTCAGGAGGGGCGGGGTATATGTTTTGTAGGGACGTGCGAACGTGGTTCAGACATTCGGAAATCGGCCCGAACACAGCCCGTTCAGAGGCCCAAACCGAACAGCTGATCAGAATGCCCAAAGTCCCGAACAGTTCAGGCACGTTCGGGTGGGAAAAACAGGGCTGGAAGGCCCAGCCGGGCTGGGCAGGGGGGAGGGGCAGCTGAGGAGCCGACTTCCTGGTGTCAGGGGTGGAGAGGCTTGGGATAGCATCCAGCCTTCCCAATCACAATCCCTCTTTCCCTCCGACCACTGGCTTCGCAGTCTGCGATTGGCATGGGGCTAGGCTGCACAGAGCTAATGGGGCTTGTGGTAAGGCGGGTGCAGCAAGTAACAAAAGTCATTGCTCTCCACCCTTCCAATTCCTTCTGAGCTAGCCACTGATCCTGACAGCAGGCATTTTCAGAAGTCTCCCTCTCCCAGCAGTTTGTGTTCCTAATCCATTGCAATCCTCCTCCTATTTCACCCATTTTCCACACATTTACCTCCATAGTTTCATTTATTTATATTAGATTGGATAGATTTAGGTGTTATTTTTATTTTTTACCCCTCGCTGTGGTCTTTCTCCCTACCCTCTATTGAATCCTTCCCTCCCTGTATATATTTATCCCTGATTCCCTTCCCCTGTTTTTGGATTTATTTAGAATAGCATTAGATTGTTTTAGGTTTCATTTCAGTTTGTACCCCTCCCTGTGTTGTTTGTTGTGAGCTGTCTTCCCTACATACGTATCTATGTATGTATGTATGGATGGATGGATATAGATATAGATATAGATATTAGGTAGCTACTATACATAAATAGTTGTAGGAGTTAGCTTAGTTATTATTATTATTATTATTAACAAATATTTATATAGCGCCAGCAGTGTCCCTGGCACTTTACAAAGTAATAAAATAGACACGGTCCCTGCCCCTAGGGCTTACAATCTGAGAGACAGGAGCTGGGGGAGAGACTTAGGAAGGGGAACAGAGGGAGAGACAAGGGGTCTAACATTCATGAAGATGCGAGGTCTCAAGTGCACGTACTTGGCTTGGTTACGATGAGAATGACAGCAGGCAGGTCCATGTTGCAAGGATAAGGGTAAACCGATCGTAGGTATAGGAATAGTGGCTCAGCAGGATAAAGAGTCAGACAGAGCAGAGCGAAAGAGGTGAGTTTTAAGGAGAGATTTGAAGGTATGAAGGGAGGGGGCAAGGCGGATGTGGACAGGGAGGGAGTTCCAGGCATGGGGGGCAGCAAGTGAGAAGGGACGAAGGCGCTTAGGGGAGCAGGGAAGGCGTGGAAGGGTGAGAGAAGGGACAGAGGAGGAGCGAAGTGCACGGGCTGGAGTATGGAGGGCGATAAGTGCAGAGAGGTAGGGGGGAGCAAGGTTGTGAAGAGCTTTATAGGTGAAGACTAGGAGCTTGTGCAGGATTCGTTCAGGAAGGGGAAGCCAGTGAAGCGAAGAGAGGAGGGGCTGCACATGGTCGAAGCGACTGGCGAGGTAGATGACCCTGGCAGCAGAGTTTTGGACAGAGATGAGGGGAGAAAGGTGAGACCGGGGAAGGCCAGTGAGAAGGAGGTTACAGTAATCGAGGCGAGAGATGACCAGAGCATGAACAAGAGTTTTGGCAGACGAGACAGAGAGAAAAGGGCGAATCTTAGCAATGTTATGGAGGGAGAAGCGACAGGATTTAGCAACAGAGTCAATGTAGGGTTTAAAAGAAAGGGCTGAGTCAAAGATGAAGCCTAGGCTACGGGCTTGGGGGACAGGCAGGATGGTGACTCCATCAATAGTTATTGACAGTGAGGAAGGAGAGGAAGGATGAGGGGGGAAGATAAGGAGTTCAGTTTTAGCCATGTTGAGTTTGAGTTGACGTTGAGACATCCAGGTAGAGATGTCAGAGAGACAGTTGATGAGACGAGCTTGAACAGAGGGAGAGAGAGAGGGAGTAGAGAGATAGAGTTGAGTGTCATCAGCATAGAGGTGGTATTGGAAGCCATGGGAGGCAATGAGTTTGCCTAAGGATGAGGTATAGATCGAGAAGAGGAGAGGGCCAAGAACAGAGCCTTGAGGAACACCAACTGAGAGGGGGAAGGAGGAGGAGGTGGAGTTGGAGAGAGACACATTAAAGGAGCGGTCAGAGAGGTAGGAGGAGAACCAGTTATGGACAGAGCCACAAAAGCCAAGGGAGTGAAGGGAATCCAGCAAGAGTGAGTGGTCAACAGTATCGAAGGCAGCAGAGAGATCAAGGAGGACAAGAATGGAATAGAGACGTTTAGATTTAGCCACCAGAAGATCGTTGGTGATCTTAGCGAGAGCAGTTTCAGTAGAATGAAGGGGGCGGAAGCCAGATTGGAGGGGGTCAAGGGAGGAGTTGGAGGATAGGAAGTCAAGGCAGCGGGAGTAGACAACACGTTCAAGCAGCTTGGAAGCAAAAGGAAGGAGTGAGACAGGACGATAGCTAGAAGGGTCAGAGGGGTCAAGAGTGGACTTTTTGAGAATAGGAGAGACTGTGGCATGTTTGAAGGCAGAAGGGAAAGAGCCAGTAGAGAGGGAGAGGTTGATGATGTGCAGGAAGGAAGGGGCGACAGTGGGAGTAATGGAGGTGAGGAGGCGGGAAGGAATGGGATCAAGGGGGCAAGTGGAAGGGTTGGAGGAGGAGAGCAGAGAGGAGATTTCCTTAAGGGAGGCAGGGGAGAAGGAGGACATGAGAGAAGGAGGGGGAGGAGGGAGAGGGGTGGGAGTGGGAAGAGAGGAGTGGGAAGCGATGTCGAGGCGGATCTTGTCTATCTTGGAGGTGAAGAAGGAGGCAAGATCCTGAGCAGAAAGGGAAGAAGGAGGGGGAGGACAGGGAGGCTTGAGGAGGGAGTCAAAGGTAGAGAACAGGCGGCGAGGGTCCCGAGAACAGGACTCAATGCGGGAGGCATAGTAGTGTTGTCTAGCAAGGGAGATAGCAGAAGTAAGGGTGGAGAGACAGAATTTGAAGTGAAGGAAGTCAGCGTGAGAATGGGATTTGCGCCAGAGTCGTTCAGCAGCACGAGTGCAAGAACGGAGGTGGCGGATACTAGGGGTGAGCCAAGGACGGGGGTTGTGGGAGAAGGCAGGGCGGGAAGAGAGAGGGGCATGGGAGTCAAGTGTGGAGGAGAGAGAGGCGTTGAGAGCAGAGACAGCGGAGTCAGGGGAGGAGGAAGAGAAGACTGTAGGAAGAAGGGGAGAGAGAGAGGAGGCAAAGTCCAGGGGATCAATAGCTTGAAGGTCACGGAAGGGGCGTAGAGAAGGGGAAGAGGAGGGGGGACAGTGGGAAATGTTGAAAGAGGCAAGGAAGTGGTCTGATATAGGATGAGGATCGAAGGAGAGATCAGCGACAGAGCAGTTTCTAGAGAGGACAAGATCAAGAGAATGGCCATTAGTATGGGTGGGGGAGTTGGTCCAAAGGTGGAGGTTGAAGGAGGAGGCTAGGGAGAGGAAGCGAGAGACTGAGGGCTGAGATGGGTCATCAACATGAATGTTGAAGTCACCAAGGATGAGAGTGGGGATATCAACAGAGAGGAAGAAAGTGAGCCAGGACTCAAAGTCAGAAAGAAAGGAAGAGAGAGGACCAGGGGGACGGTAGATGACAGCAACACGTAGATGGAGGGGGGAGTAGAGGCGCACGGAGTGAGCCTCAAAGGTATGGAAGGAGAGAGAGGGGGGAGGAGAAATTGGTTGGAACTGACCTAGTTATAGAGATAGATAGAGACAGTGTGTAGTGATTCAGTTTTTAGGGATGGGCGAATGCGGTTTGGAAGTTCGGAGTTCAGACCAAACTCGGTCTGTTCGGTTGGCCGAACCGAACTTCCAAACTGAACTCGAATTTCAAACCGAACTGAATTTCCGAACTTCGTTCTGTTTGCCTATCGCTAGTGGCAACACACACCAAAAAACCTGGTTTTGAATGGCCGAACTTGGTTCGGAAGTTCGGAATTCGACCGAACTTGGTCTGTTTTGTCAACCGAACTGAACTTCTGAACCGAACTCGAATTGCAAACCGAACTGAACCGAACCGAATTTCTGAACTCGAATTTCAAACTGAACCGAACCGAATTTCCGAACTCCATTCTGTTTGCCCATCCCTATCAGTTTTAAAATTTTATAGTGCGTTTGTAGGACTAGGCCTTTGTAGATATTAGATAATATTCTATTTAGTTCCATAGGTTTTAGAATAGCTAATAGAAGTTAGAGTTAATGTAGATATATATAATATTAGATTACAAATTTGAATAAATACATTTTTTAAAATATAAAATATTCGTGTGCATTCTTTGGATGGGAGAAATGGAGAAGGGAAGCAGAAGAGGCCGGTCTGCTGCCTCTAAGTCGGGCAATGGGGCACGTGGAAGAGGTGGCAGGGGTCATGCCAGCAGACTGTCAGCAGGCATCAGCAGCAGCCCGAGCCCATCACCACGCCCCAAACTGCACAGACCAGATTTTGGCAGTCAAGTTTCAGAGGCTCGAGCTGTGGCACTAGGGGTGTGCTTCGACTGCGCCTCCTGCCAATGTCCTCTACTGCCACGCAGGGCACTGGAAGGCCGGCACTCCAGGAAGCTGCAGCTGCAGAAGAAGATGCAGGTGCTTCGGGGTTGGATGTTTCTCTGGGGCCACCAATGTTGCTGACCCCCATTATTGAGGTGCTTCCCAGCAGTCCATGGCTGCTGGATCCTACCCCGGCTACTACAGGCAGGGCCTGATGCCCTGGAAATGGCAGCAGGGAGAGCAGCAGCAGCAGCTATAGGGGACACAATGAGAGTGGCAGCAGCATGGTGGGCATTCGATCAGCCTCATGGTCCCAGTACTCCTCTTCACGGGACATCACTCAGATTGGGGACAGCGAGGCAGACACTAGTCCCGCAGAGGAGATGTCTGGTGCTGAGGCAATGGGTGTTCCTCCAAGAGCCTTGTCGCCACCATGCTCTGCCCCTCCCATCAGCGCTGTGAGCGTTGCGTAACCCAGTGTGGGCCAGAAGGCAGGAGGGGGCAAAAAATCCTCCTTCTGGATGCATTTTAAGTTGGTGTGTGCGGATGATCCCAGGGAGGTGCAGTGCAGTTTGTGCCAGAAGGTGGTGACGCGTGGGCAGGTGCTCACCAACCTTGGCAGAACTTCCATGGCAAGGCATTTTAAGTGATGCCACAGTGCTGTGCTTCTAAGCGGGCAGGCAGGGGCAGTGGACACCAGTGGGTTTCCAACTACAGCATCCAGTCGTCCACCTCTATCAGCGGACAAGCGTCCTTCTCTTACAGTTGCATCTAGCAGCAGGAGCAATATTGCTGCTGGGGGGAGCATCACCACCAGCAGCATCAGTGCACCATGGATGAGCTGGAGTGGGGGCAGCTGCCAGTGCCAAGTCCATTGATAGATGCAGGACATGGAGGGTGGCGTGGCTTTCAAGCGAAAGCCACGCACATGTTGGGGGAAATGATCGCGCTGGATGGGCAGCCTTTCTTGGTGGTCGGGGACATGGGGTTTAGGTGCCTGATTGGCTTCCTGGCCCCCCAGTTTAAGTTGCCTCGCACACCACCCTGAGTCAGCTAGTGGTGCCAGCCTTATACCTGGCTTTAAAGGAGCGGGTGAGGGAGCAGCTGGCAGGGGCTGGGGGTGCCACCATCCACTTCACCACAGACCTGTGGTTGAGTAGGTATGTGCAGCATACCTACCTGGCAGTGATGGTGTACTGGTGGCAGGACCCAGAGGCAGAGTTTGGGAGTGACAGGAGGGGTCCTGAAGCAAGGTATAGGTCGGCCCTGCTTCAGGCAGAAGTAATGGACCGCCCCCACATGTCTCAGAACATCAAGGAAGCTGTGACCGCCATGGTGAGGGAGTCGGTCATGCCAGGTGTACACTTTACCAAGGGGTGCGTGGTGATGGACAATGCAGCAAACATACTGAGGGCAGCCTGTGAAGAGGGCTTCACCAACATCCCTTGTGACACATATGCCCTTCACCTGGTGGTCGGGATGCTCTGGGCTTGGGGGAAAAAGGGATTGGGGCAGGCACTCTTAGCTCCCTGATCAATCGAAGGAGGAAGCTGGCTGGTTTCTTTAACCGGAGTGTGAAGGGCAGCAACCTCCTTCAGGCGAAGCAGGCAGAGCAAGGCTCCCCAGTGCACAAGCTGGTGCAGGATGTGTTCACCCGGTGGAATTCGACCTTCCTGGTGCTCGAGCGGCTTCTCAAGCAGAAAGTTGTCTTGCATCAGGTTCAACTGGAGTGGTGACGGACAGCGGGACACCTCCAGGATACGATGGGGTGGGATGGGAGATCCTGGCTCACACGGTCTTCATCCTGACACTGTTCATAGCCATGACGGAGACCATCAGCTCCTCCACAGCCACCAGCAGCCAGGTGGCCCCTCTGGCCCAAAGTCTCATCAGGAGACTGGAGGAAATTCTCCAGGAGCAGGATTGTGGCCCTCGGGCAGGATGCTGCAGATGAGACGGTTGCTCTTGTGTGGAAGCTGAAGGCAGGGATGAAGGTGCGGTTTGATGAGCTCCTGCAGCAGGAGGAATACGTTTTGGCAACCATGCTGGACCCCAGGGTCAAGGGCAGCATGGCATGCCAGACAGCGCTCTATGGGCACTGGAAGGGTGACCTGGTGGAGAGGGTCCCGCAGGCAAAGCAGACACTTGAGAGTGTGCGGCAGCAGCAGGACGCACCTGAGAATGGTGGGAGTGGGAGCAGCCACCCCTTTCAGCCAGCGAGGTGTATCCCTGCCCCCAGCCCCAGCAGCACCAACACCAGAAGCAACCCTATTGCCAGCAGCAGCTCGTATGTGCAGGGCACTTTCACGAGCATGGGCTCGTGCACAGCAGGGCAGGCAGTGTGGCTGAGGACAGTGGTGGAGGTGGTGCCCAAGGATAGTTACGTGAGGGAGTATGACAGCACCTCAGCAGCAGTGGAGATCTACCTGACAAAGGAACCGTGCATTGAACTCATCAGCAATTACTTGGCCTACTAGGCTGGCAAGAGCAATGTGTGGCCAGCCCAGCCCAAAGTGGCAAAGGGTCTCTTGTTCTGCCCAACAACGAGTGTTTCCAGTGAGTGGGTGTTCTCCATGGTGGGGGACATTTGCTCGCCACACCGCCTGAGACTGGGGGCCAAGTTGGTGGAGCAGTTGCTGTCTATTAAGGTGAACCTTCCACTTCTGGGACTCCCTGAGCTGCCCCTGGACATGGATTGATGGTGCAGTGGCACACACCATCCCATGAAAGGTGCTGTCTTGGGACGGGGCTCCTCCTCAATCTGGGCTGCCGCTGCTGAGCTATCCCTCCCGGCACCCGCCCTGCCTCTCTCTCTCTCAGTAGATGGCCTTGGCTGGCTTATCTGACTGACCTCATGACTCAGGGTGGCATTGGGAAGCTGCAAGCCTGCCAGCCGACCTCTGGCTAGACGATCTTGGCCTGCCTATCTGACTGGCACTCTCTCACTGCACAGTCTTTGCCAACCTATCTGAGTGCCCTGCCAAGGTCAAAGCCTGCCTTCCCTTCTGCCTCTCATGCTGTGCTACCTGTCTGCCTGCCCACCCAGGCTGCCAAGATCAAAACCTTCCTCAGTCTGCCTTCCGATGCTCATGTCACGCAGCCTGTCTGCCCTCCCAGGTTGCCAACCTTGAACCCTGCCTCAGCCTGCCTTCCGATGCCAGTGCCACGCTGCCTGTCTGCCTGCCCTCCCAAGTTGCCAACCTCGAACCCTGCCTCAGCCTGCCTTCTGATGCTCATGCAACACTGCCTGTCTGCCCGCCCTCCCAAGTTGTCAAGATCAAAGCCTGCCTCAGCCTGCCTTCCAATGCTCATGTCATGCTAACTGTCTGCCCACCTTGGTTGCCAAGCTCGAACCCTGCCTCAGTCTGCCTTCTGCTCATGCCAAAGTGCCTGTCTGCCCACCCTGTGGGCAAAGCTGAAGCCATGCCCCAGTCTGCCTGCCTCTCATGCCAAGGTGCCTGTCTGCCTGCCCTGGCAACCCTGAGTGATGTGCCCCACTGGCCTGGTAATCCTGCTGCTGCTGTCTTCTGGTCCATGGGTGCTCTGCCCTGGCAAATCCAAATGTGCCCAAGTAATTATGCTGCTGCTGCTGTTGTCATCTACTGCTGTATTGGAGCTCTTCCCTGGCAAATCCTACCATCCTGGCTCCATGGGTGCTGGGCACAAGCAAATCCTGCTGCTGCCGTCTCTGCTGTTCCATGGGTTCTGTGCCCTGGCAATCCAATGTCTGCTGCTGCTGCTGCTGCTGCTGCTGCTGCTACTTCTGCTGCCTCTGCAGTGCCACAGACTCTGTGTCATGGCCAACCAATCTATGCTGCTGATGACACCTCTGCTGTACCATGGGTACTGTGCCCTGGCAATCCAATACCTGCTTCTGCCAATGCTGCCTTTGCTGTCTGTGCCATGGATTCTGCTATCGGGGAATCCAATGTTTGCTGCTGCTGCTGCTGCAATCTTGCCTCTGCTGTCTGTGCCATGCATTCTGTGCCCTGGCAATCCAATGTCTGCTGCTCCTGCAAATGCTGCATCTGCTGTCTGTGCCATGTGTTCTGTGCCCCGGGAATCCAATGTCTACTGCTGCTGCCAATGCTGCCTCTGCTGTGCTACGGGTTCTGTGCCCTGGCAATCCAATGTCTACCACTGCTTTCTGTTCCATGGGATCTGTGTCCTGGCAATCCAATTTCTGCTGCTGCTGGCACCTCTGCAGTGCCACAGGCTCTGTGCCCATGCCATCCAAACTATGCTACTTCTGCTGATGCCACCTCTGCTGTGCCATGGATTCTGTGCCTGGGCAATCCAATGTCTACTGCTGCTGCTGCCAATGCTGCCTCTGCTGTGCTATGGGTTCTGTGCTCTGATAATCCAATGTCTGCTGCTGCTGCCAATGCTTCCTCTTCTGTCTGTGCTATGGGTCCTGTGCCCCAGCAATCCAATATCTGCTGCTGCTGCGAATGCTACCTCTGCTGCCTGTGCCATGTGTTCTGTGCCCCGGCAGTCCCATGTCTGCTGCTGCTGCCAGTACCGTGGGTTCTGTGCCCCAGCAATCCAATGTCTGCTGCTGATGCCAAAGCTGCCTCTGCTCTCTGTGCCATGGGTTCTGTGCTCCAGAAATTCAACGTGTGCTGCTACTGCCAATGATGCCTCTGTTGTGCTTCGGGTTCTGTGCCCTGGCAATCCAATGTCTGCCGCTGCTGCCAATGCTGCCTCTGCAGTGCCATGGCTACTGTGCCCTGGCAATCAAATGTCTGCTGCTTCTGCCTCTGCTGATGACATGTCTGCTGTTCCACGAGCTCTTGCCCTGGAAATCCAATATCTGCTGCTGCTGCTGGTACTGCAAGTCAGACATTTGCTCCTCACTCTTGTAGATGGGCATAGCTCGGATGAGTGCACCAGTGGGCGGGGGCAGGGTGTCCATGAGATTCACCACAGGGCAAGGCTTGACCAATTTTCATAAGAGCGTCTTGACCTCGGATGAGTATGATGCCAGCCTGCAACACCCAGCCAAGTAGGGGTACCAGCCACCAAGCCCAGGTCGGGTCTCTGCCGCTGCTCCATCGATGTCTGGCAGCCTGAAATACCCAGCCAAGTAGGGGTGCCAGTCACTCCAGCCCCAGGACCCACCATCAGTGTTTTGGAGCCTACATTCCAGGCAGGGAGGGCTGTCCATCCATGTCAGCCAGACACAATAGGGGTGCTGCTGCTGCTCAGCCTGCTTCTGGTGCTACTACTTCTGGGGCTGGGGGCAGGGATAGATCCTGCCAGCTGAAAAGGGTGACTGCTCCCACTCCCACCATCTCCACGGGCATCCTGCTGCTGCTGCTGTACACTCCCCAGAGCCCTCTCTGCCTGCTGGACCCTTTCCACCAGGTCATCCTTCCAGTGCCCATAGAGCCGTGTCTGTCATGCCATGCTGCCCTTGACCCTGGGGTCCAGCATGGTTGTGGTGTAACGGAGCCCACTGGGGTTTTACCCCAGCCTCCAGGCACCCTGTTACCCACCTATTATCTGGTACCTTTCAGCTGCCACCACCCATAATTTACTTAGGCCCAGAGTCTCATCCCTCTGGGGAGAATGAGAACTCTACCTTTTCTTTAAACAGACAGGCCCGCAAGCCAGAATAATTTCAGTTCCCAAGTACTGCCGCCGGAGTGTACAGAGGTGTATTCACTAACACACACACAGACACACACAGAGATCTTTTAGATCAGAAAAAGGAATATTAATTTAATGGTATTTTAAACCAAGCATCACAGGCTACAACCATGTGAGGTATTTTGAATCCTTGAGCAAAAGCAATTGATCAGAACACAGTTAGACTTGAGGGCCCTTTTTGTAGCATCTAGCCTAAACTGACCCCTCAGATGTAACATTCAATTACTCACAGCTTTAGGTGCACCTTTGCCTTGCAGCAAAGGGGTTCAGTCCTTATGTTCAGTTTAGTCCAAACAGACCAGGAGCCATTCTCTTAGCTCCATAGCAAAAAAGGTCAGTATATCAGAGCAAACAGAATTAAAAGTGGAAGTTTTCCCCCCTGAGAGGCGTGGCTCTGGTCTTTTTAAAAGCCCCCTACCCCTCTTTCGTGATTGGTCCTTGGGAGGTTACCTGGCTGTACTTACTCCAATCAGAGAAAGATCCCCTCAGCCATGCTGGCAGTAGGCCCCTTCCCCTGGTATTGTAAAATTCTGTCATGCAGCCAGTTGCGAAATCAGGCCTAGTCAACCTGGAAACCAGGGTGTCAGTGAAGGTCACATGGAAAGGCAGGGTTGCTCCTAGCAGCTTCTGCCACAATGGTTGCCAACGCATATTCCTCCTGCATCAGGAGCTCATCACACCATATCTTCAGCCGTGCCTTCAACTGCTGCAACAGGGCAACCACTTCAGCTGTGTCAGCTTCCTGCCCTGAGGGTCACAATCCTGCCCCTTGAGAATCTCATCCAGCCTCCTGAGGAGACTCTGGACCGATGGGTCACCTGGCTTTTGGTGGCCGTGGAGGAGCTGATGGTCTCCGTCACTTCCAGGAACGGTCTCAGAACAAATACCATGTGAGCCAGGATCTCCCAATCCACACCATTTTACCCAGGAGATGCCCCGCTGTCCATCTAAAGTTGAACCTGATGCAGAGCTCAAGAAGTCGCTCAAACATCAGGAATGTGGAATTAGGGAGGGCGAACGTGGTTCGGAAGTTCGGACCGAACTCGACCTGTTCGGACGACCGAACTCGAACCCGAACTGATAGAACCGAACTCTTTTCCAAACGCCGAAACAACCAAACAGTTTTGTCAGTTCGGATCATGTTCAGTTGAATTTGGGTTGTAAAAACATGTCACGGGAAGGCAAAATGTCACAGGGAGGGGGAGTCAGCTGAGAAGCAGGGGCAGGGCCTGATACCTGGGCAATGTCAGTAGGGAGAGGAATTGCAGCAGCACTAGCAGCTATAAAGAGGGGCACAGGGAGAGTGGCAGCAGCATGGCGGGCACGGGCAGTCTGGCATCAGGGTCCCAGTACTCCCCTTCATGGATCATCACTGTGATCGGGGACAGTGAGGAAGAGGCAGACACTAGTGCTACAGAGGAGATGTCTGAAGCTGAGGCAATGGCTGTGCCTCCTCCCAGAGCTGTGTCGCCAGTGCCAAGTTCTCCCCCTCCAGGCAGCACTGGCAGCAGTGACTCACCTGGGGCGGGCCAGAAGGCAAGAGGGAGGGGAGGAATCCTCACTCTGGGAGCATTTTAAGCTGGTGCGGGCAGATGATCCCAGAGAGATGCAGTGCACTTTGTGCAATAAGGTGGTGAAGCATGGGCAGGTGCTCACCAACCTTGGGACAACAGCAATGACGAGGCACCGCAAGGCATGCCACACTGCTCTGATGCTAAGCAGGAAGGCAGGGGAAGTGTATGTCAGCGGGTTCCCAACTGCAGCAGCGGCCAGTTGCCTGGCTCCTTCAGCGGGCAAGCATCCCACACTGACTGCTGCTGCCTCTAGCAGCAGAAGCAATATGGGGGCAAAACAGCAGCAGACGCCTCACCAGCAGCAGCGTCAATCCACTATGGAGGAGCGGGGGGGGGGGG
>QEPC01004781.1:242578-299283 GCA_003113815.1 Sphenodon punctatus | reverse complement strand
GGGGGGGGGGGGTCGACAGCTGCCAAGGCCATTGGGTGCTGGAAGGCAGCGTGGCATCTTTCAGGAGAAAGCCAAGTGCCTGTTAACTGAGATGTTTGCGCTGAATGGGCGTCCTTCTCTAATGTAGAGGAAAAGGACTTCCAGCGGCTGATTGGATTCCTGGCTCCCCAGTTTAAGCTACCTTCCCACTCCACCCTGAGTTGGACTGTGGTGCCACAGCTGTAAAGGGCTTTGAAGGAGCAGGTGAGGAATCCACTGGCAGGGTCTGGGGGGCCACGGTCCACTTCACCACTGACCTGTGGTCCTCCAGGAGCACCCAGCATGCCTACCTAGCAGTGACTCACACTGGTGGCAGGACACAGAGGCAGCACTTGGCAGTGGCAGTACGGGTTCTGAAGCAGGGTATAGGTGGGCCCTGCTTCAGGCACAAGTAATGGACAGCTCCCACACTGCTAGGAACCTTGAGTCAGCCCTGGCCACCATGGTGAGGGAATGTTTCACGCCAGGTGCGGCCTTCACCAAGGGTGTGCGTGGTCATGGACAACGCGGCCAATATACTGAAGACAGTCCATGATGGGGGCTTCACAAGCATCCCATGCGCTGCACACACCCTCCATCTTGTGGTCAGGGATGCTCTGGGCTTGGGGGAAAAGGGAATTGGGCCAGGCACCCTTAGCTCCCTGGTCGACTGGGGGAGGAAGGTGGCGGGATTCTTCAATAGTAGCATGAAGGGCAGTGAGCTCCTCCAGGAGAAGCAGGCCAAGCAAGGGTCCCCAGTGCACAAGCTCATCCAGGATGTCTCCACTAGGTGGAATTCCACTTTCCTGATGCTCAAGCAGCTTCTTCAGCAGAAAGCCGCCCTGCTGCAGGTGAACTGGAGACGGACATCAAGGCACCTCCAGTGTACAACAGGGAGGAATGGGAGATCCTTGCTCACACGGTCTTTGTCCTGAGACCGTTCCTGGCCATGATGGAGACCATGAGCAGCTCCACTGCCACCCTCAGCCAGGTGATCCCGCTGGTTCATAGTCTCCAGAGGAGCCTGGATGAGATTCTCAGGGGGCGGTATTGTGGCCCTCTGGGTAGCAAGATGTCCGATGAGGCGCTTGACCTGGCAAGTAAGCTGAAGGCGGGGCTGAGTACGCACTTTGAGGAGCTCCTGCGCCAGGAGGAATATGTCCTGGCAACCATGCTGGACCCCAGGATCAATGGCAGCATGGCACGCAAGACAGTGGTCTTTGGCCTCCAGAAGGGTGCGCTGGTGCAGAAGGTCTGGCAGACAGAGCGGGCCATGCAGCAGGATGCCCCTGGAAATGGTGGGAGTGGGAGCAGCGACCCCTTCCAGCCAACTGAGTCTATCTCTGCCACCAGCCCTAGTGGTAGCAGCAACACCAGAAGTAGGATGAGCAGCAGCAGCAGGACCCCTACTACCAGCAGCTCCTCCTGTGTGCAGGCTACTCTGGGGAGCATGGGGCCCAGCACAAAAGGGCAAGCAGCATGGCTGAGGGCAGTGGGGCAGGTGGTTCCCATCCAGAGCTACCAGAGGGATTATGATGGCATCTCAGCAGCAGTGGAGACCTACCTGGAGGAGGAGCCATGCATTGATCCCAGCAGCGATCCCTTGGCCTACTGGGCTGTCAAGGCCAACATGTGGACGGTCCTGTTGAAAGTGGCCAAGGGTATTCTGTCCTGCCCACCAACCAGTGTCCCCAGCGAGAGGATGTTCTCTGTGGTGAGGGACATTTTATCCCTGCACTGCCTGAGACTGGGGGCCAAGTTGGTGGGACAGTTGTTGTTCCTAAAGGTCAACCTTCTGCTGCTGGGATTCCCCAAGATGCCCCTGGACAAGGAGTGATGGTGCAGTGGCACACGCCATCCCATGCCAGGGGCAGTCTTGGGACGGGGTTCCTCCTTCTCCTCCTCAATCTGGGCTAGGACTACTGCTCCTGTGCTGCTAGGGTGCTGTTCCTCCATCTCAATGCCTGGCACCCGCCCTGCCTCTCTCTCTCTCTCTCTCTCTCTCTCTCTCATACTTGATGGCCTCGGCCGCCTTATCTGACTGACCTCATGACGCAACGTGGCATTGGCAAACAAACTGTAAGCCTGCCAGCCTGCCTATGGTTACACAATCTCAGCCCGCCTATAGGATGTTGACTGGCTCTCGCTCTTTTGCGCTGCACAGTCTTTTCTAGCCTATCTGAGTGCCCTGCTGCCAGTGTTCCAGCCTGCCTGCCCTACTGCCTCTCATTCCATGCTGCCTGTCGGCCCTCCCAGCTTCCACCAAGCTCAAAGCATGCCTCAGTCCGCCTTCCTGCCTCCCATGGCAAGTTGCCTGCCTGCCCACCCATGTTGCCTAGCTCAAAGCCTGTCCAAGCTGCCTCTCATTCCACACTGCCTGTCTGCTTGCCCAGCCAGGTTGCAAAGCTCGAACCCTGCTCAGTCTTCCTGAGTGCTGCTCATGCCACGCAACCAATGGCTGTTGCTGCGGCGGTCAATGGCCCCCAGCCCTATATGCTGTCTGTGCCAAGGGTTATGTACCCTGGAAACCCACTTTCTTCTGCTGCCAATGGCCCCCAGGCCAATATGCTGCCTATGCCATGAGTCCTATACGTTGGCAACCAATATCTGATGATGCTGGTGCTACTGGCCTATATGCTGCCTGTGTCAAGGTGTCTGTACCCTGGCGACCAATGTCTGGTAATGCTGGTGCCAATGGCCCCCAGGCCTATATGCTTTCTGTGCCAAGGGGTCTGTACCCTGGCAACCAATGTCTGGTGATGCTAGTGCCAATGGCCCCCAGGCCTATATGCTGTCTGTGCCAAGGGTTCTGTACCCTGGCAACCAATGTCTGGTGATGCTAGTGCCAATGGCCCCCAGGCCTATATGCTGCCTGTGCCAAGGGTTCTGTACCCTGGCAACCATTGTCTGGTGCCAATGGCCCCCAGGCCTATATGCTGCCTGTGCCAAGGGTTCTGTACCCTGGCAACCAATGTCTTGTGATGCTGGTGCCAATGGCCCCCAGGCCTATATGCTTCCTGTGCCAAGGTGTTTGTACCCTGGCAATCAATGTCTGGTGATGCTGGTGCCAATGGCCCACAGACCTATATGCTGCCTGTGCCATGGCATCAGGAAACAGCCACTCCAGCCCCTGGACCTGCGGCAGGGTTCTGGGGCCTATGTTACTGGCCAAGAGGGCCGTGCCCTATAACTAGAAGCTGCTATTCTAGCCCCAGCCCAGGACCTGCCCTTAGGGTTCTTGTGCCCTGTCATTCTGCTCACGGGGCACTGTCATTCCACATTTTCTTTATGCAAACTGCTGTTCATGGAGAGAGAGAGACATAAGAGAGAGAGCGTCTCCCCACTGCTAGAAGGAGATACAGACATGATCCCACCCATACTGCCTGTCACATGCACTATATGGCCACAGAGAGAGAGAGAGGGGGGGGGCTCCTCGCTAGAATGAGAGAGATGGGGGTGGAAGAAGAGAGGTCGGTGTATCCAGGTCAAGCTAACACCTGCCAGAACTAGGAAGAACTTCCATCTGTGCTCATGCACCCGATCGATGCCCATTGCCCGCATCCAGCAGTAAACCTACCAGATGGAATATATCAATATAACACATCGTATTATATGTTCCTGCCTGCCTGTTTGCATTCCTGCACCTGCTGCTACCACCTATTGCTTGATTGAATTAAATGTGCCCAACCATGTGCTAATTCTAGCGACATAATTATCATTAAACTCACATTGGCTGTCATTCCATTGTACCTGAATCAGTCATGCCCGCCCATCCCAGGGACCATCAACAAGATTCTGGGAGCAACATTCCAGTCACTGGGGGATGCATTCCATTTCACTGCATTCAGAAGCTTAGTGTCTGCACGCCAGCCTGCCCCCGCCCCCCCAACAGCCTACTCCTCCTCACCCACCCGCAGATGCCCACTGAAGCTGATGGAAAAAAAAGTCCCTCCAACCACCAGCTCCCACAGCCTGCTTCCCGCTGCCAAGCAGCCTGTCACTTTTTCTCTCTGGCACACCCACACAGACACAAGCCCTGCCCCTCCTGGGGGGCTGTCTGCAAGTTGAGACCCTGCTGCTGTCTGGCACATCTTTGGGTTAATACCTTAACTACGTTACATGTGGAGCCAGCAAGATTCTGCTGGTAGGGATTGACAAGCTGTATGAGATTCTGCCACCTGCCTTCCAGAACTTCAGCACATAGGGATAAAAGTCTGGACAGGACAAATGAAGCACGTAACAACAAATATAACAACTTTTATTAAAACTATTTAAACAACAACAACAACAAAACAACAACAAAAACATTATGAAACCAAAACCAAACATTAAAAGGAAACTTATAAGGAAACTATTAGTTTCTGGGCCTGTCCCCCGGGACTTGGGGGAAAGGCAGATGATGTTGGGGTGAAGCACAGGGCTGAGGGGCAGCCACCCGGTCCTCTTCAATCTTGTAGCCGTGGGAGACGGCAAACTCCATGGCCTCTTCCATGTCCCGATGCCACCTGGAGACCGCCTGGTGGTACATTTCCAGGCGTTCCATCTCTGCGGAGACGTACAGGGCCTACGCCTCCATCTTCTTTTTCTCCACCTCGAGCACCTGGAACTGTTCCACCAGGTGATTCTCCAGGCAGCGTATGCCCAACATCATTTGGCGGCCAGGCCTCTCAACTTCGGTCGAATGGCCTTGGCCGCAGCAGACTCCCAGGGCCCAGGAGACTCCACATCAGAGCTGGAGGAGGAGGAAGGGCTTAAATGCCAGCGCTTCTGGGTTACCTTCCCCCCCCCCTTCTTCTAGTGCTGAGGCTCCACGGCCATGCCAGAGTTCTTCTGCCACCTCACCGTCAGGCCATGGAGCTTCTCAATATGGGCGATCAGCCCCAATGTGGTCCCCTCTCTCTGCCTCCTGATTCTTTTGCCACAGATCTAAAGATCATGAAAAGATAATAACATAAGAAGTGCCATACTGTGTCAGAACNCTCTCTCTCTCTCTCTCTCTCTCTCTCTCTCATACTTGATGGCCTCGGCCGCCTTATCTGACTGACCTCATGACGCAACGTGGCATTGGCAAACAAACTGTAAGCCTGCCAGCCTGCCTATGGTTACACAATCTCAGCCCGCCTATAGGATGTTGACTGGCTCTCGCTCTTTTGCGCTGCACAGTCTTTTCTAGCCTATCTGAGTGCCCTGCTGCCAGTGTTCCAGCCTGCCTGCCCTACTGCCTCTCATTCCATGCTGCCTGTCGGCCCTCCCAGCTTCCACCAAGCTCAAAGCATGCCTCAGTCCGCCTTCCTGCCTCCCATGGCAAGTTGCCTGCCTGCCCACCCATGTTGCCTAGCTCAAAGCCTGTCCAAGCTGCCTCTCATTCCACACTGCCTGTCTGCTTGCCCAGCCAGGTTGCAAAGCTCGAACCCTGCTCAGTCTTCCTGAGTGCTGCTCATGCCACGCAACCAATGGCTGTTGCTGCGGCGGTCAATGGCCCCCAGCCCTATATGCTGTCTGTGCCAAGGGTTATGTACCCTGGAAACCCACTTTCTTCTGCTGCCAATGGCCCCCAGGCCAATATGCTGCCTATGCCATGAGTCCTATACGGTGGCAACCAATATCTGATGATGCTGGTGCTACTGGCCTATATGCTGCCTGTGTCAAGGTGTCTGTACCCTGGCGACCAATGTCTGGTAATGCTGGTGCCAATGGCCCCCAGGCCTATATGCTTTCTGTGCCAAGGGGTCTGTACCCTGGCAACCAATGTCTGGTGATGCTAGTGCCAATGGCCCCCAGGCCTATATGCTGCCTGTGCCAAGGGTTCTGTACCCTGGCAACCAATGTCTTGTGATGCTGGTGCCAATGGCCCCCAGGCCTATATGCTTCCTGTGCCAAGGTGTTTGTACCCTGGCAATCAATGTCTGGTGATGCTGGTGCCAATGGCCCACAGACCTATATGCTGCCTGTGCCATGGCATCAGGAAACAGCCACTCCAGCCCCTGGACCTGCGGCAGGGTTCTGGGGCCTATGTTACTGGCCAAGAGGGCCGTGCCCTATAACTAGAAGCTGCTATTCTAGCCCCAGCCCAGGACCTGCCCTTAGGGTTCTTGTGCCCTGTCATTCTGCTCACGGGGCACTGTCATTCCACATTTTCTTTATGCAAACTGCTGTTCATGGAGAGAGAGAGACATAAGAGAGAGAGCGTCTCCCCACTGCTAGAAGGAGATACAGACATGATCCCACCCATACTGCCTGTCACATGCACTATATGGCCACAGAGAGAGAGAGAGGGGGGGGGCTCCTCGCTAGAATGAGAGAGATGGGGGTGGAAGAAGAGAGGTCGGTGTATCCAGGTCAAGCTAACACCTGCCAGAACTAGGAAGAACTTCCATCTGTGCTCATGCACCCGATCGATGCCCATTGCCCGCATCCAGCAGTAAACCTACCAGATGGAATATATCAATATAACACATCGTATTATATGTTCCTGCCTGCCTGTTTGCATTCCTGCACCTGCTGCTACCACCTATTGCTTGATTGAATTAAATGTGCCCAACCATGTGCTAATTCTAGCGACATAATTATCATTAAACTCACATTGGCTGTCATTCCATTGTACCTGAATCAGTCATGCCCGCCCATCCCAGGGACCATCAACAAGATTCTGGGAGCAACATTCCAGTCACTGGGGGATGCATTCCATTTCACTGCATTCAGAAGCTTAGTGTCTGCACGCCAGCCTGCCCCCGCCCCCCCAACAGCCTACTCCTCCTCACCCACCCGCAGATGCCCACTGAAGCTGATGGAAAAAAAAGTCCCTCCAACCACCAGCTCCCACAGCCTGCTTCCCGCTGCCAAGCAGCCTGTCACTTTTTCTCTCTGGCACACCCACACAGACACAAGCCCTGCCCCTCCTGGGGGGCTGTCTGCAAGTTGAGACCCTGCTGCTGTCTGGCACATCTTTGGGTTAATACCTTAACTACGTTACATGTGGAGCCAGCAAGATTCTGCTGGTAGGGATTGACAAGCTGTATGAGATTCTGCCACCTGCCTTCCAGAACTTCAGCACATAGGGATAAAAGTCTGGACAGGACAAATGAAGCACGTAACAACAAATATAACAACTTTTATTAAAACTATTTAAACAACAACAACAACAAAACAACAACAAAAACATTATGAAACCAAAACCAAACATTAAAAGGAAACTTATAAGGAAACTATTAGTTTCTGGGCCTGTCCCCCGGGACTTGGGGGAAAGGCAGATGATGTTGGGGTGAAGCACAGGGCTGAGGGGCAGCCACCCGGTCCTCTTCAATCTTGTAGCCGTGGGAGACGGCAAACTCCATGGCCTCTTCCATGTCCCGATGCCACCTGGAGACCGCCTGGTGGTACATTTCCAGGCGTTCCATCTCTGCGGAGACGTACAGGGCCTACGCCTCCATCTTCTTTTTCTCCACCTCGAGCACCTGGAACTGTTCCACCAGGTGATTCTCCAGGCAGCGTATGCCCAACATCATTTGGCGGCCAGGCCTCTCAACTTCGGTCGAATGGCCTTGGCCGCAGCAGACTCCCAGGGCCCAGGAGACTCCACATCAGAGCTGGAGGAGGAGGAAGGGCTTAAATGCCAGCGCTTCTGGGTTACCTTCCCCCCCCCTTCTTCTAGTGCTGAGGCTCCACGGCCATGCCAGAGTTCTTCTGCCACCTCACCGTCAGGCCATGGAGCTTCTCAATATGGGCGATCAGCCCCAATGTGGTCCCCTCTCTCTGCCTCCTGATTCTTTTGCCACAGATCTAAAGATCATGAAAAGATAATAACATAAGAAGTGCCATACTGTGTCAGAACAATGGTCTGTCAAACCCTGCCTGAATTCTTTCTCCACAAGTGGGTGGCCTGGGTGGCCAATCTCTCTCTGCAGGGGACTTCCGTTCCTAACAGGTCATAGGGCAATCAATTTCCTGTTGTTACAGTCCCCGTACCTTACCTTACATATGGCGATTCCATCGCCCATCTCATAAAACCTCCAGACATCCAACCATCTCCGCCAAATGTCTGGGGGTGTCACTGGCGACCTCCACCTAGGGGTCCTCCTTGGCCTGGCACCCGATTCCTCTCTGAAATGGGAACACATTAAGAACACCAAAGTAATATCATGCAATTATGATCATGCTTCTAGTCCTCCCTCCTTGGGGTGCTAGGGATGGCAACGGGAGATGGGACCCTGCCTGGCACATGCAAATCCTGCCCTCCTTGGTGCGAGGGGATACTAGGGATTGCAGCTAGAAAGACCCTGGCTGGCACGTGCAAATCCTGCCCTTCTTTGGGTGCTAGTAGTAATGGCAACGTGAAGTACCCTTGCTGGCACGTGCAAATCCTGCCCTCCTTGGTGTACTAGTAGGGGATGCTAGGGATTGCAATGAGAAAGTCCCTGGCTGGCACGTGCAAATCCTGCCCTTATTTGGGAGTGCATAGGGAATGGGATGGCAACTGGAGAGTGGAGACCCTTGCTAGCCTGGCACATGTTTGGGTGGCAGTGCTTCTCGTGCTCATGCCTGACTGCTGGAACAGCCCCCCACACTACAGTACCCTCTCTCTGTGTGACAGACATCCACTGATACCCACTCTTTGTGCTTAACTGATGCCCACCACCCATGCACCCACCCGCGCACCAGTGAGCTCACTCTAATGGATAGAGCCTATCTTGTCCTCAAAGTAAAAAAAAAGTTTACAAACCTGGCAGCACCTCCTGTGCCTGCCACTTGCTCCTCCTCCAAGGAGCCAGCCACCACCACCAAAGGTCCAGGGGCAGTGACCTCTTCCTCCTCCTCCTCTGGGAGCACCACATTGGACCCCAGCCATGGCATCAGCACAACAGCCTTCTTCATTTTTTAAAAAACATGCAGCCAACCAAAACACACAGTCAGTCACCCATCACACTCCAGCACTCACAAACCAGCAAAAAAAAACCAGCCAAACCAAACACAAAAAGCCAAAACACACGAACCAAACAGCCACCCAGTCAAACACACACTCCCTTGCCACACAGCTCCACACACACTCGAATTTCCAGTTTCTGGTGCAATCATGCACTCTTGCAATACTTTTTCCAAATGCCTGAACCAAATGTCTTTTAGTGCGCCCCCTCCAGAAGGGGAAGGGACCAGTTAGGATGGTCCGCCCTCGGAGGCTGATGGAACCCCAGCGGTTCCAGGAGGTCCTGAGGGAGCTTACCCTGGATGTGGACGGTCATTCTGTGGATGAGCTGGTCCGGCATTGGAACATCTTGCTGGAGGAGGCCATTGACAGGGTGGCTCCGAGGCGCCTTCTGCCTCGGTCTCGTCACCGCAGGACCCCTTGGTTTACTGAGGGGCTGCGGTGTATGAAGCGTGTGGGCAGGAGGCTAGAGCGACGCTGGCGTCGGACTCGGTCTGTCTCCGATCGTCTTCTCCATAGGGCCCATTTGCGGTCCTATGTGGAGGCTGTGAGGACGGCGAGGAAGGAATTCCTCGCCGTCCTCATAGCGTCTGCGAAGTCGCGTCCAGCGGAGCTGTTTCGGGTGGTGCGGGGGCTGGTTAGTCCGGCCTCCCTCCGCCTGGATGGGGACTTGTCCCGGGCCCGCTGTGAGGAGTTTGTCATCTACTTCGCAGACAAGATTGCTCGGATTCAGGCCGATTTCGACGCTGGGTTGATAGCAGTAGGGGAAGAGCGCGGGGGGGCGGAGGGTCCGTCTGGTCCATCTTTATGGGGTGAGTTTCAGGAAGTGACGCCGGCCGATGTGGTGGATGTCCTGGGGTCTGTGAGGGCCACGTGTTGTCAACTAGATCCATGCCCGTCCTGGTTAATAAAAGCTTCCGGGGAGACGTTGGGGACGGTGCTGGCGAGGGTGGTGAATGCGTCCCTTCGGCAGGGGAGGTTGTCGCCTTGCTTAAAAGAGGCTGTGGTGCGCCCCCTGCTGAAAAAACCATCGTTGGACGTAGACGCGCTCGCCAGCTACCGACCTGTCTCTAACCTTCCCTTTTTAGGGAAGGTTATTGAGCGGGCAGTGGCGCTCCAGCTCCAGGGTCATCTAGATAATATCGGGCTCCTTGACCCGTTTCAATCTGGGTTCCGCCCCGGCTATGGCACCGAGACGGCGTTGGTGGCCTTGGTGGACGACCTCCGCCGGGAGATGGATGCGGGATGTTCGACATTTCTCATCCTGCTCGATCTCTCGGCCGCTTTTGACACCGTGGACCATGGGCTGCTGTTGAGACGACTGCGTGACCGGGGGGGTCTGGACGGGACTGTTCTTGAATGGTTCCGTTCATTCCTCTCGGGGAGGAGCCAACGGGTGGTGTTGGGGGAAGAAACATCGAGCCCCCGCGCCTTACCGTGTGGCGTTCCGCAGGGATCGATCTTGTCTCCATTATTATTTAACATCTATATGCAGCCCTTGGGGGAGGTCGTGAGAGGGTTCGGGGTGCGATGTCACCAGTATGCTGATGATACTCAGCTGTACCTCTCGTTTTCTACCGACCCAGACCCTGCTGTCTCGGTGCTATCCCAATGTTTGGAGGCCGTGGCGGATTGGATGCGGCGGAGCAGACTGAAGCTCAACCCAGATAAGACGGAGGTGATGGTGGTGGGGAGGGCGAAGGGGGTGGTGGCCCCCCTGGTTGGGGGGGTTTGCCCCCCTGTAGCTCAGCAGGTCCGGAGTCTGGGGGTCATATTGGACGCAGACCTGCGGCTGGAGCGGCAGGTGGAGGCAGTCGCTAAGGCTGCCTTCCGCCAGCTTTATCTGGTACGTAGGCTGCGTCCGTATGTCTCTGGCCCGGACCTGGCCTCCCTCATCCATGCCTTCGTCACCTCGCGGCTCGACTACTGTAACGCGCTCTACGTGGGGCTTCCCTTGTTCTTGGCCCGGAGGCTGCAGCTGGTGCAGAATGCGGCGGCCCGTCTTCTTACGGGGACGGGTCGCCGGGAGCACATTACACCGGTGCTCCGAGCGCTGCACTGGCTGCCGATAGTGTGCCGGGCCAAGTTCAAGGTCCTAGTGATGATCTATAAAGCCCTATACGGCCTTGGCCCCTCTTACCTTAGGGACCGCCTCGCCCTGCGTGCCCCGGAACGGCTCCTGCGGTCTGCCTGCGGTGCCCTCCTGGAGGTCCCCCGTGTCAAGCGGGGGGCCACGATGGAGCGAGCATTCTTGGTGGTAGGGCCGCGGCTGTGGAACTCCCTTCCGGAGGAAGCTCACCTGGCCCCAAGCCTTTTGACATTTCGGCGGAACTGTAAGACCTGGCTGTTTGCCCAGGCCTTTGGGAGGGAGGGAGGGGGGGGTGATTTTAATCCCCCTCCCATGTATTTATTTATTACTGTCTTAGCCCTGTTCTAATGTATTTTATATTTATATTTTAATTGATTTTAATTGTTTTTTACTGTTGTTATCCGCCCCGAGCTGCATTGCAGGAGGGGGCGGGATAGAAATCTATAAAATAAAATAAAAATAAATAAAAAACACAACCGAACCGAATGGCTGAACCCGAACTCGGCGAACGACCCGAACGGCCGAACCAAACACAAGAACTGAATCGAATGGAACGGCTGAAACCGAACTGCAACCTGTTCACACATCCCTAAGTGTAATTCCACCTGGTGGACACATCCTACACCAGCTGGTGCTCTGGGGAGCCTTGCTCCACCTGCTTCACCCAGAGGAGGTCCCTGCCCTTCACACTCCAGTAGTTAAAGAAACCAGCCAGATTCCTCACCCTTTCGATCAGGGACCTAAGTGTGCCTGCCACAATCTCCTTCTCCCCCAAGCCCAGGGTGTCCCTGATCAACAGGTGAAGGGTGTGTGCGGCACGAGGGATGCTGGTGAAGCCCTCCTCGTGGACTGCCCTCAGGATGTTGGTCATGTTGTGCATCACCACACACCCCTTGGTAAAGGATGCACCTGGCATGGCCCACTCCCTCACCATGGCAGCCACAGCTGCCTGATGTTCCAAGACACTTGGGGGTCACAGCGTCCATGACTTCCACCTGAAGCCGGGCCCACCTATACCCTGCTTTGGGACCCCTCCTGCCACTCATAAATTCTGCCTCTGGGTCCTGCCACCACTGCACCATCTCTGCCAGGTAAGCATGCTGCGCACTTTTGCTAGATCACAGGTCAGTGGTGAAGTGGATGGTGGCACCCCCAGCCCCTGTCAGCTGCTCCCTTAAAGTCCAGTACAAGGCTGACACCACCTGCCAACTCAGGGTGGTGCCATGGGCACTCCCAGGGACCAAGTGCTGAGTCTGCCTACCCGGGCAACCCAGGGTACCAAGCCCCAAACATTCCCAGTCTCTGCTGCTGCTGCTGCTGCTTGGTCTCTGACATCTGGTCCTGGTGCCACAGGGAACCCCAGGGGCCAAGCACCAAACTTGCCTGCCCTGACAACCCGGGGTGCCAAGAGCCAAGCCTCCCAAGTCACTGCTGCTGCTGCTGCTTCTGGGTCTCTGACAGCGTGACTTGCTGCCACAGGCCCCCCTGGGGGTCCCTGGAGCACCCTAAGCCTCCAGGCAGTGCTGAACTTTCTGAACTCCGCCGAACGGTCTGAACTCTGCCAGACTGAACCCACGAAACCGAATTAGGTTTTCAGTCCAAACGCCCAAACGTCTGAACTCCATCCTGTTCGCACATCCCTAGGAGTCAGAACTTGAACTATAAGAGGAAAGGTGTGTGGGGGGGCTCAATGAAATCATGCCCCCCATAGTCTTCTAAAACTAGTAGTTAAGGGGGCACCAAAAAGGTAGGGGGGCATCAAAAATGTAGGGTACAGATTCTCCTGACCCCCCTGTAATTCAGGGAGGCAGTGGGGGGGTGGGGAGCAGGGACTTAGCTCTGGCATCCTGCGTTCCAAAACAGAGCCAACTCCAATGGACTGCTGTGCTTGAAATCCCCTGTAGCCACCCCACCTCCATGCCCCACCATCCTCTACCCTAAAGGTGAGGACAGCCACAACACATACATCCCCCATCATGGGGTGGGGGAGAGGATGGCCCTCTTGACAAGATTTTCAACATTCCTTTTGGTCACATACCTTTTGATTTGGTTTTTTTAAAATGTAGAAATTTTCCAGAGAGTCTCATTTGGCTGTTTCCATTTCTGCTAGCTTGTTTGAGCACAGTGTCAAGAGCAAATGTGCAAGCCTTGTTTTCCAAAGCAAAAGTAACAGTTGCATGCTAACATCTGTAAAGTGCTGATTGATGTTGAAAAATATTGCACAAGGGACTTCCCAACTGGCTTTTTCAAATGGCTCTTCAATCCCGTAGCTCCCCACCAGAGATGCACAAGAGAACAGACCAGATGCCAGAGCCCTTATTGACAATTTGGATTTATATTTAACTTTTCATTGGAGATATAGGGACAGATTCACCTCCCACTACTACAGAAAACCCACTAAAGAGTAAAAAGACTTCAGAGAGAGCACTAGGAAAAAGAAATATTAAATTCTGCTGAGGACGTGATAGGACAGTGGTTCACCAAAAATTTGTATGAGTGACCCCCCATTTGAGACTTTAAAAGGATTCTTTGTTCCCAGATAGCAAAAAAAGACATGTAAAGTATAACAAAAGTCAGTCACGATCATGACTTCCATCAATAGATGATCATAACATCCAAGAATTCAAAATGTCTGCTATAGGATCTGTTTGCCGAAGCTGCCAATTGGTATTAGGGCTGGAACGAGAATCCCTTTTTATTCACATTTGAAATCTGATGAGATTTCATTCCGGGGAACAAGATCTCGCAGAAATCATGACCCCAGTACAAGGTCTCATGAGCTATCTCGTAAAAAACTAAAAACAAAAAAAAGGAAAAAGCCAAATAACTGTGCATGCACCAATGGCTGCCAGGGCCATTCTGCGCATGTGCAGTCCTTTTCTAAAATGGTGCCAGCAGTATTGCCGCCATTTTGGAAAAGGGCAGCTTTACTGACCATGCAGAAAATGGCCATTGTACATGCACAAAAAGACTGCTTTTTTTTTTTTTTTTTAAAAGGCAGAAACACGGCTAGTGCCATTTTTAAAAAGGGCTGTGCTTGTACAGAATGGCCCTGGTATCTATATTGCGCATGCACAGTTCTTGGAATCCCCCCCTCCCCACACTTCTGTTTCATGATGAGAACAGAGTCAAGATGCTTCTAGTTCTTCGTTTGTTCTTGTTTGTCAGAACGAGCCAAAAACCATGATTCTTGTCAAGAAACACAAGAATCCTGAGAGTGAGTTTCATCCCTAATTGGTATATCTCCTGGGCATTTGGGAAAGTTCTTTCATGAAGCTAGGATGCAGTTGTGCTGAAACAAATACTGGATTTTATTTTCAATTTCAGATAGCCATTCAAGTATCAAAAAAATATCCACAACCAAAATGGTTATTTGCATATCCACTTATTCAGTTTTAACCTGTTTGGGTATTCGGTTTTTCGGTTGCTCAGATATTCAATTATTTGGTTGTTCAGGTACTTTATTTTGGACAGTGCGGATTCACAAATAGCCAAAATCAAATAACCAAATATCTGAATAGTCAAGTAACAGTAAAGCTAAAAAGTAAAATGGATATCTGACAAAGATGGAAGTGAATAGCCATGATTCTCCATTTTGAGGACTGAGTTCAAATCAGACATAATCATTAGTTCCACTATTTACCTTGAATACTTGTTTCAGCCTTCATGGTCCCTTTCCTTCTGGATGGACTTTCTACTGTCAGCAAATTGAATGCTATTTAGGCTTCATTATGCCCCAAGATATCAAATAGGTGGTATGTAGCCCTATTTTCTATATGTGTAAACTGAGGCAAAAAGATTTTAAGGGACAGACAAAGTCTTGGCTATTTGGTTGCTGTCAGTAGAAGGCATTGAGACTAAACAACACACCTGCCAGTCACTGTTCACCCCTTTTACTCTCTTACTTACATACAGCAGCAGCTAATTTTAAGACTGTGTCCCATCCAGCTCTGCTGACATGTGAGTAAAGACAGGAAAGACAAGACTTTCCCACTCCTTAAACATCTCCAATCAATCACTTCCAACTTAGTTATTCCAGGGTCGTGATACCCAGAAAGCAATATCTGTTTATATATTCCTGTAGTTGGTATTTGGGATGGGACTTGAATTTCCTGATTAGAATCTGTTCCTAGGGATGCGCGAACGTGGTTTGGAAGTTCAGAGTTCAGCCCAAACTCAGCCAGTTCGGACGCCCAAATCAGACGTCTGAACCAAATGCCAGAACCCCCGAACAGTTCAGCCGTGTTCGGGCAGGAAAAACCTGGCTAGCAGGCCCATGGGGGGGCGTCAGCTGAGATGCAAACTTCCTGGCACCAGGAGCGGAGAGGCCTGGACTAACAGTCAGACTGCCCAATCACCATCCCTCTTTTCCTCAGACCACTGGCTTCGCAGTCTGGGATTGGCACGGGGCTAGGCTGCACAGAGCCAATGGGGCTTGTGGTAAGGAGGGCACAGCAAGTAACAAAAGTCATTGCCCTCCCCCATTCCATTTTGCTCTGAGATAGCCACTGAGCCTGTCAGCAGGCGTTTTCAGAAATCTTTCTCTCCCAGCACATTGTGTTCATAATCCATTGCCATCCTCTCCTATTTCACCCATTTCCACAAATTTACCTCCATAGTTTCATTTATTTAGATTAGATTAGATAGATTTAGGTGTTATTTTTATTTTTTACCCCTCCCTGTGTTCTTTCTAGGGGTGGGACTACCGGATCATCTGGTATCCGATACTGCCGGTATTTGGTGTACCGGCTGTATCGGATTAAACCCGGTAATCTGGTGTAATTTACCGGATTCCCCTACCGGATTTTTTTACATTGCGGCCATTCAAATGAATGGCCACAATGTAAAAAAACAAACAACCCCCCCCCACTTTCCTTCCCCAGTCCAGGCTGCGCGGGTGGAAGGGGGGACACCCCCATCCACCCTGCCCAGCGTGGCTTTAATTTTTTTTTCCCCCCGAAGTCCCTGCTAGTGCGGGCTCCGGGCCGCCGCCCGCACCAGCAGGTAGGTTGTTGTACTAGGGTGATCCCTGGGATGGGGGGTGGTTTAACACACCCCCCACCCCAGAGATCACCCTACCTCCCCACCCAGGGATCGCCTACCTTGCACTCCGGGTGGCGGCAGTGGTTCGACTCCGGCAGCTTCAGAGCTGGCTGTGGCTGCCAGCTTCAGCGCTACTAGGCCTTCCGGTGAAACCCGGAAGTTCACCGGAAGGCCTAGTAGTGCTGAATCCGGCAGCCACAGCCAGCACTTAAGCCGCTGGAGTCAGACCACTGCCGCCACCCAAAGCGCAAGGTAGGCGATCCCTGGGTGGGGAGGTAGGGTGATCCCTGGAGTGGGGTGTGTGTTAAACCACCCCAGGGATCACCCTAGTACCTGCTGGTGTGGGCTCCGGGTCGCCGGTGGCGGCCCGGAGCCCGCACTAGCAGGGACTTCAGGGGGAAATATTTTTTTTTAAAGCCGGGCTGGGCAGGGTTGGTGGGGGGTGTTCCCCCTTCCACCTGCGCAGCCTGGGAGGGGGAGGGGGGAGGTTTTTAGTGGTATTTTTCATTGATTTCAATGGGGACAGTTCCCCATTGAAATCAATGGAACAAATCTGGTAAACCGGTACACAAATCCGGAAATCCGGTTTTTAAAAATCCGGTAACCGGTAAATCCGGTACCCGGTAATTGCCCTGATGTCCCACCCCTAGTTCTTTCTCCCTACCCTCCATTGAATCCTTCCCTCCTCCCTGTATATATTCCATCCCTGATTCACTTACCCTGTTTTGGGATTTATTTAGAGTAGCATTAGATTGATTTNATCACCTTATAACTAAGCTAACTCCTACAACTATCTATCTATAGTAACTATCTTATATATATATATATAAGATAGTTACTATAGATAGATAGTTGTAGGAGTTAGCTTAGTTATAAGGTGATATATATAAGATAGTTACTATAGATAGATAGTTGTAGGAGTTAGCTTAGTTATAAGGTGATTTCAGACATTACGGGGTGGGTTCCTGATTGCAGCAGCCAGTCGTCCGCCTCCATCAGCGAGCAAACATCCTTCTCTAACAGCTGCCTCTAGCAGCAGGAGCAGTATCACTGCTAGGGGGAGGAGCAGCAGCAGCAGCAGCGCACCATGGAGGACCTGGGGTGGGGGCAGCTGCCTAGTTAATCGGCAGCTGCAGGATGTGGAGGGTGGCGTGGCTTTCAACTGAAAGCCTCACGCATGTTGGGGGAAATGATAGCGCTGGATGGGTAACCCTTCTCGGTGGTCAGGGACATGGGGTTTAGGCGCCTGATTGGCTTTTTGGCAACCGAGTTTAAGCTTTCCTCACACACCATCAGGGTTCTGGGACCTATGTTACAGGCAGGGAGGGCTGTCCATCTACGTCAGCCAGAAGCTGCCATTCTAGTCCCAGGACCTGCCATCATTCCACCGTATCAAGGAACAGCCCACCACTCCTGCCCCAGGACCCACCATCAGGGTTTTGGGGCCTACATTCCAGTAAGGCAGTGCTGTTGTTCCACTTCATTGTCTGTGAATGCTCCATCGAGACCAGCCAGTCTGCCAAGTATGGGTGCCAGACACTGCTCCACCGATGCCTAGCAGCCAGCAACACCCAGCTGAGTAGGATTGCCAGCCACCAAGCCCTGGCCAGGCCTCTGCTGCTGCTCCACTGATGCCTGGAATCCTGTATTGCCCAGCCATAATGGTGACTAGAACTGGAGAATCCAGCATAGAGCGAGCAGAACTGGAGGTCTGCCAGTGTGTCTGTTTAAGATATTAAACAGCCCAAACCCCCACTAGGCCTACCCTTCACATCAGATGGGGCAACATTCACAACAAAGGACACATACCCGTCCTAGTCCAATTGCCCCACATGCCACATTTCTTGGAGCAAAATAATGTCAAAGGATCTAATTCAACAACCAAAATCATTATCCATTTACTTGGTTTTCCAAGCCAAAATGTTCTGAGAAACTATAGAGATAAAAGACTTCCTTAGGGGGCTTGCCCATCATTCCTCCACTTCATCTGTGGTTGCAAAACCCAATTGGCTTGAGGGGAGATCAAATTCCTCCATTCCCACTATTGAGGGAGAGAGAGGAGGTGAGGCAAAGGATCCATCTTAACTGGACATAATCCTGAAGGATCAGAACCAGTATTATCCAGCACTGTGCATGACCACTTCCCATGTGCCAAAGCACCCAGGGAAGTGGCCTCATGCTGAATATTTTGTGACACAGCTTCTTTTACCTGCTCTGTTATTAAGACTATTTCCCCTTGAGAATGGTACCCTTCTAAATAAATAGTCATTGCAGGCTGCTAGGCATCGGTGGAGCCATGGCAGAGGCCAGGACTGGGACTGGTGGTGGCTGGCATCCATATGGGGCCGGACATTGCAGGCTAGCATCCTACTTTCCAGATCTCAACCAACTCTTCTGCAAATTGGTTAAGTAGTCTTGCCCGGTGGTGATTCACGTGGCCAGCCAGCCACTGCCTGCTGTGATGGTGACTAGAACTGGAGAACCCAGTATAGAGTGAGTAGAACTGGAGGCCTGCCAGCCAAGTAGGGGTGCAGGCAACCATGTCCTGGCCAGGCCCCAAGCCTTCCTGGTCTCTGCTGCTGCCGCCACTAGGTCTCTGCCTGCAGGCCATGACAATACACGCAAGCCCACTTTGGGCACCGGCAGGCACTACTTGACTGGGCATTGAAGGCTGCCAGGCATCGGTGGAGCAGTGACAGAGGCCTGGCTAGGGCTTGGTGGCTGGCATCCCTACTTGGCTGGGCATTGCAGACTGGCAGGCCTCCAGTTCTGCTCGCTTTGTGCTGGGTTCTCCAGTTCTAGTCACCATCATGGCAGGAGTGACAGGGCTACAGTAGTGCCTGCTGATGCCCAAAGCGGGTATGCGCATGTTTTCATGGTCTGCAGGCAGACGGGCAGTCCAGCAGAACATCTACTTTCAGCAGCCTTTGGGTGGGAAGCAGCATTGCTCACTTGTAGGACAGGACAGGAGTCAAGAGACCCCAGTTCTAATTCCTGGTTGGGAAGTCCTTTGACCTCTCTGCATTTCAGCTTTCCCAGTTCTAAACCAGAGGGCTACCATTCTGGGAGCTCACAGGAGAAAGAACCTGTATGGAAACTAGGCTTGGGGTACGCAGTTCCAATTGCTGTTGTGTATCCAGCCTCTTTGCAGGGTAAGGAAGAGGACTCTTAAATGCTTCTCCTTCTTCAGAAGACCATAAGCTCAGCGCTTGTCCCCCAGGGGTGCCTGCCCGATACCTGTCGGGGCATGGCTGACTGTCTGAGACACACCAATGCCTGCCAGCCTGCAATGCCCAGCCAACTATGGGTGCCCACCACCTAGCACCAAGCCTTCCCGGCCTTTGCTGCTGCTGCTGCTGTTTCTGCTGCTGCCGCTGGGTCTCAGACAGACAGCCCTGGCACCATGGCCACCCCCAGGGGCCAAACCCTGAGCCTGCCTACCCGGGCAACCCGGGATGCCAAGCGCCAAGTCTTTCTGGTCTCTGCTGCTGCTGGTGCTCCTGTGTCTCAGATGGCCTGCCATGCTGCCACGGGCACCCCTGGGGGTCCCTGGAGCACCCCAAGCCTCAAGGCAGGACCGAACTTTCCAAACGTTCGATGGAGTCTGAACTCTGCTGGACCGAACCCATGAACCCAAACTAAGTTTTTAGCCTGAACAGCCGAACTCTGTCTTGTTTGTACATCCCTATCTTTTCCAGATTCAGATTTCTTTTTGTACTTTTTTTTTTTAATGGATCTGTATTACGGCTGTACTTTGGTTTTACCCATAGAGAGATGGTATATGAACTCCTACCTGGAAGAAGCCATCCATCTCCATAGTCTTCAGCTGTGGGAGGCTCCTTGACAGGATTTAAAGCTAGTAGACTGGTGGATAGGGGTGTTTAGAAAACACACCTTTTGCTTTTTTGTTTAATGAAAATGAATAGTTTGGGGAGGCTTTAATAGAAAACCCATGTTTTCTTTTTTTAATTTTAAAATTATTATTTTTTTAATAAAAAATTAACGTAGTCACTGTGCATGTACAAAACAGCCAACAGAGCCATTCTGTGCATGTATGTCCCTTTCCCAAAATGGTACCGAAACTGCCAGCACCATTTCAGAAAAGGGTGTGCATCCACAGTGATATTTTAACATTTATTTATTTATTTATTTAGTCACATTTATACTCTGCTTTTCTGCCACAGCACTCAAAGTGGCTTGGATTTGCCTTTTTCCAAAGCACTGATTTAGCAGACTGGCTGCCATTTTCCAAAATGTCATCCATGCTGCCAGTGCCATTTTGAAAATGGGCATGCATGTGCAGAATGGTCCATTGATCATTTTGCTCTTGCATAGTGATTTTTAATTATTATTATTTTTTATTTTTTTATTTTTTAAATTCTGCCTTTGCACATGCACAGTGTTTGAATCTTATTTGTAATGTTTTATTTTTTAAATGAAAATGAGTGAAAGCAAATAATTGTTTGCTTATTCATGTGTTTTCGTATCCTTGGGTAATTTTCAGACGTGAAATCTGTCTTGGATCCTGGTCCGTGATCAGGCCGTCCGTCCTTTAGACGTGCCGGCCTGGTCTCTACCAGGGTCTGGGGAGGAGGTGGTGCTGCGCAGCGCAATGTGAAGATGCTCACTCCCACCCCCCATGCTCCTTCTGCCGCCTGCCCATGGGGAGATGAGCGGGCATAGCGGACAATCTGGCTGCTGCACCCAACCCTGTCCCGTGCTTGGGACCAGATTCTGGGACGGGGCTGGCAAGCAGACGTGCATTCCCACCATTGCCAGCCCCATCCTGGATCATGGACAGCCTAACCACAGTTCTGGAGGTGAAGCCGGCCTCACCTCCAGAACTGTGGTTAGCTTTGAACCCTGTCAGAGATTCACTGTGGTGAACATCTGGCGGGACTCAAATAGATGTCATGGCGATCACAGCCACCACCCTGAATCCACTGTGATTCAGGCTGGTTGACTGTGATCACGTAACATCTGAAATTACCCCTTATTTATGAACACCAGTGGGGGTCCATTTGAAAACAAAATGAATGCACACCCCTTTTGGTGGGGCACCACTCCACCACTGCCTGTTGGCAATCCAGTGCTACTTGTGTTGGTTGTTATTTGAGCTGTCATACTGTTGTTTGGCAGTATTCAAATGACAATTGAACACCAAGGATATATTAACGAATTTCACCAAATTTAGCACAAATAATTCACTTGTACCAGAAATTGTGCTATTCAAAATATTACTTGTTAGTTGCTATTAGTTATTCTTTTATTCCAAATATTTCAGTTGTTCAGTAGGTGAGAAGAAGCTTCATGTTAGCTAGTTTTTTATTTATTTATTTATTTTTCACATTTGTTACCCTGCCCGTCCTGCCAACGGAAGCTTGGGGCAGCTTACAAAAATAAAAACACATATATACAATTCACACAGGACCCTGCAGACAACAAAACAGGGAGTAAAAGGGAGCATCACCTTCTTCATAATTAAAACCCCACCCATAAATAAACAACACCCCAGCCCATCCCTCTAAACAACTCACCCTCATCCCTTCCCCTCGCCAAAAGTTTGGCAGAATAGCCAGGTCTTTTATTGATGCCCAAAAGAAGGAAGATCTGGGGCCACCCGGGCCTCCACCAGAAGGGAATTCCACAGCCATGGAGCGGCCACCGAGAACACCCTCTGCATAGTAGCCCCCCGGAACACCTGGGGAACCTCGAGAAGGGCACTCCCGGATGACCGCAGGGGCCGCTCAAGGACACGGGAAGTGAAGTGGTCCCATAGAAACGTAGGACCCAGGCCATGTACTACGTAGGGGTGGGACATCCGGGCAAATACCGGGTACCGGATTTACTGGTTCCCAGATTTCAAAATACCGGGATACCGAATTAATACCAGTATACTGTTACCGTTTTTTCCCCCATTGATTTCAATGGGGAACTGTCCCCATTGAAACCAATGGAGAAAAAAAACCGCTCCCCCCTCCCCCTCCCAGACTGTGCGGGTGGAAGGGGGGGGCACCCCCCACCCACCCTGCCCAGCCTGGATTTAAAAAAAAATAAAAAAAATTCCCTAAGTCCATGGGCTCCAGGCCGGGGCTGCCGCCAGCAACCCAGAGCCCGCACCAGCAGCAGGTAAGTGTACTGGTACCATTGATCCCTGAGGTGGGGGGTGGTTTAACACACACCCCCACTCCACATACAATCCGGAAGTTCCCCGGAAGGCCTAGTACGCATCACTAGCATGCTGAAGCCGGCAGCCACAGCAGAGCTGAAGCTGGCCACTGGACTGCTGCCACCGCCACCTGGAGCTGAAGCCAAGGTAGGGTGATCCCTGGGTGGGCGAGGTAGGGTGATCCCTGGGGTGGGTGAGGTAGGGACCACCCCCCACCCCAGGGATCAACAGTACCGGTACACTTACCTGCTGCTGGTGCAGGCTCTGGGTCGCCAGTGGCCCAGGGACTTAGGGAAAAAAAATTTTAAAAAAAATCCAGGCTGGGCAGGGTGGGTGGGAGGTGTCCCCCCTTCCACCCACACAGTCTGGATGGGGGAGGGGAAGTGTTTGCTTTTTTTCTGTGTTTTTGTTTTCATTGCGGCCATTCATTTTAATGGCCGCATTGTAAAAAAATCCGGCACAGGGGGAATCCGGTAAATTCCCCCGATTACCGGGGTAATCCGATACTGCCAGTACACCCAAAACCCGGCAGTATCGGATACCGGATCATCCGGTAGTCCCACCCCTACCATGTAGGGCTTTATAGGTAAGAACCAGCACCTTGAATTGGGCCCAGTAGACTATAGGCAGCCAGTGCAGAGAATGAAGCATGGGTGTAATGTGCTCCCAGTGGCCCGTCCCTGTAAGGAGGCGGGCCTCCACATTCTGCACCAGCTGTAGTCTCCAAACTCTCACCATGGGCAGCTCCACATAGAACATGTTTAACAGCAACTATCCAGAATGAGAAGTTCACAAGCACCCCCTGCTCTCCAGAACACACATACAAGAATAGTACCCAACCTGTGGTTCATGGACTGTGACCATAAGTGGACTGTATCTCAGCTAGAGAACAGATTATTATGATTACAGCGGAGCAGGACGTAATCCCTGCTGAAGCCAGGACCTGCTTCAGCAGCCCCTTCTGAAACCATAGTCATAGCTGAGGGAAAGAGTAGGAGGAAGAATTCCTTAGCACTTCTACAGAGAAGGCCAGAGGGATTTGGGCTGCAGCCATCTCTGGTAGATGCATGATCCACATGGAACTCTGAGAGCTAACCATAGTCTTTTGGTTCAAAAAAGTTTAAAAACTGCTGGCCTGAATTATTTTTGAATCACTTCTAAGTACAGAATGAGTCTATGAAGAGGAAAACATTTTTAGTATATAGAGAATGACATCTGTAACAAATAAATAAATCAGCTTAACTCTCAAGTTAGATAGACTTGACAAAGTTATTGCCACTCCAGTGCCATTTGCCCTCAGAAAATCCAATATTTCCCATAAACTGTGTGTGCTATAAAGTCTTGCAACAGTGCACCACCTGCACTGACTGCCTTTACAATTAGTCATCCATAGTAGTCTAAAGAGCAGAAAAGGAGGAAGTTGCTATTTAATGTATTTGCAGCGCTGGTGAAAGGTTAAACTGAAGATTGGATTTTTCTTGTGCGAAGGCCACACTCCTTGCATTTCTAGTTTTCAGCTTCTCTATGACACTTTGCTGAGTAACAAAATCCAGACTGGGTTTTGTGCAAGGCAGTCAGAGACAGTAAATGACCCTGATCCCCTTGCTCTCAGTAAGGAGCCATTCTGAAATGTGAAGTTTGATTCCATTCTACTTTCAAGGTTGGATTTTCTTCTCCTAGGTGCTGGCTGATGAAACTGTCCTACTTTACATCTGAAGTGTTTCATTAGAAAGAATTCATGCTACAACCAGGAAATTTTATCTACTATACACACATAGGGTATTTTTACATGGATGCCTCCCCCATCCTCCCTGCTGAGTGTACGGGTGGGTGGGTGGTGGTGGGGGCGTCCATGTAAATGGTGCAGTAGTGGGTGGGGGGATGGGTGTGGGTGGAGGTGGGTGTGCGTTCCCGGTGCACACCCACCTCCACCCATCACCCACCCACGGAGCTATCTGTCATAATGGAGGAAGATCCGTGGGGTGGAGATGGGTGCGTGTCCGTGGAAAAGGACACCCACCCACCTACACCCACTGCGGCAGCATACCCATCTCCCCACCCACCGCTGCCGATGTAAAAAGGGCCATAGAGAAAACTACAATGCTCTGGCTACCTTTCTCAGCCCCCTGGTTTCACACTTGGGCCCTTTTACATAGAGAGGGTGGGATGGGTGTTTTGCTGTGGTGGGTGGAGGTGGGTGATTGTCCTTTTACCAGGACACCCACCCACCTCCATCCACGGGGCATACTCCGGTTTTCTGGAGGGCCCCGTAGGTGGAGGTGGGTGGGTGATGGGTGGAGGTGGGTGGGTGTTGTGTGGGAGCACGTACGCACCCCTACCCATCCAGCTCAGTGTTCACATCGACAAACACTGAATGGACACCCATCCCCCACCCACCATTGGCAATTTACACAGATGCCCGCCTGTCCCTGAACACTGAGTGGAGGGGGGGCATACATGTAAAAATGGTGCAAGATATGTCCGTCTTCAAAGTGTCGCATTTTTAAAGAACATAAGAAAAGCCATACTGGGTTAGATCAATGGTCCATCGAGCCCAACATCCTGTCTCCAAAAGTGGTCAATATCAGTTGCTTGAGGTACCCAACAGGTCATTATGGTGCAATCCGTTCCCTGCTGTTCACTCCCAGCTCCTGACAGTAAGAGGTTACATTCCCCAGACCTACCTGGCTAAAAGCTGCTAATGGACCTAGCCTCCAGAAACTTGTCCAATCTTTTCTTAAACCCAGTTATACTACTGGCCTTGACTCTGTCCTCTGGCAACAAATTCCACAATTTAATTGTGGGTTGAGTGAAAAAATACTTTATTTGTTTTAAATATGCTGCCTATTAGTTTCATGTAGTGTCCCCTAGTCCTAGTACTATTTGAGAGGGTAAATAAGCATCCCCTATTCACATGTTTCACACCACTCATGATTTTATAAACTTATATCATATTCCGTCTCAGTCATCTCTTCTACAAACTGAAGAGTCCCAGTCTGTCTTCATAGGGAAGCCGTTTCATACCCCTTATCATTTGCATTGCCCTTCTCTGTACCGTTTCATTTTCAACAATATATGGGTTGACCATGACTGCAGACAATTTTCAAGGTGTGGTCATGTGAGGTCCCACAGGGTTCTATTCTGTCCCCTCTCCTGTTCAACATGTATATGCAGCCTTTGGGCAAGGTCGTGAGAGGATTTTTTAGTTTGATATTATCAATATGCTGATGACACCCAGCTCTACCTCTCATTTTCAGTAGACTCAGGCCTGGCAGTCTCATTGATTACTCGGTGTCTGATAGCTGTGGGGGACTGGATAAGAGCGTGCCACCTGAAGCTGAATGCCATTGCCAACAAGATGGAGGTAATTCCGGTGGGAAGGGCTGAGGGAGTGGAGGCCCCTATCATTGATGGGTTCACCCTGCCTTGTTCCCTCAGGCTGCAGCCAGCTTCTCCCCCAATAAGTTCTTCAACCTCCCCTCCCTGGCTCCAGACCCCATCCATCACCTGCCTCTGCCTCCTAGTAGTGCTCCAGCAGCAGCAGCAGCAGCAGGGACACCCAAATGATCAGGAGATAATGCTGTTTGTTTACAAACAACTCCTCCCCATGTGATCATGCACATGGGGAGGAGTTATTTGTAAACAAACATCGTTATCTCCCAGTCTGATCGGTCAGTGTCCCTGCTGTGTTGCTGCTTCTGCTCCTGCATCCCATAGGGGCAGGAGTAAAATAGCACACTTGAAAGCAAAATTGCATTCACATGCAGGAAATATTTCGCACCAGTTAATACCGAATGCAATGTCGCTTCCACACTGCTGTAAAGAGCAGATTGATTGCAATCAGACAGCATAAAGGTAGGTTTAACTAACTTTGAACTGCGGATTACTTAGGTGCAATATTGATGACAATATTTCGAATTAGGGACTTCAAACATGCAAGATACATTCAAATTTTGTAAAATTCGGACACAAAGTGAACATCTGAATGCCACCGTAGTTTAATCAGTTTTGTAATGCCAATAGGTTAGTTGTTAATTATAAAAAAAACTAAATTGTAAAGTGGGATAGGTATCAGAGAAATTACTCTTGGTTTATTGGTCCCAATAAGACTGAGGTTGTAATATTATAAGTATCTAGGTGTTCTTTTTTCAAATCATGGCTGGAAAGACCAGTTATCAGTAGCAAAATTAAAAGCTATATAGTCCTCAAGGGCCATAAGAAGGTTCCATGAGATTCATGGAGGCAGGGTGATTACTGCAGCACTTAGAGCTTATAAAGCTAAAGTTATTCCGCAGATACTGTAGTGTATAGGGCTGAGATATGGGGATTTTCTGTTAAGGGTAATATTGAATTGGAAATTCCTCAAAATAAATTTCTAAGAACACTTTGGGGCCTATCGGGATCAACTCCAGCTCCGAATTTAAGAGTAGAAGCAGGATTAGAATCTATTGAGACAGTTATCAAGAAGAAAATTTTGAAATATTGGTTCAGGCTTCTTACCTGTAGTCCATCCCATATAGTCAAGATCTGCTACCTAGAGGACTTACTGAGACCAGCAAATTTACAATTGCCCTGACTCTCATTTGTTAAAAGAACCCTTAATAGAATTGGTTTTGCCTATATGCTTGAGGGAGATGACAGATTTTTTTCCAATTTTGAAAAAGAAACAGTTTTTCAGAGGTTACGCGATATTGCTCTGTAGGAAGATCTTGCTATAGAGTCAGTCATGTTGCCACCCTTTATATACATTGGGTACCAGAGGGAGGTATGGCTACGTTTATTGATTTATAGGGATGGGTGAATGTGGTTCGGAAGTTCAGAGTTTGGACTGAACTCGACCAGTTCGGTCGCCGAACCGAACTTCCGAACCGGACCGAATTTCCGAACTCGGCTCTGTTCGCCCATCCCTAAAAGATAATATTCAATTTAGTTCAATGGGGTTTGAATTTCCAAACTTTGTTCGGAAGTTCGGAGTTCGGACCGAACTCGAATATTTCGGTCAACTGAACCGAACTTCCAAACTGAATTTCCCAAGTGAACTGAACCGAATTTTCAAACTCCGTTCTGTTTGCCCATCTCTATCGATTTGAAGTGTAACTGCCGGATTCAACTAACAAGGTTGAGGATGGAGCAAATGAACTCTGCCATGACATTTGGCCATAGATATGGCATTCCAAGTGAAAGAAGAATATGTCCCTGAGGGATGGGAATGGTCGAGGACCTCACCCACTATGTCCTGGAATGTTTATATATTTTTGAAGTTAGGAATATTTTTCTTATACCCATTCTCAAAAGATTCCTCTTTTCTCAGAAAAAGAAAAAATAATATGGCTGTGTCAACACCATGACTCTGATGTTGTTATTAACTTAGTAACTTTTGCATCTAAAGCAGCTGCTATGAGAAACTTATATCCAATGCTGGCCCTACAAACTTTGATTTTGGGTAATGGGATAAGATCCTTAGTTTTTTTGGTTTTGTTATTTTAGGGGTGTGATATCCCGGATTATAGCTCTGCATAGGAGCAAGGCTTTTGGAATATGAAATGTTTCTATTTATGCTGGCTTTTAGAAAATCTGAATATGGTACTGGAATGATTCTCTCCTTATCCTATACTATTTAAGGGACATATTTATCTGGGACCATAGCTCTCCATAGGAGCAAAGGTTTAGAATTATGAATTTTTCATATTTTTTTTCCTGATTAGAGGCTTACCTATAATTATGGTAAAACGACTCTCCTACTATCTAATGGCTGATTTATTAGTAGTAGTCTTGTCTCAAGGGTTGGGTTTGGGTACTTCATTTTTATTAAATTAATGTTTTTTTTAAGAGTAAAGACATTTTATTTTTTTAGACCTACTTATGCTTATGTTATTGTTTAATATACTTTTTTGTAATTGATTTTGATTTTGTCTTCTAATTTAATACTTATACTTATTATTATTGATTGTATTGTAAGTTTATTTGTTGTTTGTTTTTTCTGATCATGTTATTTATTGTTTAAATGGTGATGGCGAAAGCTGAGTGCCAAATAAAAGATTGAGATTGGCCGTATATCTCACGGTGATCTTGTCACCGTCATCCATGCCTTCATCACCTTGAGGTTTGGTTACTGAAATGTGCTGTACGTGGGGCTACCCTTGGTGACGTTCCGAGACTGCAGCTGATGCAGAATATGGGGATGAGCTGTGGCACCGGGAGCATATAACTCCAGTGCTCCGTTTGCTGCACTGGCTACCTATAGCCTTCTGGGCCCAATTTAAGGTGTTGGAGCTTACCTATAAAACCCTCCATGGTCTGGGCCCCACCTACCTAGGAGACCGCATCACCCCTCAGGTTCTGGAGTGGACTCTGCGGGCGGCCAGGAAAACCCTTTTAGAGGTTCCTCTCGTTTGGCAGGAGGTAACATTGGAGAGAGTGTTCTCCGTCACTGCACCTTGTTTGTGGAACGTTCTCCCAGCGGAGGCCCGCCGCCAGGTCCTGGATCTCCTCTCCTTCAGGTATCAGTGTAAAACTTGTTTGTTCCACTGGACATTTGGTGGGAGAGATGGGTAGTGGAAGAGTTGGGGTGGTTGTTTATGACCCATATGAAGTTTTGTTTTAATTGTTTTTATATTTATATTTTATGTTTTATATAGTATGCTGCCCTGGGCTGCCTAGGCAGGAGGAAGCAGGGTATTAAATGTTTGAATTAAATAAATAAATAAATAAACATATAGTGGCATTATGATATTTTCAGTTTTATTATTTATCACTGTATGAATAATTCCTAACTTCCCGTTTGCTTTTTTGACAGCAGCCACACACTGATCCAAGGATTTGAATGTACTGTCCACAATGACCCCAAGCCCTTTACCTGAGTGGTAACTACTAATTTATAACCCAGCATTGCGTACGTAAAGTTTGGATTGTTTTTCCCTATGTGCATCACTGTACTTGTCCACATTACATGTAATCTGCTGTTTAGATTATTATTATTATTATTATTATTAAACATTTATAAAGCGCCAGTAACAACCTGGCACTGTACAGAACATATAATCAGCTGCGGTCCCTACCTGTGGCTTACAATCTAAAAGACAAGGAGGGGGAGACAAGGAGAGGGGACAGCGGGAGAGACATGGGAGAAGACAAACAAACATTCAGGCGGATGCGAAGTCTCAGGTGCGTGTACTTGGCTTGGTTACAAGGTGGTCGGTAGCAGCAGTCAGCAGAGGAGGGCTGACAGTAAGAGCAAGGGGAAAGACTAGAGGGCATTGGGAAAGGCAGCATGGAAAAGGTGGGTCTTGAGGAGGGATTTGAAGGAGCGGAGGGAGGAGGCGAGGCGGACGTCGGCAGGGAGGGAGTTCCAGGCATGCGGGGCAGCGAGGGAGAAGGGACGAAGGCGGTTGGGCGAGCAGGAGAAGCGAGGGAGAGCGAGGGAGGGGACAGCGGAAGAGCGGAGAGCGCGCGCAGGAGCGCGTAGGGCGATTAGGTCCGAGAGGTAAGGGGGAGCTTGGTCATGGAGCGATTTGAACGTGAAAACCAGGAGTTTGAACAGGATACGTTCCGGAAGGGGGAGCCAGTGAAGGGAGAGGAGGAGAGGCGTCACATGGTCGAAGCGACGGGCAGAGTGAATGACCTTGGCGGCAGAGTTTTGGATCGCCACAAGGGGGGACAGGTGGGAGCGAGGGAGGCCAGCAAGGAGGAGGTTGCAGTAGTCGAGGCGAGAGATAACCATGGCATGAACAAGGATTTTGGCCGAGGAGACAGATAGAAAGGGGCGAATGCGGGCAATGTTGAGGAGAGCGAATCGGCAGGATTTGGCCACAGAGTCAATGTAAGGTTTAAAGGAGAGGTGCGTGTCAAAAATGAAGCCCAAGCTGCGGGCACGGAGAACAGGACGGATGGTGACCCCGTCAATGCAGACGGTCAGGTCAGAGGGAGAGGAGGGGGAGGGAGGAAAAATGAGGAGTTCAGTCTTGGCCATGTTCAGTTTGAGTTGGCGTCGGGACATCCAGGCGGAGATATCAGAGAGGCAGTCGACGAGGCGTGAGCGGACAGAGGAGGAGAGAGAGGGGGTAGAGAGATAGAGTTGGGTGTCATCAGCATAGAGATGGTATTGGAACCCGTGGGAGGCAATAATTTCACCAAGGGACCGGGTGTAGATAGAGAAGAGGAGAGGGCCAAGGACAGAACCTTGGGGAACCCCAACCGAGAGGGGAAGGGAGGGGGAGGTCGACTCGGGGAGGGAGACATTAAAGGAGCGGTCAGAGAGGTAGGAGGAGAACCAGTCAAAGACAGAGCCACGGAAGCCCAAAGAGTAAAGCGAGTCCAAGAGGAGCGAGTGGTCGACAGTGTCAAAGGCAGCGGAGAGGTTTAGATGTCCAGACGCTTAGTCTCTCAAGATCCCCTGCAATTCCTCACAGTCCGATCCGCTTGTGTTTTAACTGAATAACTATCATCTGTAAATTTGATCACCTCACTCCCCTTTCCAGATCATTAATGAATACATTAAATAACTCCAGTCCCTGTACAGATCCCTGGGGAACTACACTATTTATTTCTCTCCATTGTGAAAACTGACCATTTAGTCATACTCTTTGTTTCCTATTCTGCAGCCAGTTACCAATTCACAATAAGACACTGCTTCCTATCTCATGACTTTTTAATTTCCTCAAGAGTCTCTCATGAGGGACCTTACCAAATGCTTTCTGAAAAGCCAGATATAGTGTATCAACCAACTCATCCTTATCCAAATGCTTGTTCACACATGCCAAACATTCCAATAGATTAGTGATGCGAGGCACGACTTTCCTTTGCTACATCCATGTTGACTCTCCCCCATTAACCCATCTTTATCAATATGCCCCATTATTTTGTTTTTAATGGTGAGGTTTCAGCGGTTTGGAGTGCCCCGGCCTTGCCATGATGCTGCTGAATGTGAGGACAGTCCTAAATAAATCATCTATTGTCCAGGATTGGATCCTGGTCCAGGCAGCCGATCTCAGCATTATGGAGACCTGACTGGACACTGTGGGGTGGAGGCAGTGTAGCCATTATTTTTAGGGAGTTATGGAGTTACTGCAAACTCCACCAGGTATTGAATGCCTCCACCTTGTGATTGATTTGGATGGAAAAAGATTGGGGCTGCTGTTGGTATACCAGACACCTGTCTGTATGGAAGCATCCCTACATGATCTAGCAGAGCTGGTGTCGGAGGTGGTTTTGCAGTCCCTGAGGATGGTGGTCTTGGGGGACTTCATAATGCATGCCAACACCAGACTTCAGGGTGCAGGGCATGAGTTCATGGCCACCATGGGACTGTCTTGGGTAGTGGTCAGCCCGACATGTGGGAGGGGACACACTATATATATTGCATTGCACTGGCTTTAAGGCAGAAGATCGATTAGTGGGGGATGCGTCTTTGGTCCCCTGTCATGGACAGATCACTAACTCCTATGGGCCTGTCTTCTGGCAACATGTTGGTCTACAGAAAGGTGCATGACCCATTTGGATGGTCCGCCCCCAGAGACTAAGGAACCAGAAAGGTTCCAGAGTGCTTTGGGGAGATACCCTCCAATCACAACAGTAGACTTCTCGATGACCTTGTAGCAATCTAGAACACCTTATTGGCTGAGACCATCAATAGGTTGGCTCCCAGGTGTCCGCTCCTGGAGCATCGGAGATGCAGGTCCCTGTGGTTTACAGAGGATCTGCGTCAGCTGAAGCAGGAAGGGTGTCAGTTATAGCGACGGTGGCACCGGACCCATACTGGAGATGACAGATTGCAGCATAGAACTAGTTTGAAAGCCTATGCCATGGGTGTGCGGGCAGAAAAGAAGGATTTCTTTGCTGCCATCATAACATCTGTGAAGTGTCGTCCAGCTGAGCTTTTCTGTGTGATGAAGGGACTGGTTAGTTCAGCCTGTCTCCACCTGGAGCTGGAGTCTTCCAGTACTCGCTGCAACATGTTTATTGACTATTTTGTGGATAAAATCACTCACATTCACCACTGCTTCAATGCTGCATTTGATACAGTAGGGGAACCAGAGGTAATGAATGCCCCGCCTTGTCCTGTTTTGTGGGATCAGTTTCAGTTTTTGTCATCCGCTGATGCTGAAGATGCCCTTGGGTCTGTCAGGACAGCATCTTGTGAATTAGATCCATGTCCATCTTGCCTGGTCAAGGCCAGCTGGGAAATGTTGGGGCCATTGCTGACTGGGGTGGCCAATGCCTCCCTTTGGGAGGGCAAGGTTCCTGGGTTCCTCAAGGAAGCTATTGCGTGCCCACTGCTCAAGAAACCATCTCTTGACGTTAACTCCCTTGCCAGAAATTAGCTGGTTTCTAACCTTCCCTTTTTAGGGAAGGGTATTTGAATGGTTAATGGCTCAGTAGCTTCAGGCACATCTTGATCAGATACGTTTTCTAGATCCCTTGCTGTCTGGCTTTTGTCTGGGTTATGTTACTGAGACTGCGTTTGTGGTCCTGGATGACAACCTCCACCACAAGTTAGATCAAGGTCATTTAACCTTTTTGGTTTTATTAGATCTGTCGGCTGCTTTTGATACCATTGACCATGAAATGCTGGTGACCCACCTGCAGGAGTGTGCTGGGGTAGGCGGAATAGATTTGTGAATGGTTCCGCTCTTTCCTGGCCAGGAGAACCCAGCATGTGGTACTGGGGAACTGTTCTTCATCTCCCTAGGATTTCACATGTGGTGACCTGCAGGGATCTATTCTGCCCCCTCTCTTGTTCAATGTGTATATGCAGCCTTTGGGTGAAGTCATGAGACGGTTTTGGGTTCGGTGTCATCAATATGCTGATGACACCCAATTTTACCTCTTGTTTTCAGCTGACCCAGGTCTGGCCATCTCGTTGCTTACCTGGTGTTTTGCAGCTGCGAGGGACTAGTTGAGGCTGAGCCATTGGTCTGAGGCTGAATCTTAACAAGACTAAGGTGATGCTGGTGGAGCGGGCAAGGGGGGAGGTACCCATCATTGATGGGGTGTGCCCTTCCCTGGTTTCTCAGGTTCATAGTCTGGGGGTGCTCCTCGAATTGCAGCTCCACCTGGATGTCCAGGTGGCAGCATGGTGAGGAGTGCCTTTGGCCAGTTACATCTGGTATGGTGACTGCGGCCATATATTTTGGACTTCAACCTGCTCACCATTGTCCACACCTTCATCACCTCAAGACTGGACTATTGTAATGCGCTCTACGTGGGGCTACTTTTGATGACAGTTCAAAGACTGCAGCTAGTGCAAAATGCAGCGGCCTGCTTCCTCACAGGGACAGGCCACTGTGAGGCTATAGCAGCTGTGCTTCACTCACTGCACTGGCTGCCTATAGTCTTCTGGCCCGATTCAAGGTATTGGTTCTTACCTATAAAGCCCTAAACAGCCTGGGTCCTGCTTATCTGCAGGATCACCTCACTCTCCGGGTTCTGGATTGATCTCTGTGGTCGGCTGAGGACACCCTCCTTGAAGTCTCCCATGTATGGTGGGGGCGACGATGGAAAGGGTGTTCTCAGTGGCGGTAACTCAGCTGTGGAACTCCCTGCCTGTAGCGGTCTGCCTTTCCTTGGATCTTCTCTCCTTCAGACACCATTGTAAGACTTGGTTATTCTGCCAGGTTTTTGGCAAGATGGGTACTGGGGATGGGGGTTGGGGAATGTCTTCTTTTGGATCCTGAGACCTTTTAACTTTCACTTTTATATTGATATGTATTCTGGTTTAATATTTTTATTGCTTTTAATTGTAAGCCACCCCAAGCTGCCAGAGGCAGGAGGGAGCAGGATAAAAATGTTTGTATAAGTAAATAAATAAATAAATAATAGTCTCTACCATTTTGCCTGGCACAGATGTCAGGCTCACCAATCTGTAGTTTCCAGAATTGTCTCTGGAGCCCTTTTAAAATATTGGCTTTACATTCGCTCCCCTCCAGTCAACAGGTACAGTGGCAGATTTTAGCAATAGTTTACAAATTACCAATATTAGGTCTTCATTTTCATAATTGAGTTCCTTCAGAACCCAGGGGTATAAACCATCTGGTCCCAGTGATTTGTTACTATTCAGTTTGACAATTTGCTCAAGAACCTCTTCCAGAGTTACGTTGATCTGTGACTGCTCTTCTGATTCATCACCTACAAAGAGTAGTTCCGGCATGGGTATCTCCCCAACATCCTCTGCGTGAAGACCAAAGCAAATAATTCATTCAGATTTCTCTGCAATGGCCTTATCTTCCCTGAATACCCATTTTACCCTCTGGTCATCTAATGGCCCAACTGACTCTCTAGCAGACCTCTTGCTTGATATGTATTTTAAAAAGTTATTATTAGGTTTTGCCTCTTTAGTGAGTCTCTTCAAATTCTCTCTTGGTCTGCCTTATTAACATTTTACACCTAATTTTCCACTGCTTATGCTCTTTCCTATTTTCCTCAGTAGAACTAGCTTTCATTCTTTAAAAGGACACCTACAGTCCCATTCATTATACAACATAATGAAAAATAATTAAATATTTGTCAATACATTCTTTTGAAGCACACTAATGATTTGAAAACCTACAAATATTTCAAAAGTGACTTTGGCCGAGCCAGATGAAACAAAATCAGAAACAGAATGCTGGGCTAGATGGGCAATTGGTCTAACCCAGTAAATGGCACTTATGTTTGTAATCCCTCTGTCTGCATGCATGTGTCCCTTAGTACATGCTTGCAGGTGAATCTCAAGCACATTTGGTAGACAGCTCACAGGTAAGTAGAGAGCCAAAATTTAGGGAAATAACAGTAGATCTGGAACAGATATCCTAAGCAAATACCAAATTCAACAAGACCAGTATTTTCAAATCCATTTTAGAAACATGGGCACAAAGTGGAATTTGCTTCCAGATTCACATGTGGTGTCAAATCTTCATTTTGATATTTCGATCACTTCAGTATTTCAGTGTTTGACACTTTTTCATGTTGACAGTAATATTTAGTGGGGTTTCTTTGAATTTTCTTTTTAACATGAATGTGATTGCTGCATTACATCACATAGTTGGACCAATCAGATTCACATTTAAAATTCAAGAGAGAATAGAAACCTTATAGGGTTTTCTCAAGTTGACAGAAAGCACAACATTAATTACTGATCAAAATTACATTCACTGTGTGTATACTGTTTCCACATAAATGAGGGTGAAATGGCAAAGCAGTTGCTCAACATCATCCAGTCTCCTTCTAACTCTTAACAAAATTAAAAAAAAAACTGCTACTGAACTGAAAATGTTTGTATATGTGCTAAGCATTTGTGATTTATGTGAAATACATCAGTGCATGGCTTTCATTGTCTGCTTTGCCTATCAGAAATAAGCACTTATTTTCTGCCTTTTTCAATGAACAGGCATTGTCTCCTATTTATGTATTCAGCCTTGTATCCCATCTCCTCTTTTATCTCAGAATCTCCGGCACTTATGATGTAAAATACCCTGGTTCTAAGCAGCAGTGAAAGTAAAATCCAACTGAGAAGGAGTTGCAGGCAATCTTTAATGTTTTGTTTACCAAGGGGGGAAATGCCACAGAAAAATCTTAACGGATTTTAAAAACACAGACATTCACAACTTTGCAATTGATGGTAAAAATGTCAATGGAATTACACTTACCTGTTGTGAATTGATTATTTCTTATCAGTGCTTTCTCCTTAAATCTTCTTGTACATGCACATTCTCAGCACTATTAACATTTACGCTATTTCAGAGGATGGAGTTGGATTATGTTCATAAGATGCGTCTTACATAGATTTAAAATTTTGATTATTATTCAGCATTAATTGTGAAATCTTTACTAAAGTTTTTCCCTGAGATTTGTCGGAGGAAGGGCTGTGTACAGTCTTCACATTTGAGTTCTATAATTGCAAAGAGTCGGCTGCTAACTTTAGTGATCCTAAAATATGGAGCCACGCAACCAAATATTTGGAGAACCATTGCTCTAAGGATTCTTTCAGACAACACTGAAAGACCACATGGGAAGCACAATTAGGGAAGCTCATTCTGGCTTCCCCTATGAAAGAGTTGGACAAAGTTCTCAAGCCCAGGAGCCACATACCAATTTTTTTCATTTCACCAAGGACCGCAAGATGCATTGCACTAATCACAGCTCCTTCTGATTGCAGGGACAGGGCAGCATAGCCATGCCCAAATCCTGCCCCCCTCACCTCAAATCTCTGGCTCCCTGGTGGTCTGGTGAGTCCGGGCAGCAGCAAGAGTGGCAAACAGCATGCTTGCCCTGCTCCCAAAGCCCTCAAGAGGCTCCAGCAGCCAAAATGGCAGCTCGGCTTCTCTTGCTCCTGAGGACGTCACAAGGACATGCGCCCCCTCTCCCCCAGGCAGCCACTTCTGGCAAGAGCTGCAGCACAGTAGGGGTGGGCAGAAGGGACCTTATTAATTTTTTTTTCCCCGTTCATTTTCATTTTTAAAAGTTCAGTAATTTTCATATTTTTGTTTTTTTGTTTGTTTAAAACTCATTCATTTTTGTTTTACATTTGTTAAGGGGAAATCACTTGGAAGGGCTTCCATGCTTTTAAATAGTGGTTTTTACTGTTCTTCTATGACACTTTCCCTTCCCACAAACATGCACAGACTTTGCCATGCATAAGTATGCTAGCATGGCAAATCCATTTGGATGACCATCAGCTAATTGGAGAAGGCAATACAGACTGAAGTGCATGTGTTTCCTTTGTGGTCTCTTGAGCTCCGATCCAAGATCCACACAAGTGCAGACCAAAATTATTGTGCGCGCAAGCAAACACAAGGGTATCCCCCAGAAAGTCCCATGCCACACAGGGGAGGGAGGGAGAGAGATGGGGCTGATGTGGGTGCTGTGGTGACAGCATGATCAGGAGGCAGGGGACTTCCTGAAGGCACCCTGTATGTGCACACTGTGTGCGCACATACACATAGTTTTTGGTCCATGCGTGCATGCAGATCTTGGATAGGAGACTGTGTGTTGTGTGAAGGAGCCCTCAAATGCACTGGGACTTAGCACAGTGGTTTCCAACGACTGTTGTTTGGACAAATGTCAGCCTATGGCCATGTTTTTCCTGCTGTGCATCTGGGTTAAGTCTGGGACACCTCCCTCTGCCACAGTTCCATATACTTTATACTTTCTGTCTCCTGCAGCAAGGATCTTCCTCCAACTTCTCTTCCAGGAGAGTTGGAAACAGTTGTGTGCAACTTGTATTGGTCAAAGTCTATTTTTGACCGATTCCATTTCTGATCAGAATGAAGACAAATTCATCAGACTGATTGAAAAAAATCATTTGCGCATGTGCAAAATGGGGCCTGGCTCTTCTGTGCATGCGCAAAAAGGCAGTGGCCATGCACAAAATGGCAGCATCAATACTGCCAAGTACTATTTTTTGCCAGTCTTCCAAACTAAACAAGTTGGGAATCACTGATCTAATGGATTCTACCTAGTACCAAGATACTACTTGGTACTAGGTACAGGAGCTGCAAACCTGAAACCATTAAAGTCAATGGCAAAACTCCCAGAGAAATGCATTGGTAAAAACAGGACTAGAAATTTAGCTTGAGAATTTGACTTTGGAATGAATAGCACCTTCATAGCCAATCTAAAACAAAATTTGTCTTGTAGGAAAATGGATGATGACAGCCAGCCTAGCCAAAACCCACAGAGTTGTCATTTAGAGTCACTCAAGATTCACTCAGTTTTCTTCATCAGTTCCTCCTCCCTCCCACCCTATCGGCCAATCCATTCTTTCTACATTTTCCCTGCTCTCTTTTAACCACAGTGGTAGGTTTTGTGTTCAAGGCTGAGATTTAAGTACGAAATTTCTTCCAGCTGTCAAATACCAAAGACAGCTTGGCAGCTGTTTTTTAGGATCAGCGGATAAACTTTCAATGCCACTGATATGAATTGCCTGGTGGGTGCTTGGAAAAAACTGACACTGCATGAATATTTCTCTTTGCTGCCAATCCCCCCTATAATGTGTCTTGATTTAATGCCAGAGTTGATATGTATATTGCAAGCCTTCCACAAATTTCCTGGTGCTATCACATCCCATGCCAAGATCACAATGACATTTTCTTTGACGCAAGGTGACAAGCCCTGCATTCTAACCCATAAAATGTACATCATTCCATTGCTTCATCTGAAGGCTTGGTGGGACTTATGTCAATCACTTGCTCCATCTCTTGTTTCTCTTCCAAAAACAGAAAAGAAACCCACTGCTCCCTGTTGTAGCGTAGCACTAGTACATGTTGAGATGTCATGCGTTGATGTGGAAAGACTTCTCAAAAAAGTGGGACAAATTAAACAAAACAAATCCTTCATTTTAACAAAAAGACTCCAATATTGTAGAAACATGATGTTTCTCCTGCTGTGTGTTGTGACACACTAGACAGTCACAACCCCAACAACAATGTATCATTGCAAACAGGGCTCCTCAGGATGGCTCTTGCACTGCGAGTAGAGGCATAGCTAGGTTAGAATGGACCCAAGTGCAGAAGATTGAATGGGGCCCTCAGCACTCCAAGCCTAGCAGCAGGAGACGAAGCTGCACTATGGAGCTTGGGTTCCCCAGGCTTTTGGGTCTTGGTACAGCTGCACTGCCTGCCCCTATTATATAACTTCACCCTTGACTGTGAGCAAGAGGCAGGGTGCTCTTAATCACTACTGATAAGAACATAAGCAGTGCTATACTGGGTCGGACTAATGGTCCATCAAGCGCAGCATCCTGTCTCTGGCACTGGCCAATCTCTGTCTCTGAGGAAAAGTACCCAACAGCTCACAATGGCCAATCCATTCCCTGTTGTTCCAGCCCCCAGAAGTAAGAGATTAGGTCCCCCAAACGTACTTAGCTAATAGTCATGAATGGATCTATCCTCCAAGAACTATGGAAATACATTTTTAAAAGCCTGGGTTCCTCTATGCCCCAAGCCCCCCCCCCCAAAAAAAGCATCAATTCCATTGCTCTATACCCACCTATGCAAGGAAAGCCCCCTCCCTGCACACCATAAATTAACCAGAAGGAAAGTATCTCCCCTGTGTCCCAGCTGGTCACATCTTGGCAAAGTAGAACACACAGCCAAAGTACAGTGCCCCAAAAAGGTAGACTAGCAAGATTGAGACAAATCACAAGACAAACACAAAAGGTGCAACTGAAAAAATCCAAAATCCAGTAGAACCCACAGCATGGCCCAGCAGCAGTGCACCCACTTTAAAATAATTTTGCCAACCCAGCAGGCATAATACCCACAAAAAACTAAACATGCACCCCTCCTCCAAAAGCCTCCATTATACCCATCTATACAAGGCAAGCCCCCGCCCCAAATTAATCAGAAAGAAAGTATCCCCTCTGCACCCCAGCTAGTCACATCTTGGCAAAGTTGAACCCCCAGCTAAAGTTCACTGCCCAAAAAGCAGACTAGCAAAAATGAGACAATCACAAAAACAAACCCCAAAAGTGCAACTGAAAAAATCCAAATATGCAGCAGTACCCACAGCATGGCCCAGCAGCAGCGAACCCAGTTTAGAATAATTATGCCAGCCCAGCAGGCATAATACCCATAAAAAACCAGATATGCAGACGCCCCCACCCCCAAAGCCTCCATTGCTCTATTATGCCCGCCTATGCAAGGCACATCCCCTCCCCACACACCATAAATTAACTAGAAAGAAAGCACACACACACCCTCTGCCTCAGCTGGGCACATCTTGGCAGAGTTGAACCCACAGCCAAAGTACAGAGCCCACAAAAACTACAGCAAAAGTGATCCCCTTCTAGCCTCTCTGATACCAACAAGCAATGCATGCAAGCAGCACTCACTTTAAAATACATTAAGCATAGCGGCACTGGCTAGTAACCCCAAGCATCGTCCCTATAAATAGCCCAGGCCAGGAAAAGTGGAGCAAACAGATCTCTCTGGCCTCCATGGTGTCAAGCAGTAGGCAGCAGTATGGCATCCACATATTTTTTAAAAAAAACATGACTTGGTGACTAAGTAACCCCCAGCATTGCCCCTATTGACAGGCCAGGACAGGCACCCCTCCTGTCCTGGCCTGGCCTGTCAATACTTACAGATCTGCAGTGTGGCACACAGTCAAATTCAACAAAGAGAATGGGAAATGGCCAAACAGCCCTTTAATTTTGCCCCTGCCAGCCAATCAAAAACGGTCCTGTGACTTGTCTATCACTCACCTGTCCCCTCCCCTGCTCACCAAATATATTTATTTATTTTAGAGATTTTTACCCCGCCCCTCCTCTAAACAGCTCGGGGCGGCTTAATTTGGCACTAAGCTTAATTTCCTAGCTCAGAGAAGCTAGGGTCAACTATTTGGATCACTCCGACCACTCATGCAATGGCGCCCCTCCATCAATTGATCAAGGGTGCTGAAGTTTTCCGGGCGACCAGTCTTGGTCCTCAGAAATTCGAAACTCAGAAATTCAGAACCGGGGACTGTAATCCCCAGTGAATTTTGAATTAAAACAGGGACCGAGTTTCAGCTCTAGAAATAACCCATTATTACTGTGTTTCCAACTATGGCAGCCTGTCTGATCTCCATTCGCATTTCATGGTCAATTTCATCATCCTGATCAGGGGGTTGATAGTAAAGTCCCACTGTTACACACTTGTCAGTTGCACATGGAATTTCAATCCATAGGGATATCAGCGTACATTTTGCATCCTTTAAATATTTAATCCTCCTTGATTCAGTGCTGTCTCTAACATAGTGCTCCACTCCACCACCAGCTTGGTTTACTATGTCAATTCAATATATTTTGTACCCTGATATTACAGCATCCCATTGATTACCCTCATTCCACCAGATCCCTGATGTCTATATCTAGACATCATTATGTCTATATCTAGAGTGCCAAATGCTCTAATTCTCCCATCTTACTTTTTAGACTTCTAGCATTTGTATATAGACACTTAAACATATTCTTTTTATTCTTATTCTGGTGTTTCTTATTGCATATTTTGTTTAATTTGAAATGTTTAAGTTTGTCTGTTCTATACTAATGCCCAGGGACCCGAGTTCACTGCACCAAAAAATCTTAAATTCTGCAACCAGTGAAGCCAAATTCTGCAAATTCACCGTGAGCATTAATATTTGCATAATTAACTTGATTTACATAATTATGTATGCTGGAAAGCAAATTTGCAACAGGTTTGACATAGAATCACAACTTTGCTAATCAAGCACAATTCAAATCCTCTGGAATTTCAGCACCCCGGAATTCCCACCTCATATTAAAACCCCAGACCTCCCTCACCCAAACATAGGGTCTTCAGACCCCACCCACCCACAATTCATCTCCCAGGGGCCTATTTACCCTCGGGTCATGGTCACACCTCCCGGACAGACGGCAGCTGCAGCAGCAGTTTTAGTTTGGGGTCAGGCGACAAGTTTATGCCTGAGCCAGGATTTAAAGATCCTGCAGACAGCCCCCACTGCAGTGTCACTGCAATTTCAGCATGGCACTGCGAGGATTGGCTTATTCTGCAAAAATCACTGCAAATTGCAGCAACGCAGCCAACTCGGGTCCCTGCTAATGCCTGCCTGTTCTCCCTCTGATTCTTTCCTGATCTCTTTACCGGAATGCACGGTATCACTACTAATGATGTCATCTCTATGGTTTGCCTCTGTCCAGACCACAAGCTCATAAGCAACTGTTGGCTTTCCCCCAGATCTTAGTTTAAAAACACCTCCATCACATTTTTTATTTTTACTGCTAGCCGTCTAGTTCCATTTTGTTAAGGTGGAGCCCATCCTTCCTGTATAGACTCCCTCTTCCCCAGCACTCACTAAAATCTTTCTAGACATTGTGTAAGGTTCGCGTTCGCAACCTTCACACGCAGCAGGCAATTTACTATGTGGTCCTCTTGACAGTCATAAACCCAATTATCTATATTCCTAATGATTGGATCATCCATAAGTACAGCCATCCTATTCCTATCACTTGGGGTCCCCTCCCCTGGGGAAGTATCATCAGTGTGAGAGGATTCTATGGCATCATCTGAAAGGCAGATCCCAGCTATGGCATCATTTCCCACCATATTAGCTTGTTGCCCTCCTTCCCCAAGACATTCATTCTCCAAAACATCGCAGGGGGTGCAGGAGTGTAGGTGGTACTGCTCTATTATGTCCTTGAAGGTCTCCTCCAGAAACATCTGTTTGCCTCAGCTCCTACAGCGCAGACACTCTAGCCGCCAGAGATTGCATTCTGGAGTCAGAAAGAGCCAAGAGCTCTTTTCACCAACTGCACACATATGACCTCTCCCCAACAGGAAGATAATCATAAATGTTACACCAGGTGCAAAACATTTGATCGCCCCCCCACCCCCACTGCTGGACTTCTACCTGCATCTCCCTATTTAACTTTCCTCTTAATTAGAATTAAAACTCAAGTTGTATAGATCAGGGGCATTGTATTATTAGCACTTAGTTTTCTTTTTAAATGTTTAGCTCTCCAAGGGTGTAGTGACCTTGGGTTCTGTACAGCCTATTGCTACCCCCTACTCCCCCTGCCCCCCCCATGTCTCTTCTCCTTGTAGCTGAACTCTCGCAGGTAGCCAAGCTCTCTCTGCTCACTCTGCCTGGATCTTACTCCATCTGGGCTCTCTCTGCTCAAGAAGGGACCCTCACAGGGGAGATAGATCTCAATTTATACTACTGACTAGATCTCAGCCCCACCTAAAGCCTACTGTTGTAGGTGAGGAGATCAAGCAACTCCTTTGTAGTCCTTTGATCTAAGGTGGGACAATCACATAGCTGCTCAAGCAATCAGCCACTCACAATAGTGAACTGAGTTACTGCAAACAGGTGCCAATGCAATCTGCCACTCACAATATTATATTATAATTATTCATTATTCATTATTCATTTATATAGTGCCAGCCATGTACCTGACATTGTACAATTCATAGTTGTAGAAAGACGCAACTCCAAGGGACTTACAATATTAGAGAGACGGGGGGGGGGGGGAGGAAGACATTAACATCAGGAGAGACAAGGATATATTTACAAGGTTGCAGGTGTATGCATGTGCTTAACTTAGGCCACTTTCAGACACACACGCCCTTTCCTGGATGCAGTAAATCTAGCTCTGCATTCATGCACATGTCTGACAGCAAAGCCGTGCATGTGGGGGAGTGGGGCTTACAGACCAGCTGATCCCCTTGCATATTCTGGTTGCACATTCCTACACCCAGCCAGAATATGCAGGGGGAGGGGAGGGGAGGGGAATGTCTGAAAGTGGCCTTAGTTACAGGGAGGACGTTCTTATTTTTTTATTATTTTATTTATAAAAGATTTCTATCTTACCTCTCCTGCCCACAGGGCAGCCCAGGTTTGTGAATAGCAAAATAAAAACAATAATACTATATAAAAAAAAATTAACATTAAAAAATCCTATATGAAGGGAGAAAACAACCACCCCAACCTCCCTCGCCAAAAGCCTGGCAGAACAGCCAGGTCTTACATAAACATTGAAATGACAGGAGAGCGAGGGCCAACTGAGCCTCCTCTGGGAGTGAGATCCACAGTACAGGGGCAGCCACCAAAAAATATCTAACATCAGTGGCCACCCATCTTGCCTGGGGAACCTCCAAAAAGGCTCCCATGGATGATCTCAGGGGTCGACACAGGCACATGGGGAGTGAGGCGGTCCCACGGAGAAGCAGGGCCCAGACTGTGAAGGACTTTAAAGGTCAAAACCAGCACCTTGAATCTAGCCCAGTGCTTTATAGGCAGCCAGTGCAGAGCCCAGAGCACAGGTGATATGTGCTCCCTGAGGCCCGCCCCCGTAAGGAGACGGGCCATGGCATTCTGCACCAGCTGCAGCCTCCAGACCAACTTCTTTGGCAGCCACATGTAGAGCACATTGCAGTAATCCAGCCTCGAGGTGATGAAGGCATGGATGACAGCAGCAAGGTCGAGTATGAGAGATATGGCTGAAGCCACCGGACAAGATGTAACTGCCAAAATGCACTCCCTGCCACAGCCAAAACCTGACATTCCAGGCTGAGTTGCGAATCAAGGAGCACACCCAGACTCCGTACTTAAGAGACCATGGGAGGGCGAGCCCCCGCAACAAGAGGAGATTCAACCACTCCCAGGCCCCCCAAACCCTCGCCCACCAACATCACCTCCATATTGTCAGGATTCATTTGCAGATGGCTCAACATCATCCAAGCCCCTACAGCTGATAGGCACTGGGAAAAGAAGGAGACTGCATGGTCTGGATAGATGGAAAAAGAGAGGTAGAGCTGAGTGTCATCAGCATACGAATGACACTGCATACCCTGAAACCCACTCACAATCTCCCCTAATAGCTGCATATAGATGTTAAACAAGAGGGGTGACAGAATAGCACCCTGTGGGACTCAACATGTGAGGTCCTGGGGGGAAGATGTACACTCCCCCAAGACCACCTGGTGAGTTCTCCTGGCCAGGAATGAACGAAACCAGTCTTATCACTCATGACGAGCCAGGGAAAGCCTGATGGAAGTAGCTTTTCAGGAGGGATTTGAAAGTTGGGAGAAAGCAGGTGCGACGCTAGTCCCAGGGAGCCAGGGACACTGCCCTTACTGGCCTCCCCGTCCCCAAGTTTTTTAAAAAACATTATCTTCTTCAGTTCTTCCCAATCCCGGGTTCTGGTGGTGTGGTGGACAGTTCAGAGCCCCAGTGTGGCTGTGTCAAGCTGCTCCGGTACTCCGAACTTCCTGGTTGAAGACTGTGCATACGTGAGCATGTTACTTTGCTCTTCACATGTGCAAACATGGAAAATGCCGATGCCTCCCTCGGTCCAGGAGGTCACGAGGGGGAGGCAGGGCCATGGGGGAGGAGGGGACTTGACTGCAACAACTAGGAGGAGGAGAGGGAGACAGAGACCTGCAAGGGGCAAAACTTTGGAGAACATATGTTGGATGGCTAGGGAGTGCCGTCCAGTACATGTTCGTTTAAAATAGCAATGTGTTGCCAGGATCGCTGGGGGCAGACTTTCATGGAGGTCTATGGAGAGGACACTGGCAGCACAGTAGTGTTATATGGGCTGTATCCCTTGGCACCCTGTGGGGAGGAGGAGGGGGGAGCAATACATGGATGTGTGTGTGACTCTTGATATGTGTGCGTGATATTGGCCGGTGGAACAGCAATGGGGGGGAGGGGGAGGGAGTGAAGAGTGCTTGTGTTAACTTTTATTCAGTGTCTCTGAGTGTGGGCTTTTTTTCTCTCACATGATGTGAGGGTGGGGGCTGCCTGCTGCAGAGACCAGAGAGCATATATAAAGGTGATTCCACCAGGCACCATTTTATCTCTCTTTCAGACTCAGTTCTTGAGAGAGAGAGTGAGTTTGCAGTTGGCCATCCAGCTGGTGGTCAGACTGAATCTTTTTCATTCAGCTCCAGGATCAATTCACTGTTAGCTTAGATTTATTTATAGATAATAGTTTATTATTTAATAATAATCATCTCAAGGAAGCAAGTTAGGTACAGGTAGTGCCAAGTGAGACCAAGGATCCATCATCATTCAAGCCCAGAATCCTGTCCTCAAATGGGGAGGAGATGCTGCCGAGCTCAGTCTGCCCTTTCTGGGCTCAGTCCTGCTGGTGAGTACATTGGGGGTCCATCTGGGGCTTGGCCTTTGCTTTTTTGGGGGGACCCGGGAGCTGGGGAACTTGTCTTGGGAGAAAGGGGGATGTTATAATAGTGATTATTATGGGATGATATCACATATGGTTATTACGTACAGATTGGTTCTGCCCTTTTAGTATATTTTTTGTATTTTTAGGATATTTTAAATTAATTTTTAAATTGTGAGTAATAGTATGTTTTAATTATGAATTGTAATTGTTGATTGTGTGTGTTGTAAGCTGCCCCGAGCTGCTCTTTGAGCAGGAGGGTGCTGGATATAATTGAAATAAATAAATATGATTGTGCTGCCAACTGCCTTGGGGGTGGGGGTCCAGGAGAGGGGATTTCACTGGGAGACATGGGGGTAGGGTGGGAGGTGGGGACTTGGGGAGTCTGGCTGGGCAATGGGGTAGGGGGTAGGAGAGGGGTGCATTGGGAGACATGGGGGAGGGGGATGGTGTAGAGTGGGGTGCACTGGGGGAATGGGGGGACTCAGGGAGTCTGGTTGGGCAATGAAGTATGGGTAGGGTTGCCATAGATGCTAATTCTTAGAGGGCACTTATGAGATATGCAGGTTGCAGGGCTGTATTGGAACCAATGCAACCCTGCACCCTGTATATCTCATAAGTGTCCTCTAAAAATTGGTGTCTATAGCAACCCTAAGTGGGGGGAGTAAGTGCACTGAGAGACATGGGGGAGGGGAATGGTGGGGGACACATGGGGAGTCTGGCTGGGCAATGGGGCAGGGGGTGGGATGGGAGACTATGACACATGGGGAGGGGGGTGCAACAGATATGAAGTGAACCATGTTTTGTGGGACAAGTGGAACTCCTCACTGCCGCTTTTGTGGTGTGTTGAGGATAAGATGGTTGGCCTAAGAAGATATGGTTTCAGTGGTTTGCTTTTGCTTATTGTGTGTTTGCCGGTGCACTACTGTCTGGTCTCCCCCCTCCTCCCCCAAGCATGTGCAAAGACCGTTGCCTTTTTCTGGGGCCTCACTGGCCATGGCTACTCTTTCGTAATTAAAATTGGTCCCTTTCCTAGTTTAGACATAAGTTTTCTTGGTGGGGTACCTAGCGGCTTAGATGGAGGAAGGTTTCCAATCCAATTTTTGCTGGAATGTTCCTTGCATTTTAAAATGGCCCCGCCCTTTGCAGTTTTGTGGGATGTTGTGAGTAGAGACAAAATGACTTCCATCTCTCTAGTAGAGAGGCCACTTTGTGATTTTGTAGGTCTACTAGTTGTGGCTACTCTTTTAAAAAAATGCTCCCTTGCTTCGCTGTTTGACTGCTGATGGAAAGCAGGTTGCTAGCAATGCAGACCAGCAACAGGCAATTTTATTTTATTTTTAAAAAAAGGCCTGTGTGCTTGAACAGGCATTTGGTGGTGTAGCTACTAGGGATGCTTGTCTGGATGGTCCTGGTTTGGTGGCAATACAGCCCTGAAATGGGTCAATTGTTTTTTTTAAAAAGGGCCAGTATGCTTGGACAGGTGCTTGGTGGTGTAGCTACTAGGGATGCTGGTCTACTCTGGATGGGACTGGTTGGGTGGCAATGCAGCCCTGAAACTGACCAGACTTTTTTAAAAGGGCCTATGTGTTTGGACAGGCATTTGGTAGTGTAGCTACTAGGGATGCTGGTCTTGATGGGCCTGGTTTGCTTGTAATGCAGCCCCAAAATGGGCCATTTTTTTTTTTAAAAAAGACCTGTGTGCTTTTACAGGCATTTGACTGTCTGGAGACTGGGAGCCTGCCCTAGATAACTACAGGCAGCCAAGGAGAGCATGAAAATGAAGAATGTTCTGGATAATGGTAAGTGATGGCATGGGGATTGGGAGCATCTTGGTTCTTTGGCGGAGAGGTCCACAAATTAAAAATGCCATTCAAAATGCAAACATCTAAAGTAATTTGCTTCTTTTTCTATCCAGCTTGTCTGAGATCTAGCACGATTCCACACCTCGCCTCTCTCTCCTTGTGAACAGAGGAGAAAGTAGGTAGGAGCACGGCGGAAGACAAGGCTGCAGACAACAAGGAAACCCTTTCCCCTGTCCCCCATTGAACCCATCTCTTCCCCTTCCTCTTCTCGTGCTCCAAATCCTTTCCCTCCTACGTCTCCTCTGTCCTGTCCTCCTCTTCCATTTCATTCTCTTCTGATTCGGCTTGTCGCAAGACAGGGAGCTAACACAGTCCTCCCTGTTCTCCAAGCCAGAAGGAAGGCTTGCCCCAAAGCCTACACCTTCTGAAGACTGCAGGTGGCCAAGCATGCCATGAAAATCAAGGATTCAAGGGTTCAGGATAAAGGTAGGTGATGGCAATGTGATCTATTTTTTTAACCTACTATGGTTAATTTGGACCTAGTGGGAAAGAGAGTGTACAGGACCCCACTAAGAGGGTTCTCTATCCCCAGGTGACAGCGCTTCACATAGCAGCGTTCCCAGCATTAAGTAATGTAATGTCCATCCAATGTTACCCTGGGAACTCCTTCCTTCTGGGTTATGCCACACCACTGGCCTACCATTGCAATGGCTCCACCCCTATGCCAGGCTCCGCCCCTAGGCCCACTCACAGGTTGAACCGGCCCACTGCCCCACTGCCTCCAAACCCACCAGTCGCCACTGGGGAAGAGAGAGAAGAACATACAAATATATCCAGGGAGGGCTTTCCAAGCATGGGGGCAGCAAGAGAGAAGGGGCAAAGGCATTTAAAAGAGCATGGGAGGTGCAAGCAGGCAGGGGTGGGGGCAGAGGAGGAGCAAACTGCCCAGGCAGATTTGTTGCAGGATACAAGAGCAGAGAGATATGGGTGAGCAAGGCCATGAAGATCCTTAAAGGTGAAGACCAGGAGCTTGTTTTGAATGAAGTCCCATAGGAGAAGCCATTGTAGAGTGGAGAAGAGAGGCTGAACATGGTCAAAGAGATGGGGAAGGGTGGATGACTTTGGCAGCAGACCACTGAACAGAGATGTGAGAGGTGAGATCAGAGCAGGGGACACTAGTAAGGATGAAGTTACTAGGGATGGGCAAACGCGGCTCGGAAGTTCGGAGTTCGGCCCGAACTCGGCCTGTTCGGATGACCAAACCCAAACCTGAACGCGAACATACCGAACAAACCGAACAGTGAAATGGCCGAACAGTTCGGTCAGTTCGGATCGCATTCGGGTGAGTTCAGGTGGCAAAAAAAGGTTCACTGGAAGGTCAAACATGACAGGGAAGTCTAGTCAGTCACTGAGGAGCAGACTTCCAGGCACCAGGGGTGGAGAGGCTTGCAAGAAACGAAAATAATTATCTGCCTCCCCCCTTCCCAACACCTTCTGAGCTAGTCACTGTTCCTGAACAGCAGGCGTTGAGTAGGATTTTTAGATTGCTTTAAGTTTCATTTCACTTTTGTAATGAAATGAAACTTAAACCATAAACTGAAACCTTGTGTTATGCACTGTACAGACTCATTGAGTATGTAATGTATGTATTTCACTACAGACTCCTCTTCTATTTGTGATTCCCCCCCATCCCATATATATGGGATGTATATATATCCATATATATATGTACATATATATATCCATATATACATCCATATACATCCATATTATATATATATGGATATGTATATGGATATGGATATGGGATAGATAGATAGATAGATAGATAGATAGATAGATAGATAGATAGATAGATAGATAGATAGATAGATAGATAGATAGTAGAGAGTTGTAGGAGTTAGCTTAGTGATAGAGATAGCGTTAGTGATTTAGTTTTAGTGTTTGTAGGAGTAGGTCTGTGTACTTATTAGATAATCCATTTAGTTCATAGCATTTAGAATAGTTAATAGCAGTTAAATTTAGTGTAGATAGATAGATATAATATTAGATTTTCAAAATAAATTTAAAAAACCATATAAAAACCAAAAAACCAAATAAAAAACAAAAGTAAACCATATAAAACCCAATAAAAAAACCAAAAAACCATATAAAAAACAAAAAAAACACCCATAACAACATTTCCCGAATGGCCAAACAGCCGAACCATACAGCCAAACAGTCTAACCGAACGGCCGAACTGAACAGCCGAACCGAACAGCCGAACCTGAACTCGGCAAACTAGCCGAACTGCCGAACCGAACGGACGAACCGAACACAGCCGAAACGAACGGTTGAACCCGAACCGCGATCTGTTCGCCCATCCCTAGAAGTTACAGTAGTCAAGGTGAGAGATGACTAGCGTGTGGACTAAGGTTTTTGCAATGGCAACAATAAGTCAGGGCCAGATTTTATCAATATCATACAAATCAAATCAGCAGGCCTTGGCAATAGCCTGGATCTGAGGTGTAAAGAAGAGGGAGGAGTCAAAGGCCATTGACTCCTCAGAGACTGGATGGAGGAGGAGAGTGTGGGAGTGTAGAGATAAAGTTGCATGTTATCAGCATACAGGTGACACTGGAAGCCGTGGGATTCCATGGGTTTATGAGTTTAACTAGAGATAGAGTGTACAGGGATAGGAGAAGCTGGCCCAGGACAGAGTCTTAGGGAACTTCCACAGAGAGGGCAATCCATCACTCACAATAGTGACTTGAACTGCTGCAACCTCTCTCTAGAACAACTTGGGGTAAGTCCTGGCTTCAGGTAGCTATGCTGTCCATATTTACTTACAAACTTACTCTATTTTCCTACTTATATATTTTTGTTTGTTTGTTATTGGAGACCTACACTGGTTTTTTTTCTTTTCTCTAGATTTGTTAGAGGATTGCTATGCTAGTTTTATATCCTTGTTGGCCCTTGGGCTTCTAAAGAACTTTTAAAACTTTTAATCCACCCTTGGGTTTTAATTCAAAGAAAGCTACCTCTAACTCTTAATTCAATCCTTGTTTTTAAACTCAAAGTTAGGTAACCCCAATTTTTGATTCACCCTTGGCTTTTAATTCAAAGATACTATTACTCTTATTACTACTACTACTGCTACTACTTATAATTTCTATAGAGCTACTAGGAGTATGCAGTACTGTACAGCCACAGAAGATGGAGATGGGTCCCTGCCCAGTGGGCTTTCAATCTATGGTGGACAAGGGTGAGAGGAACACAGGGAAACACACACACACACACACACACACACACACATTTTACGGATGGGAAACTGAGGCTGAGAGGTTAGCTACCCTTAACTTTTGATTCACCCCTGACATTTAATTCAAAGATAGCTACCCATAACTTTTAATTCAACCCTAGCTTTTAATTCAAATTTAGCTAGCCCTAGCTAGCATAAGCAAAATAAGAAACAAGAAAAAAATAATCAGGCATGCTTACCGATCCTCACAGTAACCAAACTCTCATTTCACTCTGCCTGGATCTGCTGATCTGCTGTTGATTTGGGAACAGGAGTCTCCCACCCACAATGGAAGTTGGTAAGCAGTGAAGAGATTTGGCCCAGTGTCAACCAGGAGTGGGAGTCAGGCTGGGACTGAGGAGGCAAGCAGGCCAGGCAGATGTTGAGAGGGCTGTGAGTGATCCAGTTGGGCAGATAGTCAGGGTGTCAGGATCACGAGTAAGTTAGGAGGGTGGTGGCAATCAATGTTGGCGTGCCATTGTCGACACATCCCAAAATGCAACAAGGACATGACACAGTAATGTGGAGTTAATGGCCACACTCCTTGGCACTGAAACTACGCTTGTGGCCTTGGACAACGACCTCTACCGTGAGCTGGATCAGGGTCGGTCGACCCTGTTGATCCTGTTGGATCTTTCATTTGCATTTGATACCATTAACCATGAGATCTTGGTGGCCTACTTGCAGGACCAAGCTGGGGTGGGTGTGAGCAGGACTGTTCTTGAATGGTTCTGTTCATTTCTGGCCTGGAGGACTCAACGTGTGGTACTGGGTGATTGTTTATCATCTCCCCGAGGCCTTACATGTGGAGTCCCACAAGTTTTTATTTTGTCCCCCCTCCTGTTCCACATGTACATGCAGCCTTTCGACAAGGCTGTCAGAGGGTACGGTATGTGGTGTGATCAATATGCTGATGACACCCAATTTTACCTCTTTTTTAGCTTACCCAGGTCCAGCAGTCTTGGTGCTTACCCGCTGTCTGATGGTTGTGGGGGACTGGATGTGGGAGAGCCATCTGAAACTTATTCTGGACTACTGCAACGTGCTTTACATGGGGCTACTCTTGGTGACAGTTCGGAGACTGCAGCTAGTTCAGAACATAGCGGCCAACCTTCTTCTGGGGAATGGGTTGCCACAAGCACATTACACCAGTGCTCCGGTCTCTGCACTGGTTACCTATAGTCTTCTGGGCCCAATTCAAGGTGTTGGTCTTGACCTTTAAAGTCCTATACGGCCTGGGCCTCACTTATCTGAGGGATCACCTCACTCCCTGAGGTCCTGGATCAGCCCCTGTGATCATCTGGGAGCACCCTCCTTGGGGTCCCCTGAGTATCTAGGGTGGCGACGATGAGGGGGGGCATTCTCAGTGGCCACACCGAGGTTGTGGAACTCCCTCCCAATGGAGGTCCACCTGCCCCAGGCCTTCCCTCCTTCCATAGACAATGTAAGACTTGACTGATCTGCAGGGCTTTTGGTAAGGGAGACAGGTGATAGGTGGGGAGTTGAGAAGGAGGAGAGGATGTGTTTTGTAGTTCCAACATGAGGGTGTTTTAATTTAATTTTATATTGTATTCTGTATTTTGTTTTTATTACTATTGTATTTTCTTATGTTTTGAGCCTCCCTGAGCTGCAGTAGCAGGAGGGGGCAGGACATTTGAGAAAATAAAATAAAATAAAAATTTAATCCAATTCCAATAAGCTAGGTGGGATAAATTCTCCCAGGCAATTTGAGTCCAGTACAACAGATGTCAAGCTATTAACCATAACTGTTAGGGGACCTGACCTTGATGCACCCTCACGTGTCAGCCTCCAAATCTTAATAACTGAGCCTCCCCCATCGCACACCACACAGCGTGGGTAAGGGAGGAGGATGTTGTCCCTTAAGGACCAGAGTAAGGAGTCAGGTGACTCAAGGCAGGGGCCACATCTGCCCTCCACGTTTCATCACTCTCAGGGATGTGATCCCAGTGCTCGCTGTACCCTGCTTCAGTGCCAAGTGTCGTTTGCCCAGCTCTTAAGGAGATGACTCATCATTCTATGTAACTCTGCAACTGCCAACTACATAACAGTATTGGACCCTCTCAAAAGTGTGACAATTCTTAAAAAAACACCCACGCCAAAACAAGCCAAATTTAGTCAGATTCACATAGTAAAGAAGGCGAAAACCAGGAATCTCTTGGTGAATCTGAGGTTCTTGTAAAAATTTCTTCCTGACCCTAAATAGGCAATCAGCATGTGTCCACAGTGTTTTATAAAGGGTAGGTGGGTGGGTACTGCTTGTTCAACTGTGTGGAGCTTGGCGACTGACCTTAAGAGTCAACCCCTTACAATCTCGCCTCACAAGACAATCTTGGCGCCCTTTGCCTGCTTGCCCCAGCAACCTAGTCCAGGCTCCTCTTAACTCCAGAGTGGACCTTTGCCCCTAGCAACTTGGTGGCAGTGGAGGCTAGTATCTTCCTCTGCAGCATGGGATTGAAGTCGCCCACTCCTTTCTCCTACAGGAGCACGACAGAGGCCCCTTGTCGCCATTTGGGGCACCATAGTTCAGGGGCCCCAAAGTTGCCTAAAACAATGCAGCAACACTATAGTAAGTTCATATATGTTTGAGACTATTAAATATCATACACACACATGCTAAAAACTTCCTTATTTTTTTTAATGTTGAGAAATAGCATTTTCCTGATAATATTTCTTGAGATTTTCTTTATAGTCATAGCAGTGTAAAATGCAAACATTTTTCTTAAAAGCACAGGCATTACATTATATTGATGGCTGAGTTTGGTCAATCTTAGGCAACGTGTTAGGGGTCTCGGACTCTAAACTCAACCAGAATTCTAGATTATGCTATTATATCCTCTCCAAACATCCTCAAGTTCACAGCAAAAGTTCATTATAATCTAATTGCAATATTGCATTATCTGGAGAACTACAGAGGGGAGCCTGGCCCTAGAATTTAGGCTAGCTTCGGCTGACTCTCTTTATCACAGCCATAACCTCACACAGTCAAATGTAACCCGGACTTGTACTCCCTCTAAACTGGTACCATATTCCCAGAGTACGACTATGGAAAACTGTAGTCAACATATACAGTGTATTCCTGCAGTAAGTGAGCTTTCTTCAGGAAAGGGAAGGGATCCAGAGGATGCCCTGAATATTTCTCACCCTAAAATTAATTCTAATATATCCAGCTCCTGCTGACTGAGGCATACCTCGCCAAGCCTTTTAAAGAAGTGACTGACTCAGATTTTGAGACAGTTGCTGCTGGCAGTGACATGTTTCTGAAAGAAACCTGGGCAAAGGGTGAGTTTTCTTACCCAGGTTTTGAAGTTTACTGTCTGGATGCCAGTTCCCTCCATGAGAGAGGCAGACTTAGCGGGGGTTTGGCTCTCCTGATATGGCATTCCCTGCATTTTAAGCCTATCCTTTTGAGTTCAATAAAATCGAATTTTGCATTATGGTACTGCCCTATTAATCGGGATTTGGAGTTATTGGCTGCTGTTATGTATATTCCCCCTCCTGGATCTTTGTATTATAAAGAGGATATATGGTTTCTGGCTACCAAAATGCTTTATGAAGCAAGTGCTAGGTTTCCAGGTGCGGGGCTTATAATGGGTGGTGATCTGAACACCCGGATAGGGATTCCTGTTGATGATTACGATGCAAATGAGTTAATACACCCCCCCCCCCATTTAATAACACTTGTGCCTCTATGGATTTGATGAGGGACTCTAGAGCATCCCAATTGTTCCAACTCCTGGTGGATTTAGATTTAACTATCTTAAATGGACTACTCCCAGGAGATCTTCAGGGACATTTTATGCACCACTCCTATTTGGGTTTGAGCATGATAGATTATTTTTTGTTTCCCCTTGCCTACTATTTAATTCAGTTGATCTTAAAGTTCTCCCAGTGGTGGAAACTGAACGTTTTCCTCTTGTTCTATCACTGTGCTTTTCTTATAATAAATGTGCAAATACGGAGATGGCCCTGACTCTCCAATCTATTAGCTCCCAGCCTTATTTAGCCTGAGTTAAATGGTCTCTTGAGTTGACGGAATCTTTTTTGTCTTTTACTCAACAGCAGCCTATCTTGGATTTATGTGATGTAATAAATTCCATGAACTCTGAATCTATTAAGTCATATGGAGCATCTGTCAGATGCACTTATTCCTCTGCTAGCTGCAAACAGACCATGCCAGCGAGCTCCTTCTAGGGCAGGCTGGTTTGATAGAGAGTGTCTCAGGGTCCAGACTATACTCAGGAAGGCTGCTAGACGGATGCACTGCTTTTCCTCTGAAGGCAATAGGACAAAGGTGTCTCACCTTAGAAGGTCCTATAGGCAACTAATTGCTAGCAAGAGATTGAATTTCCAAAAATCCCTTTGGCAGCAGTTGCAACAAGCGGCTATATCTAAGAACTCTAGCCAATTTTGGTCTCTTATTGCTCAATCCAGTCTGGGTTATTCTGGTGGGTATCAGAGACCAATTCCATGGCCCAAATGGCAACAATACTTTGGACAACTTTTTCCTAGACTCATCAACTCGGCCCTTGGAACTTCTATTGAGATCAAATCTATTGAAAACTTCCAGGAATGGCAGCCGGTTGCCCCCGAGAAATCCGGGAACTTATAGCCCAAATTAAAACTGGTAAAGCTCCTGGGCTTGATTTTGTTCCCCCAGAACTGTTGAAGCATGAGGCTGAGTTGTGGGACCCCCTGTTTACTACAATTAACTAAGAGGGTACCATTCCAAGATCTTGGCTTAAGAGCTTGGTGGTTCCCGTCTTTAAAATGGGGGATGACGGAAAACCTGTGAATTACAGACCCATTAGCCTCCTTTCGGTGATCAGGAAATTGTATGCTAGATACCTCCTGGCAAAACTGCAATCATGGCTGAATGAAAATAGCACTATTTCCCTTGAACAGGCTGGCTTCAGATTAGGACAATCCACTGTGGATTATGTTTATATTCTGCACAAATTAATGACAACTTATGCTCTGCCTCCTTCTAAAACTCGGGTCTTTTGCTGCTTTGTTGATCTTAAGGCGGCCTTTGACACCATCAATAGAGAACGACTGTGGCTTAAGCTTAGCAGGTCTTCTATCGATGGCCGCCTATTGTATCTGATCATCAAACTTCATCAGGGAAATACACTCCAGGTCCGGCTTGCTCCTAACCAACTCTATCCTGGTGAGATCCCTATGGAAAGAGGGTTGCGCCAGGGCTGTATTCTTGCCCAACCCTGTTCAATTGTTATATTAATGACTTAATTCCATACATGAAGGAGGGTGAGCTGCATGCTCCTGAAATACGCCCAGGGAGATTACCTATTCTGTTATATGCTGACAATACAGCTTTGCTATCACTGACGCTAGTGGGCCTCTGCCGAAGTATGAAAATATTGGTCACTTACTGTAAGCAGGAGAACTTAGCTATTAATTATTAGGGATGGGCGAACGCGGTTCGGTAGTTCGGTGTTCGGCCCGAACTCGGCCTGTTCGGACAACTGAACACGAACACGAACATGAACACACCGAACGGAACCGAACACCGAACGACGAAAATGGCGAACACACGAAACGGAACCGAACACCGAACGATGAAATGGCCGAACAGTTCGTTCAATTCGAATTGCGTTCGGTTGTGTTCGGGTGGCTAAAACATGGTCTTCTGTCAGGTCACTGGAAGGCCAAATGTAGCAGGGAGGGGGAAGTCATTTGACTCAGCTAGGAGCAGACTTCCAGGCACCAGGGGTGG
>QEPC01004781.1:223756-233770 GCA_003113815.1 Sphenodon punctatus | reverse complement strand
GGCAGCCGCCTCCTCCTCCTTCTCCTCCGCAGCCGACAACTCCTCCGCCGTCGGGCGTGGCCACACCCGGCAGATTCAGCCACCCGGAAACCGCTTCATTTTTTTTAATTTTTAGCACAGTCACACACACCACAGTCCAACCCACAGTCCAACAACACACACCAACCCACCCAAACACACAACACAGCCAAAACCAACACAATAATCACCAAAACACAGTACACAAGCAGCCACCGAAACAAACACACACCCTCTCGCCTCACTCACGCACACGAATTTCCGGTGCGACGCCGATTTTACGGCTTCCCGCGATCTTGCGATATTTCTGGCCGAAGGCCGAATGTGAACGCGCGAACCACCCGAACACCGAACGACCGAACATGAACGCACAACCCGATGGCGAACGAACCGAACGTCCGAACACGAACGCACAACCCAATGGCAAACGAACCGAACGCCCGACCACGAACGTACGACCTGCCCGAACAACCAAACACGAACGGCCGAACACGAACGCCACCGAACCGAACGGGCGAACACGAACACGAGGTACGACCGAACACGAACACACGAACCGAACGCGGCCGAACCGAACCGCCGAACACGAACACACGAACCGACTGCGGCCAAACCGAACGGCCGAACACGAACCGCGATCTGTTCGCCCATGCCTATTAATTATACCAAAACTAAGGTCCTGGTGATAGGCCAAAATTATAAATCCCACAAATGGCAGATGGATGGAGCCATAATAGAACAAGTTAGATCTTTTAGGTATGTCGGTGTGTCTTGAACGGCGCACTTTGAGGCTGCTAAGGCCCAGGCTCAGAAAATTGCAGCTTCTATTATAAGTTTTTATTATATGCAGGGTGGCAAATTGATGGGCCCAGCTTTGAAACTCTTTAGAGTGAAGGTGGTCCCCCATTTGCTATATGCAGCTTCAGTTTGGGACCTAAAAGTATTAGACAAATTGGAGGGTGTTCAAAACTACTTCCTACGTGATATTTTGGGCCTCCCGCCTTGTGTTCCCCAGGCAGTAATGAGGGCGGAGGTGGCTATGAGATGTTTTAAAATGTTTGCACTTATAGCTGTGTTTAAATTATGGCTAAAGGTTAAAATCTTCCCGCCAGCTCTGAACTCGCTCCTGTTCTAATTTCCTTTTGAACACTGAGAACAGCTGGTGCCGGGTTGTAGAGACCGAGCTCTCCTAGCTGGGCATTCCGAGAGATGCTTTGAACCCTTTAGGTTATAAAGATGCAGCACTCTTGATAAAGCAAAGAATTTTTGACCAAGTGCTTCAGACTGAAAGTGGTGCACTAGCCTCCCAGAAGATAGCTCCGGGATATCATTATGAGATCTCTTCTCTCTTACCTGCTGATTATATAATCCGATGGCCAGCCGGCCCCTCTAGAAGGGCTTCTTCATTAATGCGCTGCAACGTATTTCCTTTGGCCTTCTTGGCGGGCAGATACCATGGGATCCCTAAGGAACAAAGACTATGCCCCCATTACAGGGAGGCAACCTGGGAGACAAGAGACCATGTAATTTTATATTGTGGAGCTTATGAAAGCTGGAGGAATAGTCATTTGGGATCAGTCATAAGCAAGTTCCCTGAGGGGTTGCCAACTGAATTTGTACTTCATCTGCTTTTAGCAGAGAGAGACTCATCAATCTATAGAGTGATTGCTGCTTTGTGTGGGCGTATTCTTTGTTGGAAGCAGAATGCTATGACCTTTTCTTAATGTATGCGATAAATAATTGTTAAATTCTTCTGACTAAGAATTTTAGAGCTAGTTAGGAGATTTATTTTATTTTAGCTTATTTATTTTAATATTACCCTATTTTGGGATTAATTATAGGAGCCGATTGTATACATATAGGTATATTGCTCCATTTATTTTGTGTAAATATTGCGACTATTGTTATGGCCTTTGGGCTCACAATAAAACTTTTACTACTACTACTACTACTACTACCACTACTACTACTACACAAAGGTTCTGGGAGAAGTTCTACGCAGAAGTTCAAAGAGCTGGATGTTTAAGATCTGGGTGAGTGATTTAGACACACAGAAAGTTCAGGATGTAACAGCAACCATGCAGGAGAAATGTGTGTGTAAGAACGCCCAATATCTAACAGCAGGAACTCCAGTAGTGTGGAACCTTTTCTTAGATACAACAACCAAACAGATACCATAACATATATCCTGGAGAGAGGAAAATCACAAAAGTTATCTAAGATAATTTCCACAGGGCAATTAAAACACTAAAACACACATACACACACAAAAGAAGACGAACCTGATTGAATAGAACTTGCTTCCTAATTAACTATTTTTATGTATTATGAATCTTCACAGTCCAGTGCATAAGCCAACTCCTCACTGCTTGAGATTGGGGAAAAACTTTAAGTCAATTGTAAAGTTTACTACAGTTTCCCTTGAAGCATCTGTTACTAGCAAGGATGAGACCCAGGAAAGGATGGACCTTGGGTTTGATCCAGTATGGAAATCCCTATGCTCCTGTTTACTCAGACCCTAGAGCTGCAGTGCATAGCATATTTGCTACCCACAGGTAATACCAGCATTTTCAGATGCCCCCAGTAGGTAACTGATGGCTAGGGATGTGCAAACAGAATGGGGTTCAGATGTTCAGCCATTTGGTCATTCGGTTCCAAAACCAGGTTCGGTTTCAGTCGAGTTCAGTTTGGTCGAATGTTCAGTGGAGTTCAGACTTGCCGCAAAGCTTGGGGCACTCCAGGGACCCCCAGGGGTGCCCATGGCATCATGGCAGGCCATCAGAGACTCAGCAGCAGCAGAGACCAGGAAGGCTTGGTGCTTGGCACCCCGGGTTGCCCGGGCAGGCAGGCTTGGCACTTGGCCCCTGGGGGTGCCCATGGTGGCATGGCAGGCTGTCAGAGACCCAGCAGCAGCAGGCCTCCAGTTCTGCTAGCTCTATTCTGGCTGGGTTCTCCATTTCTAGTCACCATCACGGCAGGTGCTGACTGACTGATTGGCCATGTGAATCACCACTGGGCAAGGCTACTTAGTACTTGACCAATTTTCAGAAGAGTTGATTTAGATCTGGTGAGTAGGATACCAGCCTGCAATGCCTGGCCCCATATGGGTGCTGTGCCAGCCACCAAGTCCTGGCCGGGCCTCTTCCCTGCCTGGAACATAGGCCCCAGAACCCTGAGGGTGGAACCTGGGGCTGGCTGTGATGCAGTGGAATGACAGCTCCCTGTGAGCAGAATGATGGCCACAGAACCCTGATGGTGGGTCCTGGGACAGGAGTGCCAGCTTCTGGATGAAGTGGAATGACATGCTTCCCTGCCTGTAACATAGGCCCCAGAACCCTGACCTTTGATCCTGGGACTGGAGTGGCTGCTTCTTGATGTGGTGGAATGACATTTCCCTGTGAGCGGAATGACAGCCCCAGAACCCTGATGGTGGGTCCTGCGACAGGAATGGCAGTGCCTAGATGATGTGGATGGACAGCCCCCCATGCCTGGAATGTAGGCCCCAGAACCCTGAGGGTGGTTCCTGGGGCTGGAGTTGCTGCTTCTTGATATGGTGAAATGACAGCTCCCACGTGGAGGGTCCTTATTCGCTTACAGCATGGCCCAGGGACAACCGGCTCTGCTCCTGTTGGACACAGACAGCTATTTGGACTTAGAGAAGGTAACCAGCATCATCACTGAGGCAGGTGAGGAAATAGCCAAGAGGAGCTTGCAGGCTGGCTGGCATGGGTGGAGCAGTGGCAGAGGCCTGGCCAGGGCTTGGTGGCTGGCAGCACCCCCACTCAGCTGGACATTGCAGGCTTGGCTTGTACTCAACAGAACTCAAGAAGCTCTACTGCTAATTGGTCAAGACTTGCGCAGTGGCAAATCATGTGGACACCCAGTAGCAGACATTGGATTGCCTGGTCTCAGTACCTGTGGCACAGCAGAGGCAGCATTGGCAGCAGGAGCAGAAATTGGATTGCCTGGTAGCAGAACCCATGGTGGCACAGCAGAGTCAGCATTAGCAGCAGTGGTAGACATTGAATTGCCAGGGCACAGAACCCATGGAACAGCAGAGATGGCAGCAGCAGGATTTGCCTGTGCGCAGCACCCGTGGAGCCAGGATGGTAGGATTTGCTAGGGAAGAGCTCCCATACAGCAGCAGATGGCAGCAGCAGGATTGCGTGGGCACATTTGGATTTGCCAGGGCAGAGCACCCATGGACCAGCAGACAGCAGCAGCAGGATTACCAGGCCAGTGAGGCACATCACCCACGGTTGCCAGGGCAGGAAGGCTGGGGCAGAGTTGGAGCTTTGCCCACAGGGCGGACAGATAGGCAGCGTGGCATGTTCAGAAGGCAGGCAGGCAGACTGAGGCAAGCTTTGAGCTTTGCAACCTGGTTGGTCAGACAGGCAGTGTGGTATGAGAGGCAGTAGGAAAGGCAGGCTGGGACCTTGTCAGGGCACTCATATAGGCTGGCAAAGACTGTGCATACTCATTTCCGTTATTGTCATAATCGACATCGATACCAATTTCAAATATTTTATTTTCGTTATTATCATCGATATAATTTGGTCTCATGATCGTGCCAAAAACCGGAAATGGTATTTCGATTACGTGTGTTCTCGTGGTGTCTGTCTGACTTATGTGAAGTGTGAAAAATTGGTTGTGAGCTTGCATGTGTATGTTGTGGCTGTGTGTGGGTGGTTTGGCTGAGGTGGTGAAAAAATGTAAGATGAAAAAAAAAGAAAAATGAATCTGAGGAAGGTCAAGGTGGAGAAGGAAGAAGTGGAGGCATGACCTGGACCATCTGGTGAGGTGGTGAAAGTTGGCACCTTGCCAGAGGAATAAGAGGGCAGAGGAAGTGCCACTGATGCCAGGTTTGTAAAATGTAATTTTTTTATTGTTCCATATAACTTTGAAGACAAGAAGAATACTATCCTTTAGAGTGAGCTCACTAGCATGCGGTCGGGTGGGTGGTGGGCAGTCAGGCACAAACAGTGGGCATCAGTGGGTGGCAGCGGATGGGCAGGATTTTAACGTGTCTTATTTCTGGGTCTGTCAGAAGAGGGGGATCTTCCAGCAGTCAGGCATGAGCCAAAGCACCCACCCAGACACGTGCCAGCCAGGGTCTCAACTTGCCAACCCTAACACCCCAAGAAAAGCAGGATTTTCATGTGTCTTATTTATGGGTCTGCCAGAGAGAGAGAGAGAGAGAAAAAAAGAGAGAGAGAGAGGCTCTTTCTTCAGCAGCAGCAACAGCAGCAGCCAGAGTCTCAACTTGCAGACACTCCAGCACCACAGGTGGTGGTGGTGTATGTGTGAGAAAGGGAAAGAGGTGAGTAGGCAGAACTGCAGCAACAGCACCATCCATCCACTTGGTGTGGGAGAATGGGTACCTTGGAAGGACTAGAGGCATCACCATGAATGAATGATATTATGTAGGTGTTGTTTATGTGTTCCTGTTTCAGAGAGGGTGATGATGACTATGCTGTTGGTGCCAGAACCCCATTATGGTGGAGGTCATAGCTACAGGAACCACCCGAAACCAGGTCGATGAGGTCCTCAGTATGGTGGTACTTCCATACCCTGAAAGGTGGATTTGCAGAATGCAAGGTAAGGCACAGGGGCTGGAACAACAGGGAATGGATTACCCTATGACCTGCTAGGAAGTCCCCTGCAGGGAGACAGATTGGCCAGTCACCCACTTGTGGAGACAGAATGCAGGCAGGGCTTGATAGACCATTGGTCTGACAGAGTATGGTACTTCTTATGTTCCTATCATTTTAAAATAAAGCGTGGCACGCAGGGGACCATGTCAGGGATGATTGCCCATGTGGAAAACAGTCACCTAATTGAGGTGGCACATGATTATTCTCAGGCTGGAAGGCGCAGCAGGGACTCCAGGGAGGAACAGCCCTCTACGGAATGGGGGAAGGCACGGAAAAAGCGCCGCCATCGCAGCCCTTCCCCTCCAGCTCTGCTGATGAGTCTCCAGCCCCCCCCATGAGGAGACCCATGAGGCAAGGGCATTTTGGGCTGAACTTGAGAGGCCCACAAAAAATATATATGGACAGGCTCAGGGTCCACATCCGTAATATGGAAGACAGGCTGTTGGAACAGTTCGAGGAGCTCCAAGTAAGGAAGTGCCAGATGGAGGCATATTGGGAGTACCTCCGCACTGAGAAGGATGCCCTCGAACTGTTCTGCCAGTCCCTCATCACATGGAAGGCATCCATGGAGGGGGCCCTGGACTTTGCCCGGTGACATCGCTTCGAGGTGGTCGAGGTGCCCACCCCTCGGTCCCGTGCACCACTGTCTCATTTTCCCCACATTCCAGGGGACAGGCCCACAGACCCCTAATTTATTTTCCTTTCTTTGTATATGAATGTTTGTTTGCAAAAGTTGTAATGTTGTTTTAAAAGTTTTTATAAAAGTTATATTTGTTACCGGCTGAGTTTGACCTGTCCAATCTTTTATCCCATTGTGCTGCTTCTGGCAGGTGGCAGAATCTCATTGTATATTCATCTTGTCAGATTCCTACATGACAGGAGCAGCACATGGAGTGTATTAGTCCCAAGATGTGCCACCAGGGTCTCAACTTGCAGACAGCCCCCCAGGAGTGGCAGAGCTTGTGTCTGTGTGGGTCTGCCACAGAGAGAGAGAGAGAGAGAGGCTGTGGCAATCTGGCAGAGGCATAAGTGGGCATCAGCAGGTGCACTGCCTGCTCTCACAGACAGATCATCTCATGGGGTGAAGTCTTGGGAAGCTGAGTTGGGATATATAATACTTGGTTACATTTGTCAGTTGGTCCCTTTGAAGCCCTCAAGTGGAGAGGTGTGTTCAGCTCATAGAAAGATCGCCACAGGGGAGCAGGAGGAGACTTTAAAACAACGTTCCAGGTAGAGCAGCCAGCCAGAGATATCATATTTCCTGTGAGGGGGTGCCAGAGAGAAAGAGAGAGAGGCTCTTTGGCAGCAGGCGATGGCTGCTGGTGTTCAGAGGGGCTCTTTCAGCAGCTTCAGCGGGCATTCACAGGTGGGTGCGGAGGAATAGGCTGGTCGGGGGGCGGGCTTATGGGTGGGCGCCAGTGGCCACTGGCCAGTCAGGCACGAACAGCAGCAGCACCCAGATGATGGTTCTTGGGACTTGAGTGACTGCTTCTGGATGCAGTGGAATGGAATGACAGCCCCCCGTGACTGGAATTCTGGGATCTTGATTATGGTTCCTGGGACTGGAGTGGCTGCTTCAGGTACAGTGGAATGACAGCCCATGGGAGCTGAATGATGTCCCGAGAATTAGTGCTTGGTTGGGCACACTCCATTCAATCATTCTAATAGGTGGTACAGGTGGTACAAGGAGGCACACAGGCAAGGGCACTTAATTTTTTTATGTGTTATTTCCATCTCATTCTGGTAGGCTTGCTGCTGGATGTGGGCACTGAGCATGACAACAGATGAGATCTCTTGCTGGTTTTGGCAGGTGGCAGTTTGAGCTGGATACACCTCTCTCCCTCCACTCCCATCTCTCTTGTTCTAGTGGGGAGCCTCTCTCTCTCTCTCTCCCTCTGGCTATTAACTGCAGGTAACAGCGTGGTTGGGATCGTGTCTGTCTCTCCTTCTAGCAGTGGGGAGATTTTCTCTCTCTCTCTCTTTCTCCATGAGCAGCAGGTTGCTACCTCGTAAATAAAGGTTCTTCATGCTGGCTCTCATCATTCTCACCACATCATCCTGTGTTCCATCCCCGCATGGACTTGTCATATCCCTTAAAAGGGTTAGCTGGAACTGTCACTCTGAAAGGATGAGTGCTTCTTAGCCTAGAGAGGCACTCGAGGCCATCAGGACAGGCATGCCATGGTGGTGGGAAGTTGCTTTGGGCATGAGCAGAAGGTTGTTACCTCATAAAGAAAAGGTGGAACAACAACTCCCTGTGAGTGGAATGAGGGCCCTACAGAACCTGATGGTGGGTCCTGTGGTTGGAGTGGCAGCTTCTGGATGCAGCAGTACGATAGCACTCCCTGCCTGTAACGTAGGCCCAAGAACACCAATGGTGGGTCCTGGGACTGGAGTGGCTGGCTGCTTCTTGATGTCATGGAATGACAGCACCCTGTGAGTGGAATGATGGCCCCAGAACCCAGGGTGGGTCCTAGGACTAGAGTAGCAGTTTCTGGATGAAGTGGAACAACAGCCCTCCCTGCCTGGTACATAGGTCCCAGAACCCTGATGGTGGGTCCTGGGGCTGAAGTGCCTGATTCTTGCTGCAGTGGAATAACAGTTCCCTGTGAGTGGAATGACGGTGAGGTGCGACACCCAGATTTGGAAAAGACTTAAATCAGACAGAAGCTTGAGAAAATATGAAACCTTTACTGCTGAAACTGGAAAAACCCTCTCCCGAGATATTACCAGGTACTCACATTTGCTGTGAAACACAGCCATGCATTCACCCAGCAAGTCCAAAAGGAGGGAAGTGTTCTGATTTGGACAAATATGACTGCAGACTAATCTTAGTATGCACCAAAATACTACTCAATGATTGACTTCAGTAACATCAAAAACGTGCATGAGCATGCTAACAATCAGAGTAAATACATCCAAACCATCATAACAATTTCTTCTGGAAAAGTTCACACTGACTGAACAGATATAGACCTGTGCTGAGCATAAATTATGTTTCTGACCCCCCTCTATGGGTCTTTTTCAACAGCACTTTAAATAGCACTGTAGCAAAAGGTGAGTCTCCAACCACCATACATATCTCAGGTACATAATCTAAAAACCCCTTTGCTCAGCAGCGCTGCACATGAAAGTAGCTGGCTGCTGAGTTTTCCCCTGGAAAACACTTCCCTCCTTTGGACTTGCTGGGTGAATGTATGGCTTGTTTATGAAGTGTATTGGTCTGGTGGCAAACCTATTTTTTATGATATATTGTGATTTGTTATGGAGCTTTTGTGTTGTGAGCCGCCTCGAGCCACTTAGGTGGGAGAGTGCAGGATATAAATTAAATTTAAAATGAAATGAACTGTTGGCCGCATTATCTGTGACCACGCACCCCTTAGTGAAAGGAGCACCTGGCGTGACCCACTCCCTCACCATGGCAGTCAGGGCTGCCTTGATGTTCCGAGACGTGTGGGGGCTGCAGCGTCCATGACTTCCACCTGAAGCAGGGCCCACCTATACCCTGCTTTGGGACCCCTCCTGCCACTCCCAAATGCTGCCTCCGGGCTTGCCACCAGTGTGCCATCACTGCTAGGTGCATGACTCTCATTTTGGAGGCATTAGGGGGGTGTACACAGGTGGGATGAATGTTGGTGGGGGGGTGTATGCAGGTGGGAAGATGCCTCTTCACTCCCCTCCCACCCCTGCAAAAAAAAAGTCCAGTGGGTAAGTCCCCGGCTCAGCTGAGTGACGTGCAGGCCAGGGAGAAAGTAGGGAGCAACAAAGCTGGACTAGCGGAACAGCAGCCCGGTGGTGGGATGAGTCAGTCTGGAGAGTCAGGTAGCCTGTCGGGTCACATTCAGGTACCAGTTGCTGCCAAAGATGCAACCGGGGTGAGTCGGGCACCCCAGATTCAACAGGGTTCCCTGCCCAACTTGCTGGGTACCTGGTTGCAATTCTATCAGGCTCTGAAAAGAAAGATGAATTTCAGTTTCCCAAAGAATTAAAAACACTGCCATCTTTAACAGATCAAGAGATGATCGTCCTCCTGAGCAAACCTAGAGGTACAATAAACATCAGTAGATTCAATTCTTGCATAGTCAGCTATAGGTCTGTAGCGGAATATCGCAGCAGTAGCTATTTCCGGCGGAAACAGTGTTTCCGCAATTAGTGGAATGGCATGGCAGAGGCTTTCATTCCGCGGTTTCATTCCACGGTTCCGCGGTTCCGCTTATTTAATTCCGCAACTTAGTGGAATCGTGGAAACATGACATTTTCGCTATTTCCGCAATTCCGCCAGCGCCACAAAATAGCGGAATAGTGGTTTTCCGCGATTTCCGTGATTTTTCCGCGATTTTCT
>QEPC01004781.1:172853-212879 GCA_003113815.1 Sphenodon punctatus | reverse complement strand
GGGATGCATTTAATCTGGGCTTCCAGAAGGGTGCTTTTAAACAGCCTCCACACCTCTTGCAAACTTGTAGCCCTTGCAACTGGGCTTTTTAGTTTCTTTTTAACTAGTTTCCTCATTTTGTCATAGTCTTCCTTTTTAAAGTTAAATGCTACTGCTGTACTTTTGTTTGTCTTTCTCAGTCCAGAAATTACATCAAATGTGATCATATTATGATCGCTATTGCCTAGTAACTCCACCACAGTTACTCCTTGCACCAGGACCTGCGTGCCACTCAGGGTTAGATCTACAATAGCTCCTCCTCCTGTTCGTTCCAGAACCTGCTGTTCTAGGAAGCCGTTATTAAGTGCTTTCTTTCTTCCAAGGCAGTAACAGATTAAAATGAAGAAGGGAAAAATACCTTGGATTTAGAACATGCTTTTCAGCTTTGTCTTATAAACTGTTGGAACACTTAGCAATATTTGAAGCTTCAATGACAGCTGTTTCAACCCCTTTTATTGGCAGCTTTTAATGATGGTCGTTTAATCGGGCGAAATGCCCTGCACTCATCCATACTTAAAGCAAACTAAATAGGCATAGAATCACAGCAGAAATAGAAAGAATTTCTTTCACCCTGCCAGGCACTTCATCTGATCAAAACTTTTATGCCTCCAGCTGAATGACAAAGTTACAAAATGATTTGAACGATTTTGCCTCCTCTGTGAGCACTTTGCTTATTTTAACTAAAATAGTTTAACAGTTATTTTATTGTTTCCATGGATGGGCAAAAACATGCAACTTGAACACTAGGTGAAAACATTCAACAGCAGCCATACAGATTGCCTGCCCAACCCGTAGAGTGGCAACATGGACAACACCCATTGGGCTGGTGTAAAAAGCAGAACACTTGTACACTGCACCCTCCTGGCAGGCCCCACACTGCCCCCACACCCTTGGTTGGGTCTAGGAACCAAACATGTTGGCAGAACTCGGGATCAGGAGCAGCAGTTGCTGGCTGGCAGAATTAGGAATGGGCCCATGAAAGGCACCAAGTGACAGCAGATCACTCCTAGGCTTTGGGCTAGAGGAATCCCATCCAGGAGCTGTACATGGCCCTGTCTCCAGTTCAAGGTGCGGTAGGGGTGTGCATGTCATTTTCATTATTACAATAATGATAATGAAAATTGACGTTTTCATTATTGCAATAATGAAAACAACAACTGAGAATAATGACAATGATAACGAAAACAACCGAGAATACCGAAAACGGCAACCGAGAATACCGATAACGATAACGATATCAAAAACTATAAAATGATAACAAAAACAATAACAAAAATAATAACAAGAAACGAAAATGACAATGTCATTGTTGTTATTATTAGTGCTGTGGCAATTGGGTTTTGGAGGGAACATGTGGAGAGGGTAGGAGGAAGCAGACATTTCGGAGTTTTAACAGAGTTGAACTCTTTAACTGTGCCTGTGTTGGTAGGGGCAAGGAGCTCAGCAGTATCTGATGGATGTATCATCGGCCAATGAGCCCAGCAATTTCATGGCACTCTGTGATTGCTCAGTGCCTGCTGCCTCACCTCAACCAATCAGGAGCTCTGGAGGAGGGCACTGCAACCCTTTATAAAGGGAGGACCAGATTTTTTCTCTCCATTCTAGAGAGCTTTTCTTGTCAGGTTGCGTTTACAGAGCTGTGGTGCTTGCACACAAAAAAATCCTCCCTATCCCTCATTGTATCAACAATATCTTTCCCTCTGCATACCCTACATTTTACCTTCTCCCCCCTGTACATTATATAGAGATAGATAGCATAGAGTAGATATAGATATATATTATAGAAATATAGATTAAAATAGTTATATAGATAATTGATTAGATAATAGATAGTTTTCTTTCCTCTTCCCCTGTCTCCCTTAAATTTAGATAGATATTAGTTGTGCACAGGAATCGATACCAGTGCCAAAAATAAAATCTTCATTTGAAACAGTACTGATATCAATAACAATATTGATAATGATATCGATAACTATAAAACAAATATCGATGGTGATATTGATACCGATAACAAAAACAGCAAAAACAATAAGAAAACATCATTGTCTTTAACGATAATGAAAACAACATCTTTGAATAAAGAAAACAAGCAACAAAAACGACATGGGGGCCTGGTGCACACCCCTAACTGTCATCCCTGCCTGGCTTTCCCCAGCTGGTGTACAGGGCACAGGGAGGGAAACCAGTGACAAAAAAAAAAAAAAGAACAGGGGAAAAAACATGTGTTTATTACTCTAATGCATTGGAAATACCTACATGATGTATTCTTTAAAGTCTAAAAAATTTTCTACGGAGATAAAAACACTGGTTATATAAATCAATAACTACGAATTAACAATACACACTAATTACAATATACTTTACTGCATGGTTGACAAATCCATATACACCATAAGCAAAGCTCAACCATTTGTGTGTTATGCAGATATTTAAAACAAAACAAGGCACCATAAGCAAAACTAATTAATTTCTGAGAAAAACCCTACTTCTGTGCTATATAATGCTTTAAAAGCCACAAATAGGCACTTAAGTCACTCGGGTGTTGCACACACCCCGTTACTAATCAAGGCAGTGGGAGAGAGAAGGAAGAAAAGCCACCCCAAATGGGATTCTTAATGGCAATTCCCAATCCTTCCCTTCTCGTCTGCTGCAGTTCTCATCAATGTACAATATACTGCAGCTCCTCACAAGAGCTGTGCACTCGGGTTCACCACCGCTGCTGCCCCAGGTGTGGGTCCCACTGTTGTGCAGAGCAAGAGACGAAGGGAGAGGGAGGGACTGACTGCTGGGCTCAGCTCTGTGACCCACCACCCCGAGGCAAGGGGGACACCCCTAGGTTTCTCAGTCTCTTGCTGCCAGCGGCAGCTTCTCCTGGCCGTGCCATCAGTTGACAGGGTTCTGGGGGTGTCTGTTTACTTCCAGCCTGCACCTTTAGCTGACAGGCAGCTGGTGGCCACTGTTCCTGATCCTTCCCAATATCCTGGCCTTGCCCACTGTGATGGTGGATCTTGCCACATGCAAGGACTGTGTGGGGCCTAACAGATGGGAGGGTGGACATTAGCCTTGATTAATCCAGCTGCACCAGCCTTAGCCCATACTGGGCGTCTTTAGACATAACAAAGGTCAGGTGTCAAAACCCCATAAGCACGTGTTTGGTCATTGTGTGTAAGCACCATAACAATCCCAACACCAATTTGGCCACCCATTGAACATGCAATGTGGACACCATTGCATCACAATGACAATTTGTGTTCCAGCTGAACACGTGGCCAACATTGTGTCTAATACTATTATGTAGTATGTTAGCTGGCACATCACGGGGAACAAGGCAGCAGCACTTGTGTGCTGAGATTGGGTGGTGAGCAAAACACCAATTTTCCCCAAGATGGGCTGTGTGTCTAAGCAGCACCACATGGTGAACACAAGGCCAAACTGATGTTCATATAAAGGTCAAAACACACATTCAGACACCCATTGATGTTATGTCTAAAGACACCCACTGTGTTAATCACCTTCTCCAGATGATACATTGTATAGCATCTGGCTGCCTGCCCTGTGGTGGAAGTGAGTGAACATCTGCCCACCTAACAGATGTGCAGGTGAATAATGGACTAATGTGGGCTACCGTGTCATATGCTTTCACCCACTCTTGCAAATATCTAATCCAACAGAATTAGCTTTAGCTTTGTCAGTTCGGGAGGGTGGGGGGAATAGAATTTTAGACATCTTTGTCTGGCTGCTGGGTTTGACATTGCAGGGCCCTCAAATTGCAGGGCCCTCAAATCAGTAGCACATTGCTACTTAGACAAGAGAAGGTTGCACCAGCTTCTTTATGACTTTGAACTAGCCTCAAGCCCAGATATTTTATATAAGGGAAAGGCAGTTAAGAAAGAGGAGGTTGCTAAGGGGGAACCAGAGAGCACAGTAGCTAAAGAGAAGACCATGAAGCCTTCAGGGACCCCCAATCTAGGTATCCTAGAAGAAGAGGGTTGGGAGCAGAGAGAAGGAACTCCAAACCTTTTTGTATATATGACCTATTGACTAGGTTGAGCACAATGTGAAATAAAACTGTGGCAAAGGTACCTGGCTGCTGGTTCCACATGTGGTGTATTCAAGAAGGGGCCACAGAGCAAGAGACTGGGCTCCCACCTGCACATACTTACCCATCTAGGCCACAGCCTTGTTATAGCATCCAAATGAGAAACCCCTTCACAAAACTTCCCCTGACATCTTTCAGATAAATCCCTCTTTAAAATTATCTCTGCTGTTCAAGGTACTCCTTTTATGTATATTTTACAATAAGGGATCAAACATGATTATTAAGGAAACTACAAAACTGGGATTCTGAGAAATTATTTGAAGATTTGATTTTAGTTATTTCTGGGAAGAACTTTATTGGCTAGATGCACAAATGGGGTTGTATGTGCATAAGATGTGCACACTGACATGCCATGCTAGACTTGAGTGTGGGCTAAATCATTCTCAGTGAGAGACATCATTCTGCAGTAGACACATGGTCACCTGGTTGCTGTTTCTACTATTGAGGCATGGAGTGCACTTTTGTCTCTGGAGCATGCTTACAAGTGACCAGACCACACTTATGTACTGACCTCATGAAGGGACCCACGTGAGAGTTGACAACACTGCATATGCAAGCAAAAGTGGTATAGGGGCATGCCCCTCACTTTGAATGAGGATTTGGCACCTACCTAAGTCTAGCATGGCATGACGCCATGCAATTTATCTGCACATAAACTCATTACATGTCTGGGCAAATGTGGATAGCATCCACAAAAGCCAAGGAGAGCAAGAACCACCAGATTATCTAGTCCAGGGGTGGCCAGATTTATGGAACATGCAATCTACTTAATCCAGGACCACTACCATTGTCTCCTGAATTTTATTCAGAGCATCACTCCGCTTTAGAAAGAACCTTTCCCTGCCAGACTGGATGAGCTCCTCCCTGGAAATACTCCTTGGGGCCCAGTCCTGCTCTACTCCCAAGAAACGATCTCTGAAGGACTAGGAGTAAACACACATTTTTGCTGTTTCTGGTTTTCAATTGGAACAGGTCAGTTCGCCCGATTTCCAGAAAATCAGAACCAGCAATATTTGGTCCGATTTTGATCGGAATCAGATGAAATTTAAAAAAACAAAACAAAACTGCAAATGAACAAAATGGCTGACCTTATCCAAGATAGCGGTGACACTATGTAAGGGTAATTGCCATTTGCGTATGTACAATGGCTTTTTAAAATTATTTTTGGTTGGAATTCCAATCAGAACATGTCTGATCAGAATTCCAACTGAAAAAGGCATAGCTGTTTCGTTACTGTGGAAATGATCCACGAAAATGGAACAGCTATTCTGAACCACTGTTATGAAAGACTAGTTCCTATCACACCCTACTGTGGCTTACTCGAGACTAGCTTGTGATCTTCCAGTAGATCACAATCTACCTCTTGCCCACCGCTGCTCTAGTTTGGCCTTTTCCTGCAGCATGACAATGCATCTCCTTCCACCACCCCTAAACAAACAATAACCCTCATGTAGACAGAAGACGAAAACTAAATTATATGGGGAGAAATAAGAAGGGATTAATGTGCACCAGTATTGGAAGCCCCTGCTGTGGAAAGGAATAAGTTAGTGAACTATGTTGTGACAGTGGCCCTGGCTGCAACGCTCTCTAACACCCTTTGTGGGGAATTAGCTTGACCTGCTGCCACCTTAGCCCATTGTCTCTGTCCTGTTTGGCTTGGGCAGGTTGGCTTTCTCACTGACCTCCCTTATGCCCCTCACAGCCAGTCCCAATACACACAATATAGGGGCTTCTCCCACTAAACAGGTGGGTCCCCAGGGGTTTCTTCCCCAATCAGCTAGCCCAGCCCAGCCAAACCAAACCCGATAAGCAACTTAGTTTGGTCCTATCTTGGTTGTCAGCTCTGCTCCTCATTGGATTTTCTGGGTTGCTGCCTCAGTCCTCTGAATGGAGCTCTCCACTCCTTGGTTAGCTCTCAACACGCTGAGCTCTCATCAGTTCTCTCCCTGGGTAATTTCAGACATAACGGGACCATGGTGAACCACAGTGAATCCCCTGTAGTGACAGTTGTCCTGTTACATCTAAAAGATTTGCACCAGATGTTCACCATGGTGAATACCTGGCGGGAATCAAATTAACCATGCTTGTGGACCTCCAGCCACCCAGTGGACAGGTGGCCGTGGGAGCACGGGGGAGGAGGCAGGGCCATGCAGTCACACATTGTGCACGCAGTCCCACCCCCTCCCTGATAGGAATCAGGCTGGCATGTCTAAAGGATGACTGGACTGATTCCTGACTGGGATCCAAAATGGATCCGACCGGGATCTGAAATGGATCCCGGTCCGTGGTTCAGCATGGCATGCCTCAGCGCCCGTTATGTCTGAAATTACCCCCTCTCTGCCTTTTATATAGATTCTTGACTTTTCAATGTTCCAGCCCTGGTGTTGGTCAGGTGCCCCATCAGCTCCTCTATTCTGAGCTCTTAAAGGGCCAATGCCCTACTTTGCTAACCCAACACAGTGTACTGATCTTATCCATACTTGTCACACTGTGACACATGTCCTGTGCTTTTGGGAAAGACAAAAAACAAAATCAGAGTCACAAATCAATTTGACCTAACAGCAACTTTCTTATTGACCTTTAAAATGGAGAACAGTTAGACCTTGAGCACGAGAGCAAGACCCATAAGACAAACATCTGTGCTGCCTCAGCACCAGTCCACATTGTCCAGAGTCCCACCCGTGGCTACAGCCATCTGATGATACAGAGGAAGGAATAAAAAATAATAACCTGTAATCATGTGAACAGGGCCATTGCCTAATGACAGCTGAATAGCAGGAAGAGCAGATGGCATCCATGTTGATGCTAAACCTACTCTCTGTTTGCACACTCTAAAGTCACACTGATTTCAGTGTGGATTCTCAGTGGATAGGAAATTTAGGAGTGGAGAGAAGCACCATGTATTCTGATCCTATACTTCTTGCATAAATGACAAGACTCCCATTTATTTTTAATGGTTCTGGGTTGGGAATTAAGTGGTGCATTTATAAGGTTGCAGCTACAACATTGCAATTGATGGAAATTAGCTGCATCCCTTAAAATCTGGAAATCGCCCTCACTGTAAAAATATATCTATACATATTGTGCTAGTTTGGCATCAGTCCCTGAGTAATTGTCTCTTTCACCAATATTCCACACTGCGTATAATGGCAATGAAGATTATACAAACACAGGCTGTTTGTTTGTGTAATAATTGAAGGATCCAAATGAGCCTCTGCCTGTTATTAAAGGTGACAGTCAGATTTTGCTCTAGAGTATTAAAAGTTTAAATCCAGCAATCTGTTTGCCTAGAGGCATCACATTATGTTAGGTAAAAAAGACAACATTCCAAGCTCTTCTAAGAATATGTTAAATCAAGATTTTAAATAGAGACAACAAAGGTATCACTTTTATGAAAAATAAATTTCAGTCCAATACTTGCCTCTGGACACTCGTTTTCTGCAGGCGTATTTTTTAATGAGCATTTGGACCGGGGTCTAAATTTACTGCTCCACAGTGCAGTTTGGAATATGGATATTCACCGCGGTGACTGCAAATGAGAAGAATAGCTGTAAAATGTAGGGATGTGTTAATGCAGTTTGGAAGTTCGGGGTTCGGCCCAAACTCGGGGTGTTCAGACCATTTGCGAACACCCAGAATCTGAACCACACACCGCCTGAACCAGTCAAACAATGTTTGGGTTCCAAACCAGTTCGGGAAGGAGCGCAGGGCAGGGTGGAACCCGGTTTTCCCTCTCCCCTCCCCCCCTCCAGGCTGTGCGGGTGGAAGGCATGCTGGGAAGCACACCCCTCCCACCCTGCCCAGTCTCGTAATTTTGTTTAACTCCCTCACCCCAGGGATCGCCCTACCTGAGGATACTGGGCATGCGTGCTACCTAGCAGCAGTGGGAAAGCCGCGCTCCCTCCCCATGACCGGGAAAAACCGCTTATAAATCTGGTAAACATACCACAAAGCAAAGCATCTAGGATTTAAATGCCAGGAGGGGCCACCAAAAGAAGGAAAGCAGTGAAACAGGCGACGATAAAGACGTATTGCTGGCCAGAAACCAGAGTGGGCCTGCGAGTCACGGCGGAGATCGTGCAGCACAAGATGGTGGATGTAATGAGCCAAACAGAGGGAGGTGTAGGAGAGAGATATAGCAGCGAAATAACTGCCATTCTAAGAGACCTAAGAAAAGATCTGGGAGCAGCAGTTCAGGCCCGTGAAAAATTGGCAGAAGAAGTCAAGAAGCTGTAGATGGTCACTGATTTAAACATGAAAAAGCTGGAAGGGCTAGCAAAGCATCTAGACACTGCAGAAGCTAGAATAACTAGCATGGAAGACCATTACTTAGATAGCAAAGATCAAATTTAAAAAATGGAAGAATCCCTGGAGTACCTTCTGGATAAGACAGAGGACTTGGAAAATCACTCCAGGAGGTACAATCTAAGGTTTACTGGTCTTCAAGAGGGGGAGGAGAGGGGAAGCCCCAAAAAACTTAAAAGCAGAGCTATTGAAAGCATTGTTCCCTGAAGCAGCTGACATTCATGGAGCTAAAATCGAGAGAGCCCATAGAACTACGAGGCAGAGACCAAAGGAGGGGGAGAGCCCACACACGATCATAGTGAAGCTCCAGAACTACCAGGATAAAGAGAAAATCCTCCGCTTTGCAAGAAGCAAACAAAGGCTGGAGTTTCACAGCAAACTAATCAGAATGTTCCCTGATTATTCAGTGGCGACAGTCACCAAAAGAAGAAGGTGGGGAAAATTCTTCTCAATGCTACATGAAAGGCAGATGCAGCCCCAGCTATTGTTTCCAGCTATTGTTTCCAGCCCATATGTCTAATATGTGGAGGGGCAAACACAGGTTTTTCCAAGATCCAGATGAGCTGGAAATGTTTCTGAAGGACAACAGCCAGGCTTAAAGGATAAAAGCTGGAAAAGACTGATGAAAATGACATTAGGGAATAAGGTGAAGAAAAACTATGATAATTATGAGGGTGGAGTTCCCCAGAAATATTCAGAGCAGTTAAGATTAATGGAATTCTGACTATCTTAGTTTGATAATAGGCGGTTTAATAAGGTGGTAACACGAGCACAGGGTGCCAGTGGGGCACCCACACCCTGTGCCATAGGGTATTTTCAGACGTTACGAGATCACAGTGAACCACGGTCAATACCCACCTGTGGTCACTGTGACTCGAACGTCTGTTTGGCGGCCGCCAGATGTTCGCCACGCTCAATCTGCACAAGGGGTCAATTTGAACCACGCTTCCCGGGCTAGCTGGGGGAATGACCTGGGAAGCGTGGTCAAACGGACCCCCGGCAGGGACCAAAAAATAGTAACATATGGCCGCTCGCCATGGCCCGGGATCACCTGTGGGATCCCGGGCCATGGCGCATTCGGCCGGACGCGGCAGCTGCATTGGCCCCGCTGCCTGCCCGTCTCCTCAGAGGGCGGGCGGCGGGGAGTGTGGAGGGGGTGGGGCCATGTGGCTGCATGCTGTGCCGCACGGCCCCGCCCCCTCCAGGATTCCCCTCCGGGATCCCCCCGGCACGTTTGATATGGCGTGACGGGGTGACTTTGGTTGATTTTGGTACGGGGCCAATGGGCCCCGTAACATCTGAAATCACCCATAGGGGCCAAGGGGAGGGAGGGATAGGTGAGGAAAAACACTACTGTGCCTGCTCAGTGTCTTATGAGGGGTATAATTGGATTAGGGTGAAGGGAGGGAAAAGGGGAGGAAGGGTGTTGGTTAAAGTTTGATGGTCACACAAAAGGAGGTAGGTGGAGTAGGTGGATTTACAAGCAGTCAAAAGACAGACATAGTAAAAAAAGTCCAGGTAACACCAAAAGTCAGAATGATAATGGCTAACATGGTAAAGATACTTACCTTGAATGTTAGAGGGTTAAACTCACCTGTGAAGCGTAGAAGAGTTAAAGAGCTCCCATGGGAAATGAGGTGTAATGTTTTCTTCCCCCAGGAAATGCATCTATTAGCCAAGGATGTTTATAGGTTTAAAAATAAGAACATTAAGCAGCTATATGTATCATGTGCCCCCAGGAAAAAAGCGGAAGTCTTAATAGGGATGTTAGAAACAAGTGGTTTTACTATGCAAAAGATTTTCAAGGACACTGAGGGTAGGTTTCTCATGACTATTGGAAGTATGAAGGGAGAGGAGGTTACATTGGTTAACCTGTATGCATCCAATGAGAACACCCTTGCCTTTATGCAGGACAAAATCCCAAAAAATTAGAACACGCGGAGGGAAGAATAATTATACAGGGGGACCTGAACTTGACACTTACCTGGCGAGACCATTCGGTGGCCAGGCTGCTGAAAACATGGCAAAATAAGATAAATCGGATACTCAGGGACAATGGTTTGGTGGACATTTGGAGACAACTTAACCCGAAGCAGAGAGAGCATACTTTTTACTCAATCCCCCACCAGGTATTTATGAAAATTGAACACATTTTGATCCCACTTAAGGATGTTGAGGTTTGCAAGAGTGCATTTATCAAACCTGTAGCCCTGTCTGACCATCATGGCATTCTTGCAACCTTTAACTGGAGACCCCAGGGGGAGCTAGAGAATAACAACCACTGGCAAATGGATAGAGCACTTTGTCACAATACATTTTTCCAGGACCAAATCAAGCAGAGCATTGATGAATATTTTGAATTAAACAAGGGATCAGTGAGCTCTCCGAGTATATTATGGGAGGTGGCAAAAGTGGTAATCCAGGGAAATATAATATCATTAAATGCAGCAAGACTTAAGAAAAATAGGGAAGTATTAAAAGGTCTTTATGAGCAGCTAAGAATTGCGGAGCATAAATTGAAACAAAGTCCCTCACAAAAACTACATAAGGAACTGTTGAAACTAAGGGAAGCTATTAATATGGAAGAAATAAAAAACAACAACAAGAAAACTAAAAATAGTCAGAGGCAGGTATTTCAACCAAAATAACAAATCGGGAAGGGTCCTGGCTAGGCTATCTAAAAGGGCAATCCAAAAGCACTTGATAACAGAAAACCACAAGGCAGATGGTACCAAGACAAGAAACATAGGGGAAATTAAGGAGGAATTTAGAAAATGTTATGAAAAGTTATACTCCACAACGAATCCACAACAGGAAGAAATAAATGAGTTTTTATGCAAATATAAGCTCCCTAGGCTCAATGATATCCAACAAAAATATTTTAATTTACCAATTGATACAGGAGAGGTTAAGACAGTGATAAAAAATATGCCAAAAAACAAGGCAGCTGGCCCTGATGGGCTGCCTAGCGAATTCTACCAGTGCCTGATGAATGAGCTAGCTCCACCATTGACAGAGGGCTTTAACCATGTTTTGAGGGAAACGGCTATGCCAGCATCCTTTTATGAGGCCAGGTTTACTGTTATTCCAATGCCAGACCAAGACCCTAACCTCTGTGGAAGCTACAGGCCTATCTCCCTACTAAATAGTGATTACAAAATATTTGCCAAGTGTTGGCTAATCGCCTGGCAGCAATAATAGGGGAATTGATTCACTGAGATCAGGTGGGATTTATCCCTGGCGGATTAGGGACAGATAATGTCAGGAAGGTGGTAAATGTAATGCACCACCTCAGCATCACCGGCTAGCCAGCACTTGTAGTGTCAACAGACATAGACAAGGTATTTGACAGAGCAGAGCCACAATTTCTCTTCCAAATCATGACTGCTATGGGTTTGGGGGGTTAACTTCCTTAACTGGGTGAGAGCTATCTATAAAGTCCCACAATCTAGCATCCAGGTTAACAACAGCATCTCAGCCCCTTTTCATTTATCGAGGGGAACCAGACAGGGTTGTCCGTTATCACCATTACTATTTTACCTGGCCCTGGAGGGATTGGCCTGTGCGATTAGGCAGGAGGACAAAATCAAAGGGGTGAATATAGGAGGCAAGCGGCATAAATTAGCGTTGTTCACCGATGATATGATATTGTTCATAAGTGACCCTCTGAATTCGATAGACACATTGACAGAGCTAATAGATAACTTTGGCTCAGTGTCAGGGTACAAAATTAATTTTGAGAAGTCACATGCGTTAATATATGGGGAAGACGAGGAGCAGAGACAAGCAATACTGGACAGGATACAGTTTACAAAGCAAAAAGAGAAAATAAAATACCTAGGAGTGAACCTAACAAAAAACCTGAAAAATCTCTATAAACATAATTTCCCAGAGCTATTACACAAGATAGCAGGAGAAGCTAGATCATGGAAGGATTTGGCATGTAGGTGGTTGGGGAAGGTCAATTTATTTAAAATGAAAGTCTTGCCAAAGCTCCTGTATCCAATGATGGCCCTTCCAGTTTACTTACCCGAATCTTTTTTTATCCAAATAGACAAGTTGATGTCTGAAGTAGTATGGTCTCATAAGAAACCCAGAATAGGGAGAGCGTTATTAATGTGACCTAAGGAGGGGGGAGGGCTAAATCTGCCAGATTTCAGACTCTACCATAAAGCAGTGGTTCTTAGTGCACTTAAAGCTTGGTATGATAACCCTTCGCATCAAAAATGGGTCCAGGTGAAGGACCCTTTTTCTACAACATAGAAGTAGTAGATTTTCAAGAGGCATTAGAGGTCAGCCTATAGAGCAGAGTTGACCCCTACCAATTTCTTCAGCTTAAAAGCGCTTTTACTCAAGTGGGGGCTATCAAGGGTTATAGCAGGGAACCTCATTAAATAGAAAAAAATATATTTAAAACAGCAAGTAACAGGGGCAGACTAGGTAGGATCTACAGGGAAATGAAATTGGTATGGTATAAAAAAGAATTAGGGTTCATCGGGTCATGGGGAAAGGATTTAGGACAGAAGTTCACAGAAACCCAGGTGGAGGGGATCATAGCACACTTTAACCAGTTTGCAGCATCACCGGAGGCTAGAGAGACACAGGTGAAGCCTACGTTAAGGTATTACCTAACGCCAGTACAATTTAACCACATAGACAGAGGAGGGTCGGGTAGATGCTGGAGAGGGTGTGGGGAGGAGGGAACACTTCTTCACTGTTGGTGGGAATGCCACAAGGTTCAGAGTTTGTAGAGAGTGGTCTGGAAATACATGGAGGAAATGGTGGGGTTTCAGATACCCTTTGCCCTGGAGCTGGCCTTACTAGGACTGTATCCGGAACAAGCCATAATGAAGAAAGTCAAGGAACAATGCTCCATATTTTGCTTGGCAGCAATTCATGTAATTGCAAGGAACTGGAAATCAGATAATACATTAAGTGAAGGAGAATGGCTAAGCCGGATATGGTTTGTATTTTCAATGGAAAGATGAATAGTGAAATGGCTCGGCCAAATGTAGAAGCTAGAGATCCGTTGGAGGCTATGCCTTTGGGTCTGACACCATATGAACGAGACTACCTATTTGACTTTTATATTTGGGAAAGATTTTGTAAATGACTGCAGAAAGGGGGGGGGGCATCCCCAGAAGAATGAGTTGACTATGAGTTAAGGTTGCTTTCCAGGTAGGTTAGAAACTGGGAGACTTACACCCAGAAATTTGTCTGGGAAAACAAAACAAAGTTTTAACTAGGGATGGACAAATGTGGTTTGGAAGTTCGGAGTTATGCCTGAACTCAGCCTGTTCGGACGACTGAACCTGAACACGAATCCGAACACGAACTGACCGAACCGAACTCAAGTCCGAACGTCAAAATGACCGAACAGTTCGTTCAGTTCGGCTCGCGTTTGGGTGAGTTCGGGTGGCTAAAACGTGGTGTAGTGTCATGTCACTGGAAGGCCAAATATGGCAGGGAGGGGGAGTCAGCTGAGGAGCAGACTTCATGGCACCAGGGGTGGAGAGGCTTGGAGTAGCAGCCAGCCTGCCCAATCACCATCCCTTTTCGCCTCAGACCACTGACTTGGCAGTCTACGATTGGCCACGGGCTAGGCTTCATGGAACCAATGGGGCTTGCCGTGAGGTGGGGACAGCAAGAAACAAAACTGTCTGCTTCCACCCTTCCCAACACCTTCTGAGCTAGTCACTGTTCCTGAACAGCAGGCGTTTCAGAAGGCTCCCTCTTTCCCAGCAGTTTTTGTTCCTTCATGTTCCTAATCCATTGCCATCCTCCTCCTATTTCACCCATCCAACCCATATACCCCCATATTATTCTCATTTATTTAGATTATTTTAGATAGATTTAGGTGTTATTTTTTGTTTTTACCCTTCCCTGTGTTCCCTGTGCTCAATCTTCCTTCCTCCATCGAATCCTTTCCCTCTCCCATTCCATCCCCGATGTTCCTCCAGGGCCACCAATGTCCCCCACTGTCGAGGCGATCCCCGACAGTCCAGAGCTGGTGGATCCCACCCTGACTGCTAGAGGCAGGGCCTGATCCCCAGGCAATGTCAGTAGGGAGAGGAGCAGCAGAAGCAGCAGCAACACTAGAAGCTACAGAGGGGGGCACAGGGAGAGTGCCAGCAGCATGGCGGGCATGGGCAGTCTAGCCTCAGGGTTCCAGTACTCCCCTTCATGGGACATCACCATGATCGTGAACAGTGAGGAAGAGGCAGACACAAGTGCCACAGAGGAGATGTCTGTACCTGAGGCGATGTCCGACCCTCCTCCCAGAGCTGAGTCGCTGGTGCCATGAAGTTCTGCCACAGTGCTCTGTTGTTCAGCGGGAAGGCAGGGGAAGTGGATGCCAGCGGGTTCCCGACTGCAGTAGCGGCCAGTTGCCCGCTCCTTTAGCGGGCCAGTGTCCTGCACCAACTGCTGATGCCTCTACCAGCAGGAGCAGTATGGGGGCAGAACAGCAGCAGGAGTCTCACCAGCAGTGCAGTCAGTCCACCATGGAGGAGATGGGGTGGGGGGATCTGACTAGGCCATTGTCAGGGCACCATGGTGCTGGCTTCCAAGGGAAAGCCAAGTGCTTGTTGGCAGAAATGTTTGACCTGAAGGGCTTCCAGTGGCTGATTGGGTTCCTGGCCCCCAACTTTAAGATGCCTTCCTGCTCCACCCTGAGTCGGACTGTGGTGCCACAGCTATACAGGGCTTTGAAGGAGCGGGTGAGGGAGCATCTGGGAGGGGCTGGGGGAGCACTGTCCACTTCCCCACCAACCTGTGGTCTGCCAGAAACGCCCAGCATGCCTATCTGGCAGTGACTGCACACTGGTGGCAGGACCCAGAGGCAGCTCTTGGCAGTGGCAGGAGGGGATCTGAAGCAGGGTACAGGTGGGCCCTGCTTCAGGATCAAGTCATGGACAGCTCTCACATTTCGAGGAACCTTCTAGGCAGCCCTAGCCACCATGGTGAGGGAGTGGGTGATGCCAGCCACAGTCTTCACCAAGGGGTGTGTGGTCAAGGACAATGCGGACAATATACTAAAGGCAGTCCATGACTGGGGCTTCACAAGCATTCCTTGTGCCGCACACACACCCTCTATCTTGTGGTGAAGGATGCTCTGGGCTTGGGGGAGAAGGGGATTGGGCCAGGCACCCTTAGTTCCCTGGTCGAGCGGGGGAGGAAGCTGGCGGGCTTCTTCAACCAAAGCATGAAGGCCAGCGAGCTCCTCCAGGAGAAGGAGGCCAAGCAAGGGTCCCTGGTGCACATGCTGCTCCAGGATGTCTCCACCAGGTGGAATTCCATCTTCCTGATGTTCGAGTGGCTTCTCGAACAGAAAGCTGCCCTGCATCAGGTGGAATTGGAGACAGACATTGAGGCACCTCCACTGTACAACAGGGAGGAATGAGAGATTATCGCTCACACGGTCTTTGTCCTGAGAACATTCCTGGCTGTTACGGAGACCTTGAGCAGCTCCACCGCCACCCTCAGCCAGGTGACCCCACTGGTCTATAGTCTCCGCAGCAGCCTGGATGATATTTGGGGGTGGAGGGTGGGATCATGGCCCTCAGGGCAGGAGGATCCCATATGAAGTGATTGACCTTGCACAGAAGCTGAAGGCGGGGCTGAGTGTGTGCTTTGATGAGTTCCTGCACTGGGACGAATATGTCCTGGAAACCATGCTGGACCCCAGGATCAAGAGCAGCATAGCACGGGAGACAGCACCCTAATGACCTCCGGTAGGCTGCACTGATGTAGAAGGTCTGGCAGGCAGAGTGGGCCATGCAGCAGGACAGCCCTGCGGATGGTGGGACTGGGAGTAGCGACCCCTTCCAGACATCTGGGTCTATCCCTGCCTCCATCCCTAGCGGTAATAGCAGCACCAGCAGCAGGATGAGCAGCAGCAGCAGAACCCCTACTGCCAGCAGATCCTCCTCTGTGCAGGCCACTCTGGGGAGCATGGGACCTGACACAAAAGGTCAAGCAGCGTGGCTGAGGGCAGTGGGGCAGGTGGTGTCCACCCAGAGCTACCAAATGGAGTATGATGGAGCCTCAGCAGCAGTGGAGACCTGCCTGGAGGAGGAGCCATGCATTGATCCCAGCAGCGATCCCTTGGCCTACTGGACCAGCAAGGTCAACGTGTGGCTGGCCCTGTCCAAAGTGGCCAAGGGTATCTTGTCCTGCCCACCAACCAGCGTCCCCAACGAAAGGGTGTTCTCCATCGCGGGGGACATTTGTGCCCTGCACCGCCTGAGACTGGGGGCCAAGTTGGTGGAGCAGTTGCTGTTCCTGAAGGTGAACCTTCCGCTGCTGGGATTCCCCAGGCTGCCCCGGATAACGAGTGATGGAGCAGTGTCACACACCATCCCATGCCAGAGGCAGTCTCTGGACGTGGCTCCTCCTCCTCCATCTGGGCTAGGGCTACTCTTCTTGTGCTGTTGAGGTGCTGTCCCTCCCTCCCAATGCCTGGCACTCTCTCTCTCTCTCTCTCTCTCACATACTAGACGGCCTCGGCCGCCTTATCTGACTGACCTCATGACGCAGGGTGGCATTGGGAAACAAACTATAAGCCTGCGAGCTGGCCTATGGCTACATGATCTTGGCCTGCCTATGTGACACTGACTGGGTCTCGCTCTCTCATGCTGCACAGTTTTTGCTAGCCTATCTGAGTGCCCAGCTGCCAATTTCCCAGACTGCCTGCCCTACTTCCTCTCAGGCCACGCTGTCTGTCTGCCCGCCCAGCTTGCCGAAAAGCTCAAAGCATGCATCAGTCCTGCCTCCCATGCCAAGGTACCTATCTTCCCACCCAGGTTGCCTAGCTCAAAGCCTGTCCAAGCCCGCCTGCCCTACTACCTCTCATGCCAAGCTGCCTGCCTGCCCGCCCAGGTTGCGAAGCTCGAACCCTGCCTCAGTCTGCCTGACTGCTGCTCATGCCACGCCACCTGACTGACTTCCCCAGCAACCAATGTCTGCTGCTGCTAGTGCCAATGGTACTAGTCATCATTCCATCACATGACAAGAAGCAGTCACTCCAGCCCCAGGACCCGCCATCAGGGTCCTGGGGCCACGTTACAAGCTATTCAAAACATTTCAATTACTTTCTGTATCTCCAACATCAACACTCACTGACTGAATTACTGTTACTTTAAGTTTAATTCCTGATTTTTCTCTCTCTCACTCTCATGACCATTAATAGGTATGTATATCTTAGTTTTGTTTACGCCCACCCAGCTGTATGCTCGAGGTAGGACATGATATAGATGTTACTTGATAACAGCTACTGAGGTCAGACAATCCAAGGCCATCACTGTAATAAAATTAAAGTTGTTTGTGGAAGTTCAGACACTTCCTGATTTTATTTTTCCTTCTGCATGGGATCACTTCCATAGAACACAGAAAGGGTTTGCTGGTCTGACACAACTCTTCCTAACTAATCAATCCCTATTCGCCAGTGGCACGAAAAGGGGGTTCTTTAACAAAGCATACATAAGGAGGGCTCTACATGGAGGGCTGTGGCCAATACCTAGAAGTTGCCACCTTAGCCCCAGCACCCACCGTGATGGGACTGGGGCCATAATTCCTCGCATATTCCTATGTAGTTCCAATACATGGCAAGAAGCAGCCACTCCAGAGCCAGGACCTTCCATCAGGGTCCTGGGGTCAAGTTTCAGGAAGGAAGGGCTGTGGCCAATACCTAGAAGCTGCCACTCTAGCCCCGGGACCCACCATGATGGTTCTGGGGCCATAATTCCTCAAACATTCCGATGTCATTTCAACGCACCAAGAAGCAGCCATTCCAGCACCAGGACCCCAAGTTACAGTCAGAGAGAGCTGTGTCCAAGATCTCCAAGCTGCCACCTCTAGCCCCGGCACCCAACGTGATGGGTCTGATGCCAGCGTCCCTCGTGCATTCTGATGTCATTCAAACGCATGACAAGAAGCAGCCACTCCAGTGCCAGGACCCACCGCCAGGGTTCTGGGGCTAGGTTACAGGCAGAGAGGCTGTGGCCAAGATCCAGAAGCTGCCATTCCAGCCCCAGAACCCACCGTGATGGGTCTGGGGCCATTATTCCACTCAAAGGCTGCTGAAAGCACATGTTCTTCTGGGCTGCCCTTTTTAAGCACAGTTAAACCTCTCAGGCTGCTTCCTGGGAAATTGAACTATTCAACAAGACTTCACTCCAAATCCCCTGGATAAACAACCCCAAGTTTTTTGTGTTTTTTTTTCCCATTTATTCATTAAGCATCAGTTTTCACAAGTCTTTTGTCACATAAGGAGCAATGCATCTTGCTGTGGAAGATTTTCTCCAGGAGATTCCTTGGGGTATTGTAATGAAATTTCCAATCAAGTACTGCAAGGAAGAGAAACTCAGCCATCTCTTCCTCCAGGTACGTGATGTATCTTTCATTATCTGTGAGGGCCTTGAAGACAGAATGGTGATTGTCTTACACATGTTCAACTGATGTTCACATGGAACCCTTCTCCGCTTTGGCCTTCAAAGTTCTCCAGCCCCAGGACACACCATCAGGGGCCAACGTTACAGGCTGGAAGGGCTGTCTATCCACTTCATCTAGAAGCTGCCACTCTAGTCCCAGGACTCACCATCAGGGTTCTGGGACCATCATTTCACTCACAGAGAGCCATCTTTCTATCCACTGTTTATCCATCCTTCTATCCACTGTATCTAGAAGCTGCCACTCTAGCCCCAGGACCCACCATCAGGGTTCTGGGGCCCTTAATTCCACTCACAGAGAGCCATCTTTCTANGCAGCATGGCTGAGGGCAGTGGGGCAGGTGGTTCCCACCCAGAGCTACCAGAGGGAGTATGATGGCGCCTCAGCAGCAGTGGAGACCTACTTGAAGGAGGAGACATGCATTGATCCCAGCAGCGATCCCTTGGCCTACTGGACCAGCAAGGTCAACGTGTGGCTGGCCCTGTCCAAAGTGGCCAAGGGTATCTTGTCCTGCCCACCAACCAGCGTCCCCAACGAAAGGGTGTTCTCCATCGCGGGGGACATTTGTGCCCTGCACCGCCTGAGACTGGGGGCCAAGTTGGTGGAGCAGTTGCTGTTCCTGAAGGTGAACCTTCCGCTGCTGGGATTCCCCAGGCTGCCCCGGATAACGAGTGATGGAGCAGTGTCACACACCATCCCATGCCAGAGGCAGTCTCTGGACGTGGCTCCTCCTCCTCCATCTGGGCTAGGGCTACTCTTCTTGTGCTGTTGAGGTGCTGTCCCTCCCTCCCAATGCCTGGCACTCTCTCTCTCTCTCTCTCTCTCACATACTAGACGGCCTCGGCCGCCTTATCTGACTGACCTCATGACGCAGGGTGGCATTGGGAAACAAACTATAAGCCTGCGAGCTGGCCTATGGCTACATGATCTTGGCCTGCCTATGTGACACTGACTGGGTCTCGCTCTCTCATGCTGCACAGTTTTTGCTAGCCTATCTGAGTGCCCAGCTGCCAATTTCCCAGACTGCCTGCCCTACTTCCTCTCAGGCCACGCTGTCTGTCTGCCCGCCCAGCTTGCCGAAAAGCTCAAAGCATGCATCAGTCCTGCCTCCCATGCCAAGGTACCTATCTTCCCACCCAGGTTGCCTAGCTCAAAGCCTGTCCAAGCCCGCCTGCCCTACTACCTCTCATGCCAAGCTGCCTGCCTGCCCGCCCAGGTTGCGAAGCTCGAACCCTGCCTCAGTCTGCCTGACTGCTGCTCATGCCACGCCACCTGACTGACTTCCCCAGCAACCAATGTCTGCTGCTGCTAGTGCCAATGGTACTAGTCATCATTCCATCACATGACAAGAAGCAGTCACTCCAGCCCCAGGACCCGCCATCAGGGTCCTGGGGCCACGTTACAAGCTATTCAAAACATTTCAATTACTTTCTGTATCTCCAACATCAACACTCACTGACTGAATTACTGTTACTTTAAGTTTAATTCCTGATTTTTCTCTCTCTCACTCTCATGACCATTAATAGGTATGTATATCTTAGTTTTGTTTACGCCCACCCAGCTGTATGCTCGAGGTAGGACATGATATAGATGTTACTTGATAACAGCTACTGAGGTCAGACAATCCAAGGCCATCACTGTAATAAAATTAAAGTTGTTTGTGGAAGTTCAGACACTTCCTGATTTTATTTTTCCTTCTGCATGGGATCACTTCCATAGAACACAGAAAGGGTTTGCTGGTCTGACACAACTCTTCCTAACTAATCAATCCCTATTCGCCAGTGGCACGAAAAGGGGGTTCTTTAACAAAGCATACATAAGGAGGGCTCTACATGGAGGGCTGTGGCCAATACCTAGAAGTTGCCACCTTAGCCCCAGCACCCACCGTGATGGGACTGGGGCCATAATTCCTCGCATATTCCTATGTAGTTCCAATACATGGCAAGAAGCAGCCACTCCAGAGCCAGGACCTTCCATCAGGGTCCTGGGGTCAAGTTTCAGGAAGGAAGGGCTGTGGCCAATACCTAGAAGCTGCCACTCTAGCCCCGGGACCCACCATGATGGTTCTGGGGCCATAATTCCTCAAACATTCCGATGTCATTTCAACGCACCAAGAAGCAGCCATTCCAGCACCAGGACCCCAAGTTACAGTCAGAGAGAGCTGTGTCCAAGATCTCCAAGCTGCCACCTCTAGCCCCGGCACCCAACGTGATGGGTCTGATGCCAGCGTCCCTCGTGCATTCTGATGTCATTCAAACGCATGACAAGAAGCAGCCACTCCAGTGCCAGGACCCACCGCCAGGGTTCTGGGGCTAGGTTACAGGCAGAGAGGCTGTGGCCAAGATCCAGAAGCTGCCATTCCAGCCCCAGAACCCACCGTGATGGGTCTGGGGCCATTATTCCACTCAAAGGCTGCTGAAAGCACATGTTCTTCTGGGCTGCCCTTTTTAAGCACAGTTAAACCTCTCAGGCTGCTTCCTGGGAAATTGAACTATTCAACAAGACTTCACTCCAAATCCCCTGGATAAACAACCCCAAGTTTTTTGTGTTTTTTTTTCCCATTTATTCATTAAGCATCAGTTTTCACAAGTCTTTTGTCACATAAGGAGCAATGCATCTTGCTGTGGAAGATTTTCTCCAGGAGATTCCTTGGGGTATTGTAATGAAATTTCCAATCAAGTACTGCAAGGAAGAGAAACTCAGCCATCTCTTCCTCCAGGTACGTGATGTATCTTTCATTATCTGTGAGGGCCTTGAAGACAGAATGGTGATTGTCTTACACATGTTCAACTGATGTTCACATGGAACCCTTCTCCGCTTTGGCCTTCAAAGTTCTCCAGCCCCAGGACACACCATCAGGGGCCAACGTTACAGGCTGGAAGGGCTGTCTATCCACTTCATCTAGAAGCTGCCACTCTAGTCCCAGGACTCACCATCAGGGTTCTGGGACCATCATTTCACTCACAGAGAGCCATCTTTCTATCCACTGTTTATCCATCCTTCTATCCACTGTATCTAGAAGCTGCCACTCTAGCCCCAGGACCCACCATCAGGGTTCTGGGGCCCTTAATTCCACTCACAGAGAGCCATCTTTCTATCCACTGTCTTTCCAAATTTCTATCTACTGTATCTAGAAGCTTGCCTTCTGATGATTTGGAGCTGGCCCAGAATGATCCTGTACCCAACTACCTTTTGATCGGCTGTGGGAAATGGAGGCTATCAGCGATCGCCTGTCCCTTCGCAATAACACTCGCCTATCTCTTAGGATCGACTGTTCATGTTTGCACATTCCTAAAGATGACATTCCAAATCCTATCCACTTCGCAGATTTGACCGATGGCGCACACATATCCAGTTGTGCAACCTGCATTCAATGCCTAGTTCCTTGAGGAGTTCCGTAGTGATGATGTATGCTTGCCTTCTGACGATTTGGAGCTCGCCCCGGATGATCTCAATCCTAAAAGAATCTTAAACTTCTCCGACAGTCCAGGATCCTTGTTTTGTGACTTTGCCATGGGTTACCCCAAAAGTGCCAGGAAACTTCCACCCTCTCCAGTCTGCAGGCACCAACCCCTGCCCAGTCCCCTTATCCCTGTCACCTCATGAAACAGAGGATATCAGCAATCACCCATCCCTTCACAACAACACTTGCCTATCTGTTAGGATTGACTGTCTAAGAGATCCTTGGCCTATATGCCATCCGTGCTAAGGGTTCTGTACCATGGCCACCAATGTCTGCTCCTTCCAGTGCCAATGGCCCCCAGGCAAGGCCTATATGCTGTCTGTGCCATGACACCATGGGATAAAGAAACAGCTGCTTCTACCAGACCTATATGCTGTCTGTGCCAAGTGTTCTGTACCCCAGGTTGCCGCCAAGCTCAAAGTCTGTCTCAGCCTGCCTTCCTGCCTCTCAAGCCAAGCTGCCTATCTGCCCACCCAGGTTGCTGCCAAGAGAGAGAGAAAGTCCACTCACTGCTTGAAGAAGAGACAGACACGATCCCACCCATGCTGTCACCTGCACTATATGGCCACATTGGCCAGAGAGACAGAGAGAGAGGTTCCCAGCTAGAACGAGGGAGATGAGGGTTATTTATTTATTTATTTATTTATTTATTTATTTTTTCTAGGTTTTTACCCCGCCCCTCCTGAGAACAGCTCCTGAGAACCCCTCCTGAGAACGGCTTCCAGCAATAAAAAAAACACATATAAAATACATATAAAACAATTTAAAACACATTAAAAACAATTCAAAATATTAAAACAGAGCCCAGGAAACATTAAAACAATAAATAGGGTAGGGGAGATAAAACCCTCTAACCCACCCTTCCCCCCTCCCCAAAGGCCTGGGTGAACAGCCAGGTTTTACAAATTCACCGGAATGTCAATAGGCTTGGGGCCAGGCAAGCTTCCTCCGGAAGGCAGTTCCAGAGTTGTAGCCCGGCCACCGAGAATGCCCTCTCCATTGTGGCCCCCCGCTTAATGCAGGGGACTTCCAGGAAGGCACCCCCGGCAGACCAAAGGAGCCACTCTGAGGTGCGGAGGGTGAGGCGGTCCCTGAGGTACGAGGGGCCCAGACCGTGAAGGGCCTTATAGATCAACACGAAAACCTTGAACCTAGCTCGACACGCTATTAGAGGCGAGAGGTAGGTATATCCTGGATGCCATCGGCCAGAACCAAGAAGAACTCCCATCTGTGCTCATGTGCCCATTAATGCCCATTGACCACATCCAGCACACAGCAAACCTATGGTAATGAGATGGAATATAACGCACAACGTATTATATGTGCCTGCCTGCCTGCCTGCCTGCCTGTGTGCATTCCTGTACCTGCTGCCCTGCTACCACCTATCTCCCGATTAAATGAAGTGTGCCCCATAAGCTTTAGGCTGTCATTCCACTATTCCTGATTCAGTCATGTCCGCCCATCCCAGGAACCATCAATGAGATTCTGGGACCATCATTCCAGTCACTGGTGGCTGCATTCCATTCCACTGCATCCAGAAGCCCGATGCCTGCACGCCAGTCTGTCCCTCCTTCCCCAAAGCCTACTCCTCTGCACCCACCCGCCTGCTGAAGAGGCTGAAACTAAAATCCCCTCTGACCACCAGCTTCCGCCACCTGCTGCTTGCTACCAAGGAGTCTGTCTCTCTTTCTCTCTGTCACACCCACCTACACAAACACAAGCCCTGCACCTCCTGGGGGGCTTTTTGTAGTTGAGACCCTGCTGCTGGCACAGCACATCTTTGGGTTAATAACTAGTACTACGCTATATGAGGTGGCAGGTGGTGCTGGTAGGGATCGACAAGCTGTATGAGATTCTGCCACCTGCCAGCCAGAACTTCAGCACAAAGGGATAAATGATTGGACAGGTAAAACAAAGCTCTTAATAATAAATGTAACAACTTTTATTAAAACTATTTAAACAACAAGAAAAACAACAACAACCACAACAACATTTTAAAAACCAAAGCAAGCATGTAAAGGAAACTTATTAATTAAACTAAGAGTCTCAACTGCCATTGGGCCTGTCCCCCAGAAATTGGGGGAAAGGCAACAGCCATTGTGGGGCATCACAGGGCTGCGAGCCGGCCACCTGGAACTCCTCCAGCTCGAAGCCATGGCTCACGGAAAACTGCAAGGCCTCGGGCAGGTCCGTATACCACCTGGAGACTGCTTGGTGGTACATTTTCACATGGTCTAGCTCGGCAGAGACATACTGCCCGTATGCCTCCACCTTCTTCCGCTCCACCTGGACCGCCTGCATCTGCTCCACCAGGCGGTTCTCCATGGTGGAAACAGACAGCTGGACCTCCGCACAAAGTCCCAGGTGGGCTGGTGCAATTTGGCCCGAAGGGCCTTGACCTCTGCATCCTCCAAGGCCCCGGTGGTCTCCACGTCAGGGCTGGAGGGGAGGGGGAAGGGATTATATGCCACCATTTGCGGGTTGCCTTCCCCCCCTTCTTCTGGTGCTGAGGCTCCACGGCCGCCACTCCAGACTCCTCACCCTGCTGCCTCACTCTCAAGCAAAGAATCCACTCTATATGGTTGATGAGCCCCAACATGGTCCCCTCCCTCTACTGGTGGAAAACTTTCTTGCAGCACTAAAAAGAGCAGAAAAAGATAGCAATAAAAGAAGTGCCATACTGTGTCAGACCAATGGTCTGTCAAGCCCTGCCTTCATTCTGTCTCCACAAGTGGGAGGACTGGGTGGCCATCCAATCTCTCTCTGCAGGGGACTTCTGTTCCAAACAGGTCATAGGGCAATTCATTCCCTGTTGCTCCAGTGCCTGTGCCATACCTTGCATGTGGCAATTCCGTCATCCTTGTTGTTGAACCTCCAGACATCCGACGTCTGGCGCTGGATGTCTGGGGGTGTCACTGGCCGTGGCAGCGACCTCTGCCTAGGGGGTCCTCCGAGTTCTTGGCCTGGCCCTAGCAGCAGTGCTGGGGCCAGCATCTGATTCCTCTCTGAAATGGGAACACATTAAGAACACCAAAGTAATATAATGCATTTATGATGATGCCGCTAGTCCTCCCTCCTTGGGGTGCTGGGATTGCAACTAGAAAGCACGTGCAAATCCTGCTCTCCTGGGGGTATAGGGGATGCTAGGGGGTATAAGGGATGCTGATAAAGCAATATGCTGTCATAATTTTGAAAAACCTTCAATAAATAAATAAATAAATAAAGGGATCACCCTATCTGGTGGTGCCGGGGCTCTGGCCCCGGGTCTGGCAGTGGCGGGTCCGGCGGTGGGTCCAGAGGCGGCAGTGTTCCTGAACGCTTCAGGCCACTACTAGGCCTTCTGGGTCAAACTAGAAGGCCTATTAGCAGCCTGAAGCGCTCCAGAGCACTGCCGCCGCTGGACCCACCGGACTCACCACCACTGCCACTGCCACTACCAGACCCAGAGCCTGACCTACATTGTGGTGCCAGGGCTCCGGTCCCAGGTCTGGCAGTGGCAGCAGCAGTGGGTCCAGTGGTGGCGGCACTCTGGAGCACTTCAGGCTGCTACTAGGCCTTCCAATTTGACCTGGAAGGCCTAGTAGTGGCCTGAAGCGCTACGGAGCACCTACGCCTCTGGGCCCGCCACCGGACCTGCTGTCACCGGAACCAGGGCCAGAACCCTGGCACCACCAGGCAGAGCAATCCCTGGGGTGGGGATTTTTTTTAAAAAAAAAATTACGAGGCTGGACAGGGTGGGAGGGGAGGTGCTCCCCGGTGCCCCTTCCACGCGCACAACCTGGAGGGGAGAGAGAAAACCACCACCCCTGCCTGAACGGGTTCGCCCCCACCCAATCCTATTTGGGCTGAATAGGCCGAACTGAATGGTTTCAGGTTCGGCCGAACCCTAAACGGGCCGAACCCCCAACCCCCTGGTGTTCCCTCATTCCTAGTAAAATGCCTCAGCCTGTCGGACGTAAGCCCCCACAGATCAGCACAAGTACTCAGTCCACACACTGAGCTCAGCTCATTTATTAATTATTATTTATTATTAATTATTATCATTTAACTTAAATTTATACCCAGTCATTCCCACTAAGGCTCTCGCCAGTTTACAACATATAACATCATCTTTAAAAATTCACTTATTAAAAACCGCACCCAAACCCACCCCCACAAAAACCAGTCCCACCCAGCACTATTCCTGTCTGCTAAACTTCTGGCCACACAGAAAGGTCTTAGATTGCTTCCAAAAGATGACCCTGACCAAAGGGAGGGAGTTCCATAATAGTGGGTCAGTGAGCACTTCCCTGAGTGCATTTGTTGTAGAAAGTTGGTGTGTAGTTGATACCTGCAAGAGGGTGTTCCGCTCCCAGTTAACCCTAAGTGTGTGCATGTTGTTTTCATTATTACAATAACAAAAATTGTCATTTTTGTTATCCTTATTACAATAATAAAAATGACAAAAATAATAGTGAAAATAGAAACAAAAACATTTTGTTTTTGAAATAAAGGGAAAACACTGCAAAATGTATTTCTGGCTATAACTTTTTTGTTTCTTATTCAATTATGATAAAATGTGGGGAGATTGTACCCCCATGGAGAGTACTATGTGTACCACATTTCGAAAGGATTAGATAAAGGAAACTGATTTTAGAAGCAATTGAATGTTGTGATTTTAAGAAAAGCTCCATACACATTCATGGCTACAACTTCTTTATCTTCCATCCAATTTGCATGAAACCTGGGAATATGCTGTCCCTCCACAGGCTTAACACTCCTGCCAATTGCCAGAATGTTTGGATAAAGGATACTGATGGTATAAGACATTTACTTTAAAATATATTTCCAGCTGTTACATTTTTATATTCCAGCCTGTTTACAAGACATTTGACAGGAATGTATCACATACCTTTCCTGTCATCTCTTCTTAACTACAGGACAATTTGATAAAGGGATCCAATTTTATAAGCAATTGAAGCTGTCCCCTTGAAGACTATTATTCAGATAAATAGCAGGATATGCAGTGCCAGTCAGAGGCAGGCACCTGGCATGGCAGGGAGAGAGAGGCTATAGGAGGGAGGATGTGGAGCAGCCCAAAAGACTGATAGACACATTCACTGGCCAATTACTGCATGCTTCCAGCTTTAGAGGACCAATTGGTAGTGGCTTTGAGGTGGGTATAGGGGGCGGCCCTCAAGCAGGCATAGAAGGGACATAACTGGGACTTTGGGTATCGCATCCCAGCAATCAGGAGACATAGTTTACAGATCCAGGCTGGCGAATCATCATCACAATCACATCCTGCAGCACTGTGACAGAGGACATAAGAGAATATCTATTGGCTCTTTCCTAAACAGATGCTTCTGACTTCCCAGTAACAACTTGAGGACAGATGTTGGGATGGTCACAGCACAGAATGAGAATATTTGGCTGGCATTTCTGCTGGCCAATTGACATCACAAACTGATCTTATACCACAGTGGCACGTAAAATAATCCCTGGCATAGGCTCCTTTTCTGCAGATGCTGTGCAGCCATTTAAAATTGGGACCCTTATCACATCTTTCTGATATTTGGCAGAGATGATCATGAAAGTGTGATATACAGCCCTGCCAAAATTCATGTACACTGGTTGGACTACAAAGGTGTTACAGTCAGACATACATTTAAAAGTTAATTGCTTATACTACCAGGACACTTTATCCAACCCTTCTGAACTTTGGCAGAGATAGTAAGAATGGGAAGGGGTATATACTTGTTAAGTTTCATCTACATTAAATGTGAAGCAAAGAAGTTACAGTTAAGGATGTATATGAAGATTTTTGCAAAATAATATAATCCAACTGCTTATAAAATTGGATTCCTTTATCTAGTCTTTTTGGAATTTGGTACACTTAATGCCTTCCATTGGAGGCACAATACAATGTCAGCCAAATATAATGAAAAATAAAACATGTTACAGCCGAAAATATGTTTTCCATTGAAACCAATGAAAAACAAAAACGAAAGCAAAAACGAAAACAAAAAATTGATGTTTATGAAAATGAAAATGACAGATTTGAATAATGAAAATGAATAACAAAAATGAAAATGGCATGGGCCCCTGGTGCACACCTCTACCTCAGAGGCTGTGATGGGAAATGAGCAATAAGGCGGTCTTTCAGTTATTTGGAGTCTAAGCTGTTCAGAGTTTTATAGGTAAAAAAAAAGCTGTATTGGTAGCAAGTACAGACTGTGCCGCACTGATGGAATGTGCTCCCAGAAACTCACCTCCAGCCAAAGACAGGCTGTCACATTCTGCACCAGCTGCAGCTTCTGAACAATCAATGCTGAAGAGAACTACAGTAATCTAGCCTCAAGATTACAAAGGTATGTATGATGGTGACCACAACTAAGGCCACTTTTACATGGATGCCACCCACCCACGAACACCCGGAAACACGCACCGGATGGGTGAGAGTGTGTCAGTGTAAATGTCCACGAGTGGGTGGGGGCGCGTGCCCGACCCACCCTCCAACACCCACGGAGCAGCTGCGAGGGATTCAGAACCCTCCATGGGTGGAGATGGGTAGAGATGGGTGTTCAATACCCGAGCATCCATGTAAAAATGACCTAAATCATTTACATGGTGCCAAATCATCATCCACAAATATGTATTATCATTTGTCTCTTACATAGCACTTCCAGTTTTCAAAGTACTTTATAATTATTTTCTACTTGACCCTCACAAGATGTAAGTCATTACTGTCCCCATTTTTCAGATGGGGAACTGAAGCTAAGAGGTAGCAACTTCCCCATGGTCATCCAGTGAGTTTGCAGCTAAGGAAGTATTTCCGCCCTGGAATGAATCCACCACTTAGATAAACTGGCTTATTACAGATGAGAGATTGTACTGAGGTCACCTGTATGTGGGTGGAGGAGGTTACATCTGATAATCTGCCTCGGCAGCTATGCTAGGCATTAACAGCCTGTCTCTCTAAACCTTGAGCTAACGATCCTCATACCATTGCTTGTATTTTAGACTGTTTTCAGACTTACCGCAATACCTCCACAGTCCCTGGTGGATGCGTGGAGGCGGAGGCAGGTGGGCGGTGCATGGGTGGCCCATCCCACAGACGCCCTCCCACCTCCAGCCATCTCCATGAACGGAGCATCCAGCATTGGTGCCCATTTCTCCATGCATGTGCGTTGTGATGGCTGGAGGTGGGTGGAGCGCGGGAGCACGCATGTACCCCCACCCACCTGCTGCGGTGATCCCATGGACACCTCCCCCCCCACCCACACATGTGGGCGAGGGTGGGGGCGTTTGTGCAAAAAGGGCCATAGAGACTTTCACAACGAACTGTGGGTTATCCAAATAAAGCTACACATTGCACACTTAACCAGTAAATTATATCTGTCTGGAAGTAAATTTTACGCAGTGCACACATGTGTGAAACCAATTTTATAGTCAAGGAGGCATCTCTTTAAAAATTAAAATAAAATAATTTTTTTTAAAAAAAAAAAATGACAGCCTTGCATTAAAAAGAACAGAAACCATTGTTGGGACAAAATAGGCTGCAAAAATATCTTCCAACAGCTAATAATTATTCTATAAACAACCAGCTCTCTTATTTGTGCATTTTAAGTAGTTTATAGTTTCTTTTGTCTATAAAAATAACTCTGAAGGCTGAAATATTAAACAAATAGGGGGAGTCTTGTGCTATTTTGTCACTGAAATGAATTTCATTTTCCATAAAAAAGAATCAATTTAGTTGGGGGAGGGGGGGACACAGTCAAAACTAATCCAGTAGGTTGAACTGATGGACCATTAATTCATATATATAGCTCTCTCTTGTTTTATTCTTATTTCTCTCTTTTTTAAACTCACAGTTGGTTTACTAGTTTGAAGATCCCAAAAAGGAATTTAAAAAAAGAAACAACAAAAATCGACCCACAACTGCCAAATTACTCCCATGTAGGTGATTTCAATCATACTTGAAAATGATTTACTTTGTGACCTATGAATATAAGAGTATATAAAATATTTGGGCGCACCCACACAAGATGCCTAGGGCACCTACTGCACCTTGGGTAGCCTTAACCCACCCTGGGCAGCTGGACCACACAATGCAGTGCATCGTATGGCCAGCTGCTGCCAGATGTTCTCCTTTGGAAAAAGACAGAAGATGCATTGCATAGCAGTCTTGCCCCAATTGGGTAAGACTGCCCGAGGCATAACAGCCTGTGGGCCAGGGGCCCTTCTGCGCCACTGCGCAGTGAACTTGGCAGCAGGGCTTTGAGTAGCAGGTGCTATCACCCACACATCACAGCTGGGGGAGGGAGGTGAGGCAACCCCAGGTTCCCACTGATGTGGCTGGTACCTTGGCCCACCCTGACCATGGCGAGAGCTCCAACTGTGGCCTGGCTGACTGGCTGCTCTGCAGGGGTCCAACCATCTGTCCATCTCCCTGCACTGGCCCTGCAGTGTGGTGGCAGTGCTTGCCCCACCATGGGGCCAGGAGGGGTTGAGCCCTCCGCAGCTCTTGTGGCTGAGCAATAGAATTTTAAGCCTGGAAAGTATTTTAAAAGGTCATTGAAATCATCCCCCACTCTTTAAGAAAGACTGTTTATGCACAACACATCCCTGGCAGATGTTTACCTGACCTAATTTAGAAACTTCCAATGATAGGGATGCCTCCACCTTCTATAGAAGTTGGTTCCATTTCCTAATTAAACTCAGATTAAGATACTACCTCACTCCACAAAGAATGGGTGATTTCAGACGTTATCCGGTACCGATTCACCACAGTGGATTCCTAGTGGTGGCGAGCCGAACAACCACCCCCCATGGTCCAAGGAGGTCCTGAACGGATGTTACAGGAGTGGAACCACGGCAGGGAATTGGACTGACAGACCACAGCCCAGGGCAGTGCAACAGACGTGACACTGATTCCCAGCCATGGTCGAAACACCCAGAAGGCCCCTGGGAGGGGCGGGAGACAGACATGGCTGGCTGAGGGCAAAGGAAGTCAAAAGTGCCAACATAAGGGAAATGGTAAGGGGGGGGCGAAGATCTGCTGAGGTGGCGCACACAGCAGGCACAGAGAGAACATGGTCACAGTGGAACACACAGCACAAACACACGCCCGGTCGCATACACACCCATGCGGGATAGGAAGGGAAGGGGGGACACAGCAGCACAGACAACACACACGGCATAATGGGCACAGGGGGGGAAGGAGGGGGTGGGTACAGGGAGCGGGGGGGGAACCGGTCCAGGGGGAGGGCAGGACAAGGGGAATGGCATCCAGAACCCCGAAAACAGCACAGGCTGCACAGGCACCCCGGTAGCTACACAGGCAGTCCCGGAATGGGGGGACCCCCCAGGGGCAGAGCACAGGAACAGGCAGAGGCCACACAGAAAAGGGAGTGGCCTGTGAATGGTCCTGGAGGCAGACAGGAACCCCAAGCACCGGCGAGGGTGTGATGGATTGGATGGAGGAGAGCTGGAGCCGTGCAGCCCGTCCAAATACACACACACACGCACACACACACGAGGACACTGGTAGCTGCAGTCTGGGGGGCCCAGAACCCTGCGGCCACAGAGTCACCCAAGGGGAGGGCAATGGCACAGGAGGGATCGCAGGTGGACAAGGATGGTCAGCAGCACCCTGGGGTGCTGGGTGGCGGCTCAGGGATCAGGACACGGCCACTGGAGAAGGCAGCCATGGAGGGGAACACCGGTTGCAGAGGCAGACATGGGGGGCCCGTGGAAGGGGCCCAGAGCCACAGGCAGGGACAGTGGAAGCCCGGGACGCAGGCAGCACAGCAGCAAGGCCGGGACATCATGGAGGGAGCGGGCGGTGACCCACGGCATCAGAGTGGAGGCAGGAGCCCACAGCAAGGCCAGCAACCGGGGCCCAGAAGGCGCAGGGAGCCTCATAGCCAGCTGCAGAGGTCCAAAAAGGGGCCCAGGGCTGGGTGGCCCACCAGGTGCAAAACGTGGGGCCACTGAAGCATGCCCCGATGGTATCCCAGTGCTGCCATGTGGTAGGCGACCAGGTAGTATGCCTCGAAGGGATCCTGCGTGGTGAGCCTCACCTGCACATCAGAACGGGACCGCCCACGAGCCAGCACTGCCAGCTCCACCCTGGTGGGCTCCGACAAGCCATAGTCAGCAGCTGGGGGTCATGGAAGGTGACCGAGCTCCAACAGCTGGTGATAGACCACCCCATGGGACCACTGGTACCCACGGGCCCCTTGAACACAGCCAAAGAAGGACATGGCGAGGCCGGGGCCCCCTCCGCCAGACAGGCCATGTAGGCAGCCAGGCTGCAAAAAGAGAGGGAAGACATGGTCTCCACCGCTGACCACCCCGCATGCGTTCACCTCATCTCCAGGATGTACCCATCGGGAAAGGGACGCAGGCCCAGCATCTCTGTGTGCAGCCGGCAATCACGGGCGCTCACCTCATAGCCAAAGTAGCACAGGCCAGAGCTCAGACTCGCATAGGCACCAGTGAGGCTGTCCAGGCAGCTCAGGAGCAATTTCACAGCTGGGGAATGCCACAGGTCACAAAGGCCCATGGTCTCGCAGAAGGGCCAGCTATGGGGAGCGCCGGGGGTGGAGGGCCCGCAAGCGGTGGGGAAGCCCTGCTAGCCATGATCCTACATGCGCCAGATACTAAATGTAAGGTGAGAGGGGTCCCACAATCCCTGGAAGGATGGGAGGGGAAGCAGGGGAGCTCCAAGGCCAAGCAATAAGACCACAGGCCGAAACATTGCTCGCACCGAGCACACATACAGGACATCCTACACACAGATCAGGGTGGCGAGGACAACAGGCAGCTGAAACACAGATAGGTGGGAGGTGATGACAGCAGGAATGCAGCTGCAGCTCGCACAAACCCGGGTGCAGGCTGGACCATGCGCCAGGCCCCGTGCAGGGACCGCAGGTGTGTGCGATGGGGTGCCCACTGCCACCCCACCCCTGTCGCCCAGTGGGAGCTGGTCCAGCCATCTGGGGAGGGAGGCAGAGGTGAACTGGGGCCCCCTGGCCAGTAGGCAGGTTGCGAACAGGGGGTATGGCAACATGTGTCCCAGCCTATAACGGGTACAGCTCCAGAGTTAGGAAGGGACCAGTTAGGATGGTCCGCCCTCGGAGGCTGATGGAACCCCAGCGGTTCGAGGAGGTCCTGAGGGAGCTTACCCTGGATGTGGACGGTCACTCTGTGGATGAGCTGGTCCGGCATTGGAACAGCTTGCTGGAGGAGGCCATTGACAGGGTGGCTCCGAGGCGCCTTCTGCCTTGGTCTCGTCACCGCAGGACCCCTTGGTTTACTGAGGGGCTGCGGTGTATGAAGCGTGTGGGCAGGAGGCTAGAGCGACGCTGGCGTCGGACTCGGTCTGTCTCCGATCGTCTTCTCCATAGGGCCCATTTGCGGTCCTATGTGGAGGCTGTGAGGACGGCGAGGAAGGAATTCCTCGCCGTCCTCATAGCGTCTGCGAAGTCGCGTCCAGCGGAGCTGTTTCGGGTGGTGCGGGGGCTGGTTAGTCCGGCCTCCCTCCGCCTGGATGGGGACTTGTCCCGGGCCCGCTGTGAGGAGTTTGTCATCTACTTCGCAGACAAGATTGCTCGGATTCAGGCCGATTTCGACGCTGGGTTGATAGCAGTAGGGGAAGAGCGCGGGGGGGCGGAGGGTCCGTCTGGTCCATCTTTATGGGGTGAGTTTCAGGAAGTGACGCCGGCCGATGTGGTGGATGTCCTGGGGTCTGTGAGGGCCACGTGTTGTCAACTAGATCCGTGCCCGTCCTGGTTAATAAAAGCTTCCGGGGAGACGTTGGGGACGGTGCTGGCGAGGGTGGTGAATGCGTCCCTTCGGCAGGGGAGGTTGTCGCCTTGCTTAAAAGAGGCTGTGGTGCGCCCCCTGCTGAAAAAACCATCGTTGGACGTAGACGCGCTCGCCAGCTACCGACCTGTCTCTAACCTTCCCTTTTTAGGGAAGGTTATTGAGCGGGCAGTGGCGCTCCAGCTCCAGGGTCATCTAGATAATATCGGGCTCCTTGACCCTTTTCAATCTGGGTTCCGCCCCGGCTATGGCACCGAGACGGCGTTGGTGGCCTTGGTGGACGACCTCCGCCGGGAGATGGATGCGGGATGTTCGACATTTCTCATCCTGCTCGATCTCTCGGCCGCTTTTGACACCGTGGACCATGGGCTGCTGTTGAGACGACTGCGTGACCGGGGGGGTCTGGACGGGACTGTTCTTGAATGGTTCCGTTCATTCCTCTCGGGGAGGAGCCAGCGGGTGGTGTTGGGGGAGGAAACATCGAGCCCCCGCGCCTTACCGTGTGGCGTTCCGCAGGGATCGATCTTGTCTCCATTATTATTTAACATCTATATGCAGCCCTTGGGGGAGGTCGTGAGAGGGTTCGGGGTGCGATGTCACCAGTATGCTGATGATACTCAGCTGTACCTCTCGTTTTCTACCGACCCAGACCCTGCTGTCTCGGTGCTATCCCAATGTTTGGAGGCCGTGGCGGATTGGATGCGGCGGAGCAGACTGAAGCTCAACCCAGATAAGACGGAGGTGATGGTGGTGGGGAGGGCGAAGGGGGTGGTGGCCCCCCTGGTTGGGGGGGTTTGCCCCCCTGTAGCTCAGCAGGTCCGGAGTCTGGGGGTCATATTGGACGCAGACCTGCGGCTGGAGCGGCAGGTGGAGGCAGTCGCTAAGGCTGCCTTCCGCCAGCTTTATCTGGTACGTAGGCTGCGTCCGTATGTCTCTGGCCCGGACCTGGCCTCCCTCATCCATGCCTTCGTCACCTCGCGGCTCGACTACTGTAACGCGCTCTACGTGGGGCTTCCCTTGTTCTTGGCCCGGAGGCTGCAGCTGGTGCAGAATGCGGCGGCCCGTCTTCTTACGGGGACGGGTCGCCGGGAGCACATTACACCGGTGCTCCGAGCGCTGCACTGGCTGCCGATAGTGTGCCGGGCCAAGTTCAAAGTGGTACCGCTCACACACGGACCTTCTGTGCATCCAGACCACAGAGGTGCACCTGGCTGCCCGGCTGTGGGGGAGCATGGCCTGGAGCGCCGTTAGAGTCTGGCGAGCCCACCACGGTCGCAGGCGCTCCCTGACCTGGCTCAGGGCCCAGCGGGTGTCTGTAATGGCCAGGCAGGACCTCATCTGTGCCCGGCAGCAGACTGCAGCACTCCGTGAGGCAGCCGGCCAGCTGGCATCTGTCACCCGCCGAACAGACGTTCAGGGCCCTTTGGCCCCGCTGCGGGGTTGAGTGTGGTTCACTGTGGTTGACTGTGATCTTGTAACGTCTGAAATCACCCAACATTTCAGATGAAATTAGCAAATGATGATTTGTGTTGGAGACAATGTGGAGAGGTAGGGTCTTACTACCACTACTGGTGGAGTTGTCCAATAATTCAATCATTTTGGAGAGTCGTATGGGGCTATATTTAAAAGGCAACCAATTTAGTCCTCCCATTTAAGGCTGATATTGCCGTATTAGGATTTTTTTGTAAGATCCCTTTAATGGATTATTATAGACCAGCATGTATCCAACCGATAATAGCAACCCTCCATTCCATTACAATGAAATTAAAAAACCTACAAGGCTCAACAGAGAAATACTGGTTAAGTAGAGTATGGGTCACATGCGATGGAAAAGATTTTAGCAGATTTTAGAGGGGTTCTCCAGATATTCTTGAGCACATGGGACACTTGCCTGAAGACCATTAAAAATGATATTGAAGAGACTTCGAGTATCCAAAGTGGGAGTATAAATGGGAGCTTTACTTAATAATATCTGATAGAATGACTTATCTAGACAAAGAGTTAACTGAGACAGTACAGTAACAGCACTGCATGTTTTCCTGTTTGTATGTTGAGTTTTATTGTTCATATTTAGTACATTTAGTTTTACTGATGATATATTTTTGTCTCATAAATAAGAAAAATGTAAATTTTTGCTTTCGTTTTGTAAAACATCCATAAGGATAACTGAAGATTGTAATAGTAAAATTATATGTTTAACCCCCCAAAAATAGTTTTTTTCCCTGCCCAGCAAGTTTATAGTCATAAAATTATCCCTAGCATTTACCTTAAAGCTTTTCTCCTTCAATTTGTGCCCATTGCTTCTTGACTTGCTCTAAGTGACCATAGGGAAGAATTTGTTACCATCCTGCTCAGAGCAGTCTTTTCAATATATAAAAAGTTAAAACTGTTATAATACCACCTGCCTTCCAAACATGTCCAATATTTTCATCCCCCCCCCCACTTTGTTCATAGAATCATAGAATTGGAAGGGACATCAGAGGTCATCTAGTCCAACCCCCTGCTCAATGCAAGGAATCCACAGCTACAGCATCCCTGACAGATGACTGTCCAGGCTCTGTTTTAAAACCTCCAGTGAAGGAGCCCACCCCCTACCCCCACCCCCTAGATAGTCTGTTCCACTGTTGAACAGCTTTAACCAAACATGTTGAGTTCCAAACATTTCTCACCTTTGCTTTACTCCTCTGGACCTTCTCTGGTTTGTCAATGCCTTTCTTAAAGAGTAGACCCCAAAACTGGATGCAGTACTCCAGTTGAAGCCTGACTGGTGTCATGTGGAACAATTATCTCTTGTGTCTTGACATGATATTTCTTCTCATGCAAAACAAAATGGCAGTCCTGTCTTTAATAATTTTTGTTAACCCTGATAGTATACATTTGCTTAATACATCATATAGGCAATCTAGTTTTCATCACAATTTCCCCCCACATACTTTCTTATAGACTTAGGCTCTTTTACATGGGACTCTCCCATTAATGAACACCGAGAAATCTGGGTTTTCATGAGTGGGAGGAGCCCTGTGTGAAGGATGCAGCATGCACACGTGCTGAATGGGGGTGCATGCACACTCCTGTGTAACACTCATCCCCCCCCCACACACACACACCACTTATCAACACGCATGGAGCAACTGGGGAAAACGGAGGTTGCTCCGTGCGTATTGATGAGTGGGGGGTACGTGGGGATGCCTGTGTGCCCGTATGCAGACCCCGCCCACCCACCGCCCAGACACTGCTGTGTAAAAGCAGATAAAAGAAGACATACAGTAAAGAAAGAAAGAAAGGGAAAGAAAAAATAAGGTAAACTGAAAAAATGTAGAAACAAGAAGTGCTTTTGAACCCATTTTGGATCTCTGTTCCCTGAGACTGAGGGTGGCCTCAGGGTACAACAAAAGGTAGAAGAGAAATGTTTTAACTAGGCCTGGTGATCCAAGAAGCCCATAAACCCATCACAAGACAAAAAATCATTCTAATCTTATTGGTGAGCACATCTGTACTTATGTACTAGTATTTATGCAGAATCGAGATCTCACAAAATCTTGTGCAATTTACCTGTGTTGGTCAGAAAGAGTGTTTAGAAAATAAGGGAAAGTCTGATCAATGAACTTCTCCTCCATGTGTCCTAAAAGGACTGAAATCCAAGGGACAAGTAACAGGGAGCTAATTTTCTGTGCAGTGTGCCTAGCTCTATGATTTGTTTGCTTGCTTGCTTGTCTTTGCGCATTGCCAATGTCTGTGGCAGAAGCCAAAAGACATCTGGGCAAGTTGGCACTTGTCAGATACTGTTGACAATCTGCTTGGCATAGGATTGTTTTCAATCATCTTGTTGTTTAATCTATTGAGGGTTAGAATTTGCAAGAAAATGGACATGGGTAAGATCATTTGTGATTTTGCTATGAAAAAGCCAGGAAAGTAAAGATATAGGCCTAGCTTTGCCTTTTAGAAATAAAATGTAATTTTATCTTTCATTAATTAATTAGTGTGTCTAAGTAGGATGCAATGCAGGCCTGTGTTATTAGCCTACATAGTAGATCTAGTGAAATGTTGCTTGAGACAGCTTGGGCCCTGATCCAAAATTGAGTGAACTCAAAACTGTTCACCCATTGATTTCAAAGACCTTTACGTTAAGGCCTTAATGCAGGAATATGTACTATAGGATATTATCAACTAATCTCGCTACCCTTCAGGTCCCACCACTGTGTCCCTTGACAGTCAATACTTTTAAACTATATACATCTAGCAAGCATTCTATTTTGTGGACTGAAAAAGGCCATTGATTGGGTTTTTCCAGATGGGAAAGTGTTGACATGTTAAAGCTGTAATAACATAGCAGGTTGTCAGATCTGCAAAGACTTACACAGTTTTCATATCTAAGGCCATTTCACACAAGAGACCTCCCCCCATGCCCACATGTGGGAATGGGTGGGGGGTGTCCGTGTTACTGTCATGGCAGGTAGGTGGGTGTGCGTTCTCCCACACTCCACCCACTGCCCATACACGAAGCCATCAGCCAAAATGGCAATGGCTTCATGCATGCAGATCAGAGGAGGTGGGTGGAGATGGGCGTGTCTCCATGTAACGGCTGCCTACGCGCCACACACCCATTCTCCTCTCCACCTTGGCCCATCTGAAAAGGACCTTTGTAGTCACACCAAGCTTCTCTCTTTATCGTTTATATTGAGATTTTTTCCCCCTCAATGAACTCGATCCCATGGTCCGCAGAAGAAAGAAGCTGTGTGCAGCATGCAGAGGAGGGCAGGATCCACATGGTTTCTCTGCATGGCTGTATGCACAGAATACGTAGACCATGGGATCAAGCTAAAGGTGTTATGATGTGGTAGTCACCATTTGTAATCTAAGAAATTATTTATTTATTTTTTAAAAATTCTATCCCTCCCCTCCTACCACAGGCAGCTAGGGGCAGCTTACAAATTATAAGACATCTAAAACATAAATTAAAATCACATAAAAGGAGGAAAAGACAAAAAACATTCCACCCAACCATCCCCAACCTCCCTGTCCCATTACCCATCTCCCCCACCAAACACCTGGCAGAACAGCCAGGTATTACAACTTCTCTGAAAGGAGGGGAGGTTCAGGGCCAGCTGAGCCTCTATCGGAAGTGAGTTCCACAGCCGTGGTGCAGCCAACTGTTAGAGAAAGGGGCCAGGTCTAGCTGGTAAGAAAGGGATAAGGGCTGTCACCCACACAGACACCTGCTACCCGTGCCCGGGATCCGTCCCTTAGGAAAAGGTGTCCTCAGGATCATATAGGCCCCTTAGCTCTGGAATGGAGCAGGCCAGATCATCATAGGACCTGGATCGGCTCTGTCAAAAGCACGGTGATGGAGGTTGGCTCACTCATACCCCAGGGAGTGAGGACCAGTGGTGGTGGGGAGAATAAGGGGTGTCCCAGAGTTCAAGGAGAAGCCGTGCAGGAAAGGATAGGGCTTGCGTTCAAAGGAGTGAGGAAGGGCCTGGGAAGGGGGTGCGGGACAAGGACCGGCTTGCACACACACTAACACTCTCCCGTTCACCCACCAACACACACACATACCTTACTCAGTCAGCTCACACTCCAACCTGGTAGACTCTCCAGCACACACAACCTTCCTCTTTTGCACGGGGCCAGTCTCTACGCTTGTGAAGCTGATCACCAGCAGGGAAGTCTCTTCGCAGCTGCCTTTTATTATGGTCTGGGCTATGCCACCTTCATGCGCAGGTGCGCAGAATGCCTAGGTTCCCCATGCAACTCCTTGGCCCCTCTTACCTTAGGGACCGCCTCGCCCTTCGCGCCCCGGAACGACTCCTGCGGTCTGCCGGGGGTGCCCTCCTGGAGGTCCCCCGTGTTAAGCGGGGGG
>QEPC01004781.1:145812-161341 GCA_003113815.1 Sphenodon punctatus | reverse complement strand
ATTATATATATCTACACTAAATCTAACTGCTATTAACTATTCTAAAATCTATGGAACTAAATGGAATATCTAATAACTACAAAGGCCTAGTCCTACAAACACATTATAAAACTGAATCACTACACACTATATCTATCTCTATGACTAAGCTAACTCCTACAACTATCTATATCTATAGTAACTATCTGATATCTAATATCTATATATATATATTACACAGGAATGGGGGGGGGGGGGACACAGACAGCTCACACCAAACACAGGGAGGGGTACAAAACTGAAATGAAACCTAAATCAATCTAATCCTACCCTAAATAAATCTAAAAACAGGGGAATGGAATCAGGGATGGAATATATAAAGGGAGGAGGAAAGGATTCAATGGAGGGTAGGGAGAAAGAACACAGGGATGGGTAGAAAATAAAAAACAACACCTAAATCTATCTAATCTAAATAAATGATAAATACTAGGGAGGTAAATGTGTGGGATGGGTGAAATAGGAGGAGGATGGCAATGGATTAGGAACACAAACTGCTAGGAGAGGGAGACTTCTGAAAATGCCTGCTGTCAGGAACAGTGACTAGTTCAGAAGGTGTTGGAAGGGGGGAGGGCAATGGCTTTTGTTACTTGCTGCACCCGCCTTACTGCAAGCCCCATTGACTCTGTGCAGCCTAGCCCCCCTGTCCCCTGTGACCAATCACAGACTGCGAAGCCAGTGGTCTGAGGAGAAAAGGGATGGTGATTGGGCAGGCTGGCTGCTACTCCAAGCCTATTCACGCCTGGTACCAGGAAGTCTGCTCGTCAGCTGCCCCCCTTCCCTGGGCCTTCCAGTCACGTTTTTCCAACCCGAACTCATCCCAACTCACCTGAAAACTTCCAAACTGTTCAGTCATTTTTGAGTTTGGATCGAGTTCGGTTTGGTCAGTTCGAGTTCGGTTCAGAAGTTTGGTTCTGTCATCCCAACAGACCGAGTTCGGTCCAAACTCTGAACATCCCATCATGTTCGCACATCCCTACTGAACTCATAAGTACAATTTAATGCACATCGGAAATGACCCTGTGTGGAACATTGGCCTGGCATGGTTGAGGCACACCAGTTTCTTTGGCCAGTGTACCTCACCACTGATGTGGTCAGTGGCCCATCCAGTCAACTTTAACAACCACAGCACAATGGTTTAAATTATATATTTTATGGGTGGGTGAACTGGCAGTAGTAACCAGGGATAAAACCGATTAGGACTTGAACCTACAACTTTTAAAGATGCAGTACACTGCCTTATTTACTCAGACACCAAACCTCACAACAGAGTTCCATAATTTCACTCTTCATTGCTGAATACTGCAATAGATTGAACATATTTGATATTCCATAGTAAAAAAACCTACCATTTACAATAGTAGTTAAGGCTCTTGTAAATTCAATCATGCTATAAAAAGGCATTGAAATTGCAAATTAAGGCTTCTGCCTTAACTTGCAACCCATGTAAGCAGTAGAGATGTTGTACAGTCTTGCATATTGTGCTTGATTCCAACTTACGCTCCATGCCCCCACACTTTGCATTGGTCTTTCAGTCCCAATCCTCTGCAGGTTGAGTTCAACACTGAATCTGGGGAAGGGAGGAGGTGAGGGTCAGGGGTAGATCTGGGAGGAGTCCGGGGCTAGGAGAGCAGGGGATGTGGGTGGGGACTGAGTAACAGCTTGTGGGAGCCCAGGTCTGGAACAGAAGAGGCTGCAGGTGGAGATTGACAGACAGCAAGACAGATATGGGGAGCCCAGAGCTGGGTGAGAGGGGCTGCAGGTGGGGGATTGAGGAGCAGCAAAGAGATGTGAGGAGCCCAGGGTTGGGAAAGAGGGGCTGAAGGTGGGGATTGAGGGGGAATGGTAGAGATGGGAGAAGGGCTGGGAGAACAGGTGCTGTGGGTATGTACGGAGGGGCAGAAGGAGAGCTGGGGAAGATGTCAGGGCTAGAAAAGTGGGAGATGCAGATGGGGATTGAGGGGAAGTTCTGGAGCTGGGGGGGCAGGGTTGGGGGATCGGGGCTACAGCTGTGGGTTGAGAGGCAGCAGCAGATCAGGGGGGATCTCAGGTCAGGGGGCAGGGACTGTATGGATTGAGGTGCAGCAGCAGAGATGGGGGAGCTCAGGATGGGCAGTCAGGGGCTACAGGTGGGGACTGAGGGACAGAGGAGAACTGGGGAAAGGTCAGGACTGGGATAGCAGAGCTGCGGGTGGGGACTGAGGGGTAGAAACAGAACTGAGGGACACGGATGGGGAACCGGGGCTGCAGATGAGGAGTTAGTGGCAGCTGTAGACCTGAAGCAGCTGCAGGTGGGAATTGAGGGGCAGTGGGAGATTTATGGGGGCAGTTAGGCTGTTACAGAAGTATGAGTAGAGTGGTTGGGGAGCTAGGGTGTTGCAGCGTGCTGTTCATACTGGTGCAACAGCCTAGTGCCCCTCAGTCCCTGCCCACAGTCCCTGCTTGCCAAGCCCTGGGCTCCCCCACAGCTCTGCTGATACCTCCTCACCCTTTCCATTCCCCAACTTCAGTGCCCTCCCCCCCAACCTGCAGAGGAAGAGGATTGGGACTGAAAGACCAATGCAAAGTATGGATGCATGGAGCGTAAGTTGGAATCAAGCACGATATGCAAGACTATACAACGTCTTTACTGCTTACATGTATCTAACATTAAGGCAGGACTTTGTTGTAGCATGATTGAATTTGCAAGAGCCTTAACTCCTATTGTAAACTATAGGTTTTTGACTATGGAATTTCCCAGGTTTTTTTTTGTTTTTTTTTAGAAGATTTGCAATACAGAAAAGTTTTATAATACAGAAAATTCCTTCTGCTGCCGTATTTGGAATGTTGAGCAGCACAAAAGTCATAGATCTAATTTTCAAATCCTCACCATTCATAACTAATTTATAAATGTTATTCTGATTATTTCTATATCATTGTACAATGTGTCACAAGGATTAAAGTGACAATGTTACATGAAGCCTTCTGTCACACAGCCAACGTGTTTGGGACTTAGCCAAACTTATAGTATGATGCAAAACCACCCACTGGAGATTCAGATAACAGTTACAAGTGGACTGTTTATTTGATCATGGTTTGGTTTTGGTTTTGTTTGTAGACAATAGGAAGTAAATAGAAGCAAATAAATATTATGTGCAAATTTTTTTTTGTTATTTACCTTAACATTACTTTGTTCTTTCCTAGTTTTCTTGGCACATTTCCAACTGGGAGGGGCTCACTGGCAGGGGATGGGGAAAGGAGTACAGGAGTAGTGGGCATGAGGGACTTTCTGGAAGGGGATGGGGGTTAGGGCTGTAGCAGAATGTGGCAGTGGTAGCTATTTCTGCCAGAAACAGTGTTTCCGCAATTAGTGGTATGTCATGGCAGAGGCTTTCATTCCGCTACTTCCGCAGTTCCGCTAATTTCATTCTACTACTTCCACAGGCTTCACAAAATAGCAGAAACATGACATTTCCACTACTTCCGCCATTCTGCCAGCACCACAAAATAGTGGAACAGCGGTTTTCCGACAGTTTCCAACAATTCCAAATTTTTTCCTATAGTTTCCGAATTTGCAGAATGACAGCAGAATTAGCCGAATGTCAGCAGAAAAGCCGTGGTGTAGCGTGGGCAATTCCAAAATGGTGGAATGGAATCATGGTGCAGTAACAGCTGCTGCCACATCAGCCCTAATGTGGGGACTAGAGGAGGGGTTATGAGGGACTCACTGTCAGCACTGGGAGTGGCAGAGGGGCTGGGGGAAAGATTGGGGGAACCAGGGAAGAAGCTGGGAGGGCCTCACTCAGAGGGGCTAGGGGCAGCATTTGGAGACCAGAAGAGGGGCTTCTGGGAGGAGTTGTGGTGATGCTTTGGAGGCAGTGGTGCTAGGACTCTGGGAGAGACTGGGGTTAGGTGGGAGGGGCTGGGGAGATGGGTGGGAGCTGCAGGAAGAGAGGATGGGGTGCAGGGGAGTGGGAGGGATGTAGGTGAAGGAGAATTGTCTGAGGTTAGGTGTGAGGAGCTGGAGAGATGGGTTGGGGCTGCAAGAAGAGGATGGAGTGCATGAGGATGGGAGGGACTTGTGTGAAGGAGGGTTGGCTGGGGGAGATGGGGTTACAGGTGGGGTTAGGCTGCAGGTCTGGGGAGATGGGTGGGGGCTGCAGGTAGAGAGGATGAGGTGAAGGAGGGTGGGAGGGATTCAGGTGCAAGAGGGTTAGCTGGGGAGAGGGGGTTGCAGGTAGGGTTAGGTGTGGGCGGCTGGGGACATGGATGGGACAGCAGAGAGAGGATACGGTGCAGGAAGGTTGTCTGTGGGAGATGGGGTTGCTGTAGGGGTGGGAAGTTCGGTTCCCTGGTATCCGATACTACTGGTATTTTGCTGTACTGGCTCTATTGGATTAATCTGGTTATTGGGGTACCGGTGCCGGTTCCCCCATGCCTGATTTGTTTACATTGCGGCCATTGAAATGAATGGCCGCAATGTAAAAGAAAGAAAGGGGGTGGAAATTCCCTCCCCCCATCCAGGCTGCACGGGTGGAAGGGGGGACACCCCCCACCCACCCTACCCAGCCTGGATTTTTAAAGATTTTTTTTTTTACCCAAGTCCCTGCTAGTGCGGTCTCCAGGCTGCTGCCGTACACGCAGCAGTGACCCAAAGCCTGCACCAGCAGGAACTAGGATGATCCCTGGGGTAGGGGGTGGTTTAACACCCCCCCATCCCAGGGATCACCCTACCCCCCCACCCAGAGATCACCTACCTTTTGCACTCCTGATGGCGGTGGCTGCCCGGCGGTCCGGGGGCTTCAGCACTGGCTGGCTTCAGCACTTGACTAGGCCTTGACTGGAAGGCGTAATCAAGCGCTGAAGCCAGTTAGCGCTGAAGCCATCGGACCACCATGCAGCTGCCGCCACCCAGAGCATAAAAGGTAGGTGATCTCTGGTTGGGGGGTAGGGTGATCCCTGAGATGGGGGGTGTTAAACCACCCCCCACCCCAGGGATCACCCTAGTACCGGCTGGTGCGGGCTTCAGGTCACCACCACTGGCATGGCGGCAGCCCAGAGCCCGCACTAGCAGGGACTTTGGCTAAAAAAAATAAATAAATAAATAAAATCCAGGCTGGGCAGGGTGGGTGGGGGGGTGACCCCCCCCTTCCACCCGCACAGCCTGGACCAGGGAGGGAAAGTGTTTGTTTGTTTTTTTTCCCTATTGATTTCAATGGGGACAGTTCCTCATTGAAATCAATGGGAAAATACCAGTACAGGTATACCGGTTCTAATCCAGTAAACTGGATTTTTTGGAACCGGTATCCGGTAAAACCGGTATCTGGTTTTTTGGGTGAAGTCCCACCCCTAGGCTAGTATGGTTTAGGTGGGGGTTCATTAGGCACAGCTTCATTAACCCAAATACAATGCAGATCTGTGATGGGAGCAACCTAAGTCTTTTCATAGTGAAGCCATACATTGGACAACAACCATTACTAGTTACATGGTACATTGTTAAGGGTGAAGACTATCTGAGGACAAACAGCCAGGTCCAATTAGGCTGTTGCTAGCCAACTGGGAGCTAGTGACTAGGGATGGGTGAACGCGGTTCAAAAGTTCGGAGTTCGGACTGAACTCGGTCTGTTCGGTTGACTGAACCGAACTTCCGAACCAAACTCGAATTTCAAGCCAAACCAAACTGAACCATATTTCCGAACTCCGTTCTGTTCGCCCATCGCTAGTGGCAACACACAACAAAAAAACTGGTTTTGAATGACCGAATTTGGTTCTGAAGTTTGGAATTCGACCGAATTTGGTCTGTTCGGTTGACCAAACCGAACTTCCAAACCGAACTCGAATTTCAAACCAAACCGAACCGAATTTCCGAACTCCGTTCTGTTCACCCATCCCTACTAGTGGCTGCAAAATCTTGAACGGAGAACTCAGAAAGGGAGACTCAAGGAGTGGGAAATGATTTTAACTGGAGACCCCAGTAACGAGCAACAAGCTTAGCTTAGCATCACTTGGACCTACCGGAGAGTCAGATCAGGATGCTGCAAGGGTGGAGACTGACCTGGAGCTGGTTTGTCAATGGAAGGCCAAAGCCAGAACCTACTCATCAGCTAAGAACTGAACTAATAAGGCCAGATCACAGGCTCAAAACAGGGAGTGTCCAGTATACTGTGGCCTAGATAGATGACTGATTGACTGAATTTAGGGGAACTACTTCTTTGTTCTACTTTGTGCTTTAGAAAGGGGGATACTCCTAGGGAAAACCTGTGAGTTGTGTGCTGTATAGCAATATGAGAAGATATGCACCCAGAATAGACTGTCCTCGTAGAAGATCTCAGGTGTGTATGCATGTGTGTTTGAGCATTGGAAAGTCAAGACCCTTGGATGTTCAGAGCAAGTGAAACTTTCCTCAAAATTGAACAATCTGACTACTAATCAGTGAAGGGAACCTCCAGGAAGCCGTGTGTCTAGGGGACTACACAACACACCATCATTTAGAACTTCTTTCTAATTGCATTTTTAAGATTCATTTTGTTTCATTCCATTTTATAAATGGTTTAATTCAATGTAAATCTTCTGGTGCATTAGTTCCTTCTAAATGTAGCACCCCTCCAAACTCATTTGTCCTTTTTTGCTTTACAGGTAGAGCTGTTCGGTTATTTCCTTAGGGAATATCTGTGCCTGAATTTCTCAGCTCTTTTAAAGACCATTTGTTTCCAGATTAACTTCATTTCCACATGACCAGGCTACATTCACAAAATCAAGACTATCCATATACCCAAAATGCATTATTTCTTGTGACAGCAAGGGCTTTTTGAAGGTAAATGGAGACTACAATTTTATGGTCAGTAACCATTAACATGTCCCTCCAGAATACCATTATAGCATATATCAGTCAACTGAAGCATTTGAATGTAAGAAAAATGTTTTCTGGGCACCAAACCAGACAAAAAAAAGGTTAATAAAAGAAGTTCTCTCTCAGCCATTAACACCATGCCCCTAGATGCTGAAATAACACAAAACAAGTTGACTTTCGCATGTTACATCATTTAAAGGGAGTAGCTGTAAAAAGGAAAGAAGGGAAACATGGTCTTCAAGTTCCTGCTCTATTGTTGTCTCTCTCTCTGTTTACTCACTTCACCTTAGACCTAATAGTGAAGAAAAAATATATATCTGCCCTTGTACTAAACTCGGGTAAATGAATAGGTCACTCAAAGCTTTCTTTTGTTTGACCATTTAACTTTATCTTCACTGGAAGGCCTATTGCATTTGTTATGGTGTTATAAACAATGATCCCAACATGGGCTGAGACAAGATTTCACAAAAATGGGAATTCCCATCAGTTAAATTTACAACCTTTAGGTACTTTGTAATGTCTTGATCAACATCTCATTTCTCTATTTACCAATAATTTGCTTATTAGAATCCCATTTATTGCTTTGCTGTTTACTAGAGATGGGCATTACAGATTCAGATTAATCTGTAACTGCTCATAACGGGTCGTTACGGATTAATCTGTACCGATTGGCAACAGTGGCAACACACGCATTGCAGATTCAGTTTTAAATCTATTAAAATAAAATTTAAAATCATTGGCTGCCAGACCATTCTGCACATGTGTGCCCTTTCTCAAAATGGTGGTGACAGCATTTCTGCCATTTTGGAAAAAGGCAGACAATCTGCACATGCGCAGCAGCCATTTTGTACTTACAATCTAGGCAATCCAAAAAATCAAAAGGCCCAATTCCATCAGAAGTTAAATTGGGCCAAAATTTATTTTTCAGCCCTAGAGAAAAGATTTCCTGCTGATCAGTAGAACAGAATTCTGAAAAGCAGGATCCCTCCCTTCTGCACGCTCTGTTAAGTGTTGAGTCTGTTAATTGGCATTTAACAAATTTTCTTTTTATCCTGCATCCCCCAGCTAATGATTCAAATACAACTCCAGCCCTACATAGAAAGAGTATTGGGTCTGGGGAATTGAATTCTGCTAAGCCCCAAAGCCAGAATGAAAAGAAAATGTATTAGCTACAACTTAACAATCTCTAAATATTTAACTGGACTTTAAGGGAAGCAGTTTTGATTTATTAGGAAACTAGAGAAGGGAATATTGAGTTACCCCATGCAAAAATATAGCATATTCAATTGGCTATCCAAAAAGCAGTGGAATCATTAAATTCGTCCCTTTCTAAAAAATTCTTTAGCACTGTTCCAGACAAGATGGGATTTTCTGTTTCCTATTGGGAACAGGAGATTTTGATTCAGCAATACTTAGCCAGTTTTGGTTGTGCTGATCTCACTGTAGGTGTTGTGCACTGCATTAGGGATGGGAAATCAGGTTGAAAATCAGTATCGGATCAAAATCAGATTTGGATTCAATTGAATCAGATTAATATCTGATTGTATTTTCCCCATTGACTTCAATGGGGAAAACCAAACCAATTCAGTTCTGTGGGACATTCCATTCATCATTCTAAGCCACACTCCTAGAATATGAATTGGGCCAAAGAAGAGCCTAGCAAATTGCAACAACAGAGAGGGAGAAATAAGCAAGAGTGCACCGCTGAATTAATTCGATCCAATTAAAATTGGGTGGATCGGGAAAATCAGGTGAATTGGATTCATTTGATTCAGATTTTCCCATCCCTACAGAGCATGCACTTGATTTGCTCCAGTTCGTTACCACAAGATGTTTTTGTAAGAAACATATTTTTCATCTAGACCTGTTCTGATCAGGACTAGGATGGTAATAATGCCAGTGGCTGGTCTATGCTTCCATTGATGCCAACTCTGAGGGATCTTCACTAGTGCAAGAGTGAGATAGTTCTCTGAATTTATCGGTGAAGAGAAAACCTTTCAGTATACTACAGTGTACCCACATGGATAGACAATTGCTTTTTTGCTCTTCTGTTTCTTACATCTCAAAAAAAGATGCTCAGGAAGGGCATCTCCTTACAAGGTGTAAGGAGGAGAAGAGCACCATCCCATGTGGCTAAAATAGCAAGGATATCCTCTCATCCTCTCTTTTTCTCTGCCCCAAGAGGGGATGGGAGTACAGGCCTAGTGGTGGCATTACAGGAACGGTTTTCATACAACTCCAGTGATTGAAAGTCTACCCCTTTCACTTAGCCAGGGAAGACTCATAGCAGAACATCGTTAGGTTGTGGGCCTAAACAATGGGTGAAACTTGCCCTTGCTGTTCTCAAAAGTCTTGTCAAGAATTTTAGTTTTATTTATTTATTTATTTAGCTGCTCTTTTACCCTGCACCCTCCCGCTCACAGAGCAGCTCGGGGCAGCTTACAACAGTAATAACAATAACAATAACAATAGAAACACAGCATATACAATTTAAAATTCATTCAAATGCTAAAAATATAAAAATATAAAAAGGGCAGAACCCATCCACCCCCAACCCACACTACCCATCTCCCTGTCTGAAGGTCCAGCGGAACAGCCAGGTCTTACACTGTCTTCGGAAAGAGGGGGGGGTCCAGGGCCAAGCGGGCCTGTGTCGGGAAGGAATTCCACAGCCTAGGAGCAGCCACCGAGAATGCCCTCCCCATTGTTGCCACCCGGGAAACCCAGGAAACTTCGAGTCGGGCATCCACGGCCAACCGCGGGGGCCACAATACAATCTGGGACCTGAGGCGGTCTCACAGGTAAGCTGGGCCCAGGCCATTTACGGTTTTGTAGGTCATTATCAACACCTTGAATTGGGCCTGGAAGATAATAGGCAGCCAGTGCAGAGAACGGATTACCGGTGTAAGGTGCTCGCAGTGACCCATCCCTGTTAAGAGATGGGCCGCTGCATTCTGCACCAGCTGCAACCTCAGGACCGTCCCCAAGGGTAACCCCACGTAGAGTGTGTTACAGTAGTCTAATCAACTACTGGGTTCTTGACAAGATTTTTGAGAATGAGAAAGAGTTGAGAATCTCTAGATTCTTGACCCATTCTTGCATGATTCTCGAGAGTCAAAAAGCCCTCTTGGTGCATGTGCAACAGCCACCACGGTCATTCTGCTCATGCACAGTCCCACGGTGGCCATTTTGTGCATGTGCAGGGCATTTTTAGCGTTTCAAGAATCTCATGAGATTTAACCATAGTGAGATCTAGTAGGATCTCACCGGGGTTTCAAGAATATTTTATATTATTGTTTCACCCCTATTTTAGATGGCCGTGTAACTGGACACCCCCAGAGCTGCTCCAGGGATGCACCCCCACATCCATCTGTGTCCAGCCCAGCCTAAGCTTCTGCAGCCCACAGTCTACCTGCACAGCGCCCTCTGCCCCACAACATAATGCTGTCGCCTGCAAATATATGGTGTTTCCCAAGGCAACCCCCAGGCAAGTTGTTAAGACTGTTCACCGAGCAGAGGGACTGCAACTTTCCCTTCGGCTGATGCCCCAGGTTTTGCCAGCCCGCACCCCTGGCGCTGCTCCTGGATGATCCAGAGCACTAAAAGCATGGCTGATCCAGACATTCTCTGCCTCAAAATCTGGCGTTTAGACCGACAGGCCACCTGAAGATGAGGTGGAGCAGAACCAGGGCTGCAGTCTGTTTACACCCGGTGTAATATAATCCTTATAATGGCTAATTTGATGCTTTAAGAGATAGAGAAAGATGTTGAAGGCCAAAAACCTATGTTTCCCCTTTTCATACTTCACATCCACATGGAGAAAAGAACAGAGTTTCTGAAAGGAAAATGCTTCTCTGTGTCATGTCAGAACACATGTTGATGTGGGTTGCCTTTTCTGTCTGTCAGTAGAATTGTTTTCTTTCTTTTCTTTGTGCGTTTTTAAAATTAGGCTATGGCTGTTCTCTGTCATACCAATGTTTGCCTCCTGAATGACTTCGTCTTTCTCTAGCGACTGGGACTGCCAGCCAGTTAGAATACCCTTAGTAGGTAAGTTATGATGCATAGCAGTTATCAGGATGCTAAGGAGAAATTTAATATGCAAATACTGGATCAACTGAGTGAAAGCAAACTCCCCAATCATATAATTTATTCATTCTGAAGCTGGAAGTATTCAAATCAGCAGTGATGTTACTTCAGACAAGAAAGCCAAAGAGTTTACTTTGCAACATTTCTGCAGGATACTGTGTGAGGAAGGGGAAGATTTCATGTGCTCTTTAAAAAAAAAAAAAAATGGGAGAAAAAAAAGATGATCCAAACAATATTTGTTAGGTTTGGGTCCGAGTTAAAAAAAACATTTTCTTTAAAATTATCCATTGCCATTTCCTTCCTTTCTCTAAATGAACAACCAGCAGTTCTAGAAATACAAAGTCCAGTAGGATAAATCTAGGATTTTGAAGAATTATTAGACTAAATTGGGGGGGGGGGGGGGGGGGAATCTGTCTTCTGGCAGTTTTTTATTTGGCCTCATTCCTTTCCTTTCCTGGATCTGACCTAGGAAGTGTGAGCTCAGGGGAAGGATGTGGAGGGTCTTCCACCTGAATACACCCTTTCAGCATCCTCACCCTATTTCCAGCCCACATAGGGTAATTTCAGACGTGCATTCGCCACATCCAACCACGCACCAATATCCGTTTCGGATCCCGGTCAGGAATCAGGCCGTCCGTCTTTTAGACATACCGGCCTGATTCCTACAGGGCATCGGGGAGGGGGCGGTGCTGCACGGCATGACCTGCAGCCGCACATCCCCCCACCCCACACTCCCCCGGTCTCCCAGCCGCCTGCCCTCCAGGAGATGGGCAGGTGCAGCGGCCAATCCAGCTTCTGCTCCCGATCCCACATCGGGGTCTGGGCCATGGTCCAGAATCAGTGGAGGTAACAGATGTTATTTTCCACCGATTCTGGACCGTGGTCCAGCTAACCATGGTTCTGAACCTCCAGGTGTTTGGAGGTCTAGAACTGTGGTCAATGTGGTTCCTGCTGGAGGTTCACCGTGGTGAACATCTGGCAGAATGCACTACAGACATTATGGTACCGCGGCCACCACAGGGGGCTTACTGTGCTTGACTGTGGTATCGTAACGTCTGAAATTACTCATTATTTGTATTAATTTTCAAAGTAGTTTATGGAAGGGAAAGAGCCCCTCCCTCCCACCCCCACTTCAGCTCTTTGGCCTTATATCCATGCACATTTATCTGCATCATAAATAAAATTATTTAATTTAGATCTTTTTATCCCACCATATCCTTTAGACTCAGGGTAGTTTATAAATTAATTTAGCACCTAACTAATTAACTCAACTTTCAATCCTCATAACAACCCTCTGAGATAGGTTAGGTTGAAAGAGATGCGACTGGCCCAAGGTCACTCAGTGAGTTCATGTCTGAGGTGAGACTTGAACTGGTGTCACCCCCTACCTCCTGGTCCAAGTACTGCACACATATCTGCTACCCCATACTGGATCTCTGGAAGATTAAATTATCTGCATCGTAGACTTTTTGTGCTCATGGAAACACTGCACTACACACTAGTTTTCAGGTCACTGCAGAGTTGTTAACATCTGGTTGCCAGAGGATTTATAACTTTGCTTCAGATTAATTGTTCTGTTATTATATCTCCCCAGAGTGAAGTCAACATTCACTTTCTCATTCTACTTATTCAGTAGAATGAAGCAATATCTCATGATACCCCACTGGCAGAGAAGCACATCTGTGCCATCACAATAACAAGGGAAATGAATTACTCCTTTCAACGTATATTAGGAATGGGAATTTTGGTTTTGGATTAATCCGTAATGGTTCAAAGACAGGCCGTTATGGGTTAATCCACAGCAACCTGCAATTTAGGCCCTCCCAGTTACAGGTCCAGGTTTCAGGTCTGTATTTCCCTCCACCCCCACCCCCAGGGCCCTGGCCTGTACTTACCAGCCTCTGAGAGCTTGATTGAAGCACTGCCAGTGCTGTGGCGGCTCTGGCAGATAGGCAGCAGCTGTTACCGCACTGCCATCCCATTCCGAGAACTCGGCACGTACCGTGACTTTCTGCTGACTTCCCCTCGATATTTCAGCAATTCCGCATTTGCTGCTGCCAGTTACCGCAGAAATTTGTGAATTTATCTGATGTTTCCTACGTTAGCGGAATAGCCACACAATGTTGCTGCATACAGCAAGCGGTTTTATGCCGCCTTCTGCCTTGAGCGCAAGTCGGTGACGCGTGACATTCTGAATGAATGATCATTGATGAATACACTGGAAGGTGGGGGCAGGGTTACTGACTACTGCTTCATCCTCTCCATTCCCCTGCACATGCCGGGGGCCGACGGGCTATATGTGGATATTTGGCTGGCTGGCTATGCTTATGCTAATGCTACCGCTAGGCTAGCTATTAAGATCCATTCCCCTCAGACTGTGCTCTCATCTCCCAGACAGTCCGTCTGTGACTGCTGTGTGCTGCTGCTACTCTGCTCTTACTGTCTAAGTCAGTACTAGAGTTCAAGGGGGCTTGGAACTGATTGTGGCATAGGAAGAATCTCATTATTATCTTAACTGCCACTGTGGTGTAGTGGGGGACCTGCCTGCTGCAGCTGACTTGTTCTGAGTCTGTAGAGACCAGGGTTCAAAACTCCACTCGTTTTCCTCCCCTCTTCCTAATACTTCCTATCCGCTAGCTATATCTCCACCAGTGAAGTAGTCTACACACTGACACCAACACACTCTTTGTAACCACCTCCTGAAGAAATGAAACATACATGTTTTATTATACAATGTATACAACACACGCGCAAATGTAGACAATGTATACAAACATATATTGTATTTCCAACAACAACAGTCAGAGTAGGGGAGGGGTGCACTTGGAGGGGGTGGTATTGAACTAATTGTGGAGGAGTGGTTGCTCTTCACTTCAACTGCTATTTTCATAAGGCTTGGTATCTTTATCTTGATGGTTTCCTTGCTGATTGGGGGAGCAGCAAGGACTGAGTCTCGCTCATCGGGATTCGGGAGTGGGACGGATGGAGGGGAGAATTACTTGTAGTTCCAATCATCCCCACTGTGAACTTGGAGAAAAGTCAACCACAGTTCAGGGGGTCCAGACCTGACTATAGAATAGAGAACAACAAACAAAGCAATTAGGCTGGGGATCAAACAAAAATGATCTCGGGGAGGGGGGGTGCTGCTTGTGCTTTATGCTGGTTCCTGCTTGCCCACCCCCGCCCCCAGCTGTGCCTTTGCATCTTGCTGTGTGGAACTGCCTCGGACCTCTCTGGTCCAGTTCCCCCCTTGTGTGCCCCTGCTCTGAACCCACTGGGGGGGTGGGGACCACTGTGTCTCAGGCTGTGTTTGTGGCTGTTGGGTTGCCGCTGCCATCAGTTCTGTCAGTAGTGTGTTCTGGGTGCCTGTCCCAGTGTCCTGACCTGTTCCCTGCTGCCTGGTCCCCTCCCTCCAACCCTCACACACACCCATGTCTGTGGTGCTCTGTGTGTTTGGCATCCCGGGGTGCTGTCCCATCCCGCTTCCTTCCCTTCCCCTGCCTCCCCCCCTGGCGTTGCTCCTGGACCACGGATGGACCGGTGAGGTACTGGTTAGGCGGCTCTCCAGGTTAGGGATTCACTGTGGTGGTGACCTGAGGGTGCGTAACACCTGAAATTAAGGGGGCAAGATAAAGGGAGCCAGAAGGTAGGGCAAGACAAAGGGAGAGAGACAAGGAATGTAACATTCAAAAGGATGCAAGGTCCCACGTGCACGCGCTTGGCTTTGTTACATCAATCTTCTGAGAAAATCCAGTTTCAAATATATCTACCTATACTGTTTCCTGAAGCAGACCCTTGAATGGTTACATTTATGGAAGATGATGAATAAATTCTTTGAAGTTGTTTCTTTCAAAGTATCTCACTCTCAGTTGGGAAGTTGGGCTAGAAGGATATTTTGTCTCACACCCAGTCTGAGTGTCTCAACCCAGTCTGGCAGTTCTTGTATGCTTAGACTCTCCAGAACACAGCATTACTCTGTACCTCAATAAGGCCAGGGTGGCCAACTGGGAAGCTCGGGGTGGACTTGAGAATGTGTATCATAGACCTAGCACTAGCACATATCATCAATTATAATACGGTGGGGTGAGGGCTGTAAATTAAACAAATTTTTTTTTAAGAGCTTCCTCAACTCAACCTTTATCTGGAGGGGACACTTAATTGAAATACACCTACCACCTGCAGCAGTCCTCAGCTATTACTGTGTATGTTTCAGCTCTACACCACCAGACTCGCATCCTTCAGGTGTACTGTAAAACACAAAATCCGTACTCTGTCCTGAAAAATTAGGAGTGCATACTAGGGGCGGGAAACCGGTAAAATCCGGTATCCGATAATGCCGGTACCGGGCGTACCGGCATTATCGGATTCGACCCGGTAATCCGGTCCGGGTACCGGATTCCGGGGTACCGAATTTTTTTACATTGCAGCCATTTAAAAATGGCTGCAATGTAAAAAAACTTAAAGCCCCAGCAAAAAAGTTTTTTAAAAAAAAACCCTCCCCGAGTCCAGGCTGCGCGGGTGGAAGGGGGGACACCCCCCACCCACCCTGCCCAGCCTGGATTTTTGTTTTAAAAAAGA
>QEPC01004781.1:119278-145712 GCA_003113815.1 Sphenodon punctatus | reverse complement strand
GTCTTTTTTTAAACAAAAATCCAGTCTGGGCAGGGTGGGTGGGGGGTGTCCCCCCTTCCACCCGCGCAGCCTGGGAGGGGGAGGGAATTAATTTATTTCATTGATTTCAATGGGGACACAGCGCCCCATTGAACTCAATGAAATAAATCCTTTACCGGTATACCGGATTTAATCCGGGAATCCAGTTTTCAGAGAACCGGTAACCGGTAAATCCGGTAGCTGGTAATGGGCCCGGGGTCCCACCTCTAACTGCATACTCACCTTTGCTTTTTATTCCTCCCCTTTGGGAGGAAGAATCAGGATTGGCGCAGCAAACTAAAGGACTGAGTCTTACTTGGGATGGAGTGGGAGGGGAGGATTAGTTGGGGAAAAGATCATTGCCCCAATGGTCATGCAGATATACTTGGACTACTGTTGTTTGAGCAAGCCATAAGCCCACTGTGGTGTAGTGGTTATGCTGCCAGCTGATGGCAAGGCACAAGCTGCAGAGAGTAAGACCAGGGTTCAAATCTTCTCTCCATCTTTTTTTCTCCCACAACTGTACTGAACTTTGTAAGTGTAATTTTAGTGACTATAACTAACTGAAATATTAATTTACACTGATTTTTAGTTTTTAAAAAGTGCTGCTTTAAGTTTTTACTGATGCAATTAAAGAGAGCAGTGTGGCGCCGCTTGGCCAAGGGAGGGAGGGACACACCCATCATCACTGCTGACTGACAGGAGGCAAGCAGCATAATACTTGACAGAAATTACCTCATATCACCTGGCTGTGTGTGTACTGTTCGAGTTGTTCTGTGGTGAATGATGACCTACCTAGATGCACTCTTCAGAATTAGCAAGTTTATTCTAAAACAAAAATGTTTCAGTTCAAACCTATATATTTAAAGGTTCTAACCAATAGACTTAAATGATAAGTTTCTCATGCAGTTTTACTTAAAATATATAAAATCCTATGGCAGAATCCTGTTTTAGAACCAAAATTTTAAATCCTATTTTAGAACCAAAATTTTAGAACCAAAATGATTTGGTTCTTTAAATATATAGGTTCTTTGAAAATAAGTGATTTGGTTCTTTAAATATATTGCAATATATTTCTTTAATATATTATATAATGTATATAATATATTTCTCTAATATATTATATTATCAAATTTCTATATTTCTGTAATATATTATATAATTATATAATTGATAGGTAATTCATAATAATAATAATAATAATAATAACAACAACAACCTATAAATACATGGGTTAGATCCTTTAAAGGATCTAAAGGTTTTCTAACCTATATATTTAAAGGATCTAACCTATGTATTTAAATGCTAAGTTTATCATGCAGTTTTACTTAAAATGTATAAAATCCTTTTGCAGCCTTGCAGGGATTTTAGAACCAAATTTTAGAACCAAAATTATTTGGTTCTTTAAATATATAGATCCTTTAAATATATAGGTTAAGAACCTATATATTTAAAGTATCTAACCTATGTATTTAAATACTAAGTTTCTCATGCAGTTTTACTTAAAATGTACACAATCTTATTGCAGGGATTTTAGAACCAAGTCCGACATGGGGTGATTTCTGACGTTACACATTCCGGAGTCACCACAGTGAATTCCCAGCAGTGGTGAACCGAAGAACCCCCCCCCCGTGGTCAATAAAAGCTCTGAACAGACGTGATGGGAGCGGGACCATGGCAGGGAATTGGGCTAACAGATCGCGAACCAGGGCGGTGCAACAGACATGATGCTGATCCCCAGCCATGGCCAAAACACCAAGAAGGAGACGTGCAGGGGCGGGACATAGTCATGGCCGCCTGAGGGCAAACGAAGCCAAAAGGGACACAAAGGAATGCACACAGAAGGGAAACAGGAAGAGGGGTGGAGAGGGAGAAGAGCTGCCCAGTTACCGCACACAACAGGCACACAGACAGCAAGGGCACAGTGGAACGCACAGCACAAAACACACCCGCCCGGGTGCACACACGCCCACACAGGAAAGGGAGGCGGGGGAGACACAGCGGGAAAGACACCACACAAGGCACAACAGTCAAGGGGGGGAGGGACAGGGAAGAGGAGGGAAAATGGCACAGGGGCACAGCGGGACACAGGCAACGGCAACCAGAACCCCCAATACAGAACAGACTACACGGGAACCCCCACAGCAACACAGGCAGTCCAGGAATGGGGGGCGGGCAGACAGTCTAGGCACAGGCACAGTGGGAGCACACACAGAACAGGGAGTGAGTCGTGAACAGTCCAGGAGGCACAGGCAGAACCCAAGCACCGGCGAGGGGGCGATGGAGGGGAGACAGGAGGTCCAGGGAAGTGCACCAGGTCCAAAGTCAAAAAACCGCCCCCCCCGGGGAGGAAGCTGTGGGGGCCAGTCCAGGGGCGCCAGAACTCCAAGATCACATGGGCACCCAGGGGGGGCATGGCACAGAAGGGGGCACAGGTGAATGAGGATGGGCAGCAGCACCCCGGGGAGCTGTGGGGGCCAGTCAGAGTGCCGGAGGCGGACAATAGAGACAGCGCCCACGGAGGGGAACACCGGGGGCAGAGGCTGATGGGGGGGCAGAGGGGGCCTGGAGCCACAGGCAGGCCCAGCGATGCCCTGGGAAGCAAGCAGCACAGCAGTATGGCCGGGACAGCAAGGACGGAGCAGGAAGCTGGCCATGGAAGCAGGGCGGAGCCGGGAGCCTGAATGGGGGTCAGAAACAGGGGTCCGGGAGGCACAGGGGGACTGAAAGTCAACTGCTGGGGGCCACGAAGGGCCCAGAGGCTGGGTGCCTTGCCTGGTGAATGAGGTGGGGCCAATGAAGCATGAACCGGTGGTACCCCTGCACAGACATGTGGTCAGCAATCAGGTAGTAAGCCTCAAAGGGATCCTGTATGGAGAGACCCAGCTGCACATCGGAATGGGACCACACACAAAACACAGCACCACCAGCTCTGCTGCGGTAGGCTCAGACATGCAGCAGTCAGCAGCAGGGGGCCACAGAAGCTGACCCAGCTCCAACAGCCAGTGTTACACCACCCCACAGGAGCGCTGGTATCCATGGGCCCTGTGAACGCAGCCAAAGTAGGACACGGCCAGGGCAGGTCCCCCCTCCGCCAGACAGACTGTGTAGGTGGCCAGGTTGCACACAGACAGGATGGACACCGTCTCCACCGCAGACCAGGCCACATTCGAGCACCTGATCACTGGGATGCACCCTCAGGAAAGCGAACCAGCCTCAGCATCTCAGCATGCAGGCGGCAGTCCCAGGCACTTGCCTCATAGCCGAAGTAATGAAGGCCAGAGCTCAGACTCGCATAAGCACCCGACAGGCTGTCCGGGCATCTCAGCATCAATTGCACTGCCAGAGTATGTCACAGGTCACACAGGGCCATGGTCTCGTGGAAGGACCACGGATGGGGGCCCCATGGGGGCCTGGAGCCCAGGGGAAGCACAGCCAGCCATAGTCCAGCACGCCATGGAGAATAACACCATGGACAGGGGGCCCCACATTCCCTCCAGGGGCAGGAGGGGGCTCGGGGGGGCACCAAGGCCAGCTGAGAAAGCCACAGGCCACAACAATGTATGGCAACAGAGTGAGGCGTGGGGTGCGGACCCAGCACAACTGCAGGAACCGAGCACACAGACAGGATGGCCAGCATACTAATCAGGCTGGCAAGGACACAATGTTGCCAACAGGGAGAGGTGGGAGGTGATGACAGGAAACACGCAGCTGAGGTCTGCACGCCCGGGTGCACGCCGGGCCGTGTGCACGGCTCCTGCCAGAGACAGATGCACCCGCCGCCCAGGGCCGCATGCATAAGGAATGTTTAAGTGTGGTTAAACTTTGGTTAGTGTCATGTCAGAAAACACCCTTAGTGCACTGCATCTGCATCTATCTAGATTGCAGAAAAAGAAGAGATATACAGGTAGGGACTGGGAGGGTGGGTGTGTGACTGTTGCAATTTGCAAATCGATGCCGTGGCCCTGCCCTAGCGAAGCCTTTGAAATGAAAATAGCATTAATCCAATGCTATTCAGTTACAGGAAACTCCTCCCTCCCCACCATACTAGTGTCCTCTTTAGTGTGACTGGCTGACTGGGCTGGCTTAGCTGGCTATGGATGGCTACATTCTTCTGCTCTTAAGAACACCCCCCCCAACTCCATCTGCCCCACTGCCAATGCCTGTCTTAAATGTAAAGACAGTGTGTTGTCATTCATGGTGGAGTCAGTGAACACCACCACCACCACCACCTCTGGCGCGCTGATGGATTGGCAGCCAGCAGATGTGTGTGGGTGGACTTAAGAGAACATTTTCATTTATTTTTCAAAATACACTTGTTTGGTATTTTTGGTTCTAAGTAATCTATATAGCGTGTATTATGGCCAAGAAAAAAAAATGTTGAAAAAAAAAGGTTGGGGTCTGGGCTGGGCCAATGACCTTCCACCAAGTTCACACAGACCGGTTAGTAGCAAGCAGCAATGGATTGATAAAGTGGATTGCAAACAACTTATGCTACAAAATAAATTGCTGCTGCATGCAGGGTTAGGGAGGGTATGGCTGGGCAGGGGGGCTGGTCACCTCCTTTTAATTGTCTTGCTTGCTCTCTCTCATCATTTTGACTGAGAAGACTTGCTGCCCGATGAGTCATTATCAATTATGAGAGTTGTGTGTGTGTCTGTGTTGTGGTGGGTGGGTGGGTGTCCATCCTCCAAAACAGTTGTGGAGGGAAAAGGCAGATAGGAGACTTGAAACTTGGTCTCTCACTACAGTTCCCTTCAGCTGGCAGCATAATAACCACTAGACCACAGTGGCCTGATGGTTTGCCACCTGATAAAATAAAAGTATGTGCTTCTAGCTATGTGCAGAGCTAGCACTGCAATGGTCATGTAGATATATCTTCTGCGACTAGTCTGCCCTGAACATGCAAGCCAGCGGTCGTGGCGGTGGCGGCTTCAGACTTGCTTTCACTCACCACCTGCCTGCTGCTCCTCTCCTGCCTCAATAAAAACTTAGCGCAACTCTTTTCTTTAAAAAATAAAAATCACTGTAAATTAACATAATTTTCGGCTACTTATAGTCACTAAAATTACACTAACCTCCCGACCCTGACTTTCTATGGGATGGGAACGTGAAAAAGTCTTATGTTTGATTGTCTTTCTAGACTGCAATAAAAAGCTATGAAAGAAGGGTGTGTGTGTGATTGACTACCTGCTTCAACCTCAACCTTTCCCTGCGGGTGCCACCAAGGAAACACTGGCTTTTGTGTCTAGACTCTAAGCTAAGGGCAAGGCTATGTGGCTAGGATGGAGGGCAGGAGAGGAGACTAGCAAAATTGTGAGTAAGTGTGTCTCTCATGTCAGCAAACATAGGGGTGTGAACGCTGCTAATAAAGACCACCACCAGTTCCAACTTCCAAGCCTGAAGAACCCTCTGGCCAGAGGGCTGCAAGAACACATCTGGCATCGAAAGAAGCCTCATTCTCAGCGCTGACAAGTAACACCACCATTGGAAACATTTCAGAGTAGATTGGGGTGGGGGGCAGAGTGGTTCACTGTTTCCTTCCCTACCCATTCTAAAAATTTCCAGCAGTTCTCAAGCTGCTTCCAAAGCCCATGCTAGGGCTAGACTGCAGCAGCAGCTAGAGCATGTTTGGCCAAAATGGTCTTTGAAGTTCCATCATTTTACATATTAACATTGATTTTGAATATTAATATGGAACAGACACCAATATTCTTCTGCTCGAGGGTTAATTATTTACAGCTTTATCACTTTACCCACGCGTTTGACCCGGGCCCTAATGTGAAAAAACACTCCCTGTCAGAGTCTCCCGCTCGGAGTTGGGACAGAGGGGGGAGCGGAGGATTAGTTCCAATGGACTTGTCACTATCAACAGTCAGTAATGTATCAGCTCAGTGAATGCACCCCCCCCCAACCCGCTGAAATAGCATCAGACCTCACACCATGCTGAGGCTGAGCCACGCTGAGCCCGGGGTGGGAAAGGGAATCATCAACTGTGATTTGCATTACAAAAGGGAAGGACCTGGTACTCTGCCCAGTCATAGAAGAACAGGGCAGGGCAGGGACTTTTTTTTTTTTTTGAACATACAAAGTGAAATTTTGGCAAGTGGCCAGTTTGAACACACAACAGCTGTGCTGTTACTTGCATGATTGGGGGTGTGTGTGTTTCAGAAAGAATAACAATCTATTGGTGATGCTGATAATTCTCATATGAGAAACCGGTAGACATGCACACAAGTACACAGATTGAGGGCCACCAATGAGGGGGGGGAGGGGAGTTTACTTCTCCCCACCAAGGGGGGGGGGAGTAAATCTAGAAGATATATGCTTGATCAACTACATGCCATCCATGAGTGCCACCCACAGCTGCCACTGCCCAGTGCTGCCAGCAGCAGACAGATGAAGGCCGCTGCCCATGTAGCCCACCTCTAGGCCTTCATGTTTAATGCCTTCGAGCCTCCCTCTCTCTAGGGGTCATGCCATAGCCTGCCCAGTCCCCCCATCCCCAAATCACACCTCTCTCACTTATAGTAATTGTTTTAAATTAAATTGCACCTCAAAGCAGGAAAGAACTCAGTGTATGATTTGTTTATATATTTATATTTAACTATAATCATGCGGCCACAGAGAGCAACAAAAATATGAATGGGGATTGGGCGAGGCGAGGAGCAGTTTACCCACACTTGAACATTTCTTATGCATGTTGCAGGGCTGTATAGGTGCCCTATGCAGCCCTGCAACTTGTATAAGAAAAGTTCAAGTGTGGTTAAGTGTGGTTAACGTCATCTCTGAAAACACCTCAAGAGATTTTGGCAAGTGGCCACACAACAGCTGTAGCTGTTACTTGCATGATGGGGTGGGTGGGGGTGGGTTTCCCTTCACAACAAGCTAAGGAAAGCAGATGCTGCAACTATTTCCTCAAGACCATATGTAATTCAGGACAAGAGTGGGTATTCGGGGAATCTCTCTCTCCCACCACAGCCCCAACCAACAGGCCTTTAAATATAATTCCCTTCACAACAAGCACAAGGCAAGAAGATGTTGCATGCCACTTTGTGCCTGGCCCCTAGGTGTGAAATATAATCTTCTATAATGAATCACACTGGGGGACGGATGTGTTAAATTCGTAGTCGTCTCTGTTGAAAGAAACCAAATAAGAGCATGAAGCACAACAAATACAGCAATCCAATTTGTGTTTATTGCATTGATTGGTTTATATTTTAAAATACTTTGCCTTTTGAAAGCCTAATTAAATATATCTGTTCCTCAGAGAACGACAAAACCCACAGCACACCTCCACAAAAAAAACCTTACGTTAGGTTGGGAAAAAAGCAGAAGGTTGTGGGAAAATTCCTTCCTGACTCCATGTAAAAATGGCAATCGGATATATGAATCCCTGAAGAATAACATTTGTTATGGCACCAAAGCGTTCCAAAATGTATGAGGCTGCTTGAAAAAGACTCTGTCGAGATCCAAATCTAGGAGGTGAAGAGACGATCAATTTCTCTGTCACACACACACTGTCTGAAAAAAAAGGAACAAGCAGAGTCAGCACACGCAGTAACTGAGTCTGGTTTCCTCCAAGCTTAACTAGATGTCAGTCTTTAAAGCACACACACAACCCGGCCCTGGGGTTGGGGGTGCCACTATAAACTGCAACTATAATGAACTTTCCGCCCACTATAAATGTGGGTGGCACGAAATGAGTGGAGTAACTGTGTGTGGGTATGTCACCGCTCGCTGATCTAAAAGCATCCGTCCTCATCCCCAGGCCCCTCACTTTCATCATGAATGTGATTCCTTATTGTCACCCGTGCAAATTGCATCTGCTGCATGACTATAAAGTCACACAGATAGTGCACAGTAGGGATGGGCGAATGCGGTTCGGAAGTTCGGAGTTCGGCCCGAACTCGAACTGTTCGGATGACCGAACTCGAACCCGAACCCGAACATACTGAACAAACCGAACGGCAAAATGGCCGAACAGTTCGGTCAGTTCGGATCGCATTCGGATGAGTTTGGGTGGCAAAAAAAGGTTCACTGGCAGGTCAAACATTACAGGGAGGTGTCAGTCACTGAGGAGCAGACTTCCAGGCACCAGGGGTGCAGAGGCATGCAAGAAATGAAACTAATGATCTGCCTCCCCACTTCCCAACACCTTCTGAGCTAGTCACTGTTCCTGAGTAGGATTTTTAGATTGCTTTAAGTTTCATTTCACTTTTGTAATGAAATGAAACTTAAACCATAAACTGAAACCTTGTTTTATGCACTGTACAGACTCATTGAGTATGTAATGTATGTATTTCACTACAGACTCCTCTTCTATTTGTGAAGATTCCCCCCCCATCCCATATATATTGGATGTATATATATCCATATATATCCATATATATATCCATATATATCCATATATATATCCATATATATATATATATATATATATGGATATGGATAGGGGATGTGGGGGATAGATAGATTGATGAAGACAGTTGTAGGAGTTACCTTAGTGATAGAGATAGCATTAGTGATTTAGTTTTAGTGTTTGTAGGAGTAGCTCTGTGTAGTTATTAGATAATCAATTTACTTCAGAGCATTTAGAATAGTTAATAGCGGTTAGATTTAGTGTAGACAGATATATATAATATTAGTTTAAAAAAAACAAGAAAACCCCATATAAAAACCAAAAAACCAAATAAAGAACAAAAGAAAACCCAATAAAAAACCAAAAAAAACATATAAAAAAATAATAAAACATAACAACACTTCCCGAACGGCCGAACCGAACAACCGAACAGCCAAACTGAACAGCGGAACGGCCTAACCGAACAGCCTGTTCGGATGAACAAACCGAACATCCAAACCCAAACTCGGCGAATGAACCGAACGAACGAACCGAACAAATCCGAACCAAACAAACGAACTGAACGGACGAACCGAACGTCGACGAACCGAACGGCCAAACCCGAACCGCGATCTGTTCGCCCATCCCTAGTGCACAGCACTCATACACACCAATACGCATGAATCATTATTGATGCAGACACACCTTATACAACATCCCCCCCCCCCACACACACACACACACACTCACTCACTCACATGTCACATTTGCAGTTGCATACACTTTTGAACCAACAACACTTAGCATTCCATGAGGACTTCACAGGAGGCAGGTCTGTCTGTCCCTGATCGCCAGCGCCTCCTCTTTCTAAAGCTGAGGATCCTCATCATCTGAGGTCTGTCAGACTTCCATACCCTCCCAGCACAGCACCATCCACCCAATCGTCTAAGCTTGGCCTTTCCGTTGAGACCTTGACCGAAGCCTTTGACTTCGGTTGTGTGTCAGTGGATGCGGGCGCGAGAAGAACTTCTTCCAAGTCAGTGGTCCAAGTCAGTGCTCCGAATATCTTGGTGAAGGAAAAGAAACCCACAGAAGACACATTTAAATGATGAATAGAAGACGACAACAGTACTGCCATGTTGCCACCTCCCTAAGCAATATACCTTCAATGTCTATGCAATCACTCAGTGACACTGGCACAGTGGGTGCTTACCTTCTCAATGCTCCTGTATGCCCTCACGTGTGTCATCCTCCAGATCACAGCCCTGTCATTGGAGTGTCAATGCCTCTTTAGTTAGCTGCATAATTTCCTCATCTGTGGCTTTCAAATGCCTTTGTAATTTTTGGAAGGTAGGCCCTGTTCATGCGTATCAATGCAAGTCATTCAAGATTTGCACTTGAGAGGCTGGTTCTTTTATTACCCACAATAGCACCAGCACAGCTGAATAGACGTTCAGATGGCACACTCGATGGGGGAAACCAAGGTGGGATATTGCAAGATTATAGAGTGCAGGCCAAGTATCTTTTTTTCCCATTCCAATAAATGAGTGGATCAGTACTCATGCCAACCACCCCTGCAGACATCAGGTACTGGTCATACATGTCTTCTGCTACTGCAAATGACATTGGTCAGTGCAGAGGATCAGTTCTTCTTTTCCCACTCAGTGCACAATCTGATGACAGGAGGCCATATTTCTTAAAATCGGACCAAACCGATGAAGCATGCCCTTTTGTCTTGTCTTCTGCACTGCTGTCAGTATGATCTTCTTCAACTTCAACATCTGTGTTCTCGCTCTGGGACTACAAGCAAACCAGCTGTGATAAAATGTAATGCCATGCAGCATCTGCTGATGCATCCCCACCCAAGGTCTTTTTTACCTTCTTAAATCATGGGTCCAGAGCTGTGGCCATCCAGTACAGTGCCCGGACAGTTGTCTCAAACTGAGGGCTGTTGTCAATCAACTGTAGCAAGGTTCCATCCTCCTTCTGATCAAATGTCTCTTGAAGATCATCAACTTTGCTCTTTAATAAGACAAGCGCTGCCAAGGTCTGACTGAGTATGGCATCTGCCTTGCTGGCAAATTCTGTCATTCTCAAAAAGGGCTCCAGCAGAACTAGCAGTGTTTCAGTAATATCCCACTGTGTCACTGTTAACTGCATTTCAGAAGCATCTTTTACTGTGTGGATGCCACAACAAAGAAAGTGTCCACTGCAAGTCTTTGTGTATACAATCTCTTGAGCATATTATATGTGAGTTCCAACGTGTGCAGACATCGATAGGAAAACACTGAAGTGGAAGTTTTCTCTCTCTGTGTATCTTCCTGAGGTCACGCCGAGATGATGCAGATCTACAAAAGTGTGCTATCAACTTCTTTGCTCTTTCAATTGTCTCTATTACAAAATCCTCAGCTTCAAGAAATCTATTTGCAACCAGATGGAGAGAATAAGTCATGCAAGAAACGCTCTCAAAACCGGCATCACGTATTCCTTCAACGATATTAGGCCCGTTGTCTGCTACTATGAAGCCAATGAAGAGACCAAGCAGCTCCATCCACTGCTTTGTCAGGTCTAATAATTTTCCACGTATGTTGTCTGCTGTGTAGATTTGTGGAAAGTGTTCCAAAGCAAGTATGGCTTGGTGTCTTTGCAGTAGATTCTTGCCATCGCAATGTATCCAATGTCCAGTTATCAACAGGTACTCCATGTGCTGTGCACTGGTCCACATGTCTGTTAGGTGCACAACTACACCTTCACAATCACACACAGCTGCTGCCACCACTTTGCATGATTCATTGTACAGTGTGGGAATGGTCTTTGTGGCCAAGTATACCCTTGAAGGTACCTTCCATCATGGAGCCATGCCCTCCATCACTTCACGGAACCCCTCGTCCTCCACAAAAAAAAAAGGCAGCATGTCCACTGCAAGCATCTTTGTCACAAGTGCGATGTAGTACTGTGCAGTTGGGTGAGATGCTGACCATTTCATTTGATTTTGTACAGATTGCTCCAATGTAGTTTGCACAGTAGTGTCACCAGCGGTGTGTTTTGACTGATCTGTGCTTTACCTTCTGCATTGGGGACTAGTGGCATTCAGGACTGACATGTGATGGTGCTTCATGTGGCTATGCATCCAACTGGTTCCTGGCCGGCTCTTCCCACCTTCAGTTCCTTTCTTGATTTTTCTAGAGCAGTATTTGCACTGTACTACTAATTTCTTCGCATCACAAGCAGTGAAATGTTTCCATACATCAGACCTTTGTTCTGTTCTTGCATCTGCGGAGCCAGTGGTGGTGCCTTGCTGAGGTAATACCGTAGTCTCTTGTGATGTTACTGGAGATGGAGGATGACTCTCTGGTGAAATCCGATTCTTAAACAGGCTCGTTGTACTGTTATGCACTGTGGTGGTGGATTTACTTTGTTGTGCTAAAGAATATCTGAAGAACACTGTGTTCTTCTTGCACATGATGAAGGCAAATCAATTTCTTCCTGTCTCACATTGAATGGGTGATGATGCAAAATCTTTGATGTTTTACGCAGTGGTGTGGAGGATGAGGAGGGTGAACAATGAGGGTTATAGGCAGGATCAGTGTTATTGCTGTCATTATCATTGATATCAGTTACATCAGCATCACTCATATCAAAGTCATCATAATGGTAACAGCCCATATCTGTAGCGGCAATAGTGGTGGTGATGTCTCCCACCAGTCCCACCTCATCACATGTCTCTAGTGGACGTGGCTCGGTTGTTGTTGTTTCCAGTTCCACCACTATATCCTTGTCCTTCCCCTGGCAATGTTGCACTTCCACAGCATCAGATTCTTCTGATGCCACTTATTATTTGTCTGCATCTGGGGTGCATCTGTTCAAGAAATCTTCCACTGCCTCCTGCGAACACCGAAAAACACGCGGCCGAAAAACATTTTTTTAACTCTGTGGCACCGAATGTTTATCCGCCACAGCCCATTCCATCTCAACAGGTGGTTGTTCCTCCACATGTGACAGCTGCTGTTTTCCCGGCTGCTGCTGCTTCAGGTGTTGCTGGTGTGGGTGAGCAGCAGCAGCACGGTCCGACTCCTCCAGACTCTTATGCTGTTGGACTGGGGAGGATGTGGACCCTTGAAGTAAGTTAGGCTGCTTCTGCTGGTGGTCTTTTCTTTTGCCATTGCACAGCATCATGAGCATTGACAATGATTTTTTGCACTGCTGATGAGATTCAGTACGTAGGCTGTGGCTGGAAGTCTCACGAGTCATCTCTTAACAATTCTTCTGAATCTGTAATTACACAAAGAAAGATTATGGTTGGTAAGACAATGTAGAAAAATGTTTTAGAATAATAAGATATAATGATTCAGAAACACAGTCCATCATGACATTTAATGTTTATTTTCATTCTGTGAAGATTAGATCAACACAAAACAGGTTAAAAAAGAGATTGTAAGCACAGTCCAGCACCAGCGGTACCCGTTGACTGTTGACTTCACAATGACAGTCAATCCATATATAGTAGAGTAGAACAACAGAAGTGAACATTTGCTTGCTATTAATACAGTATGATATCCACAATCACAGAGCGAATATTTTTGTAGAATATCGACAGGCCCAAGGTGGATAGATGCACATCATCTTTAAGAAAAAGACTGTTATCATCTGGGGTAATGTTATGGTGCCAAACAGAATGTATGTCCATGTCTTTCATAAATCCTCCAATTGACTTGTTGACATTCTTTATACATTTGCTAATAGCCCGCATATTTGTACTGTATCTGTTGCATTGCCACATGATTAGGTCTGAAAACAATATTTTACACCCACTGAATAGATTACTTATTTCCAGTAACTCCCTTTTTATGAAGTCAATCAGCTCAACCCCTTTGATTATTCCTATGTCATTTCCACCAGAGTAGATCACTAAGCAAGATGGAAGATCTGAATTTGAAGAAGTCAATTGTCTTTCTTTCTTTAAAATGGCCTTGTCATTGCACCATCGCAGTCCACCCCTCCTTAGCTACCTCACATTAACATCTTTCAAAGGGAGATTGCATTGTTGGTTTTCAGTTTTGCAGAATCGCTCGTCTTGTTATATAAGAATCACCAATGAACCAGATGTTCTTCATGGCCTAGTAAGCATAAATATCAAAATTGACTTCAGATTTGTAATTTTCTTTAAATACAGTCACACAAGAACCATGTATACTTACTTATTCTCATAACATACTCCTCTCTTTCCTAGCAATTATGTAAGCAGTTAAGTCACAAATCTATACTTTAAAATAAAGAAATCATTTTGTATTAATTGTTTTTAAAAAAATTAGGAATGGGTTGTAATGGGAGGGAAAACAAAATACTTGCCTTATTATCTGGCTGCTGCAGTACTGGCTTTGTCCTATGTGTGTGTCCCACAGTGTCCACTGTCCGCCTCCTGGTCTGGACGGTGCCAGGCAGGAGGCAAAGGGATGAATCTCTCAGTAATATCACAAAACTATATCACAAAAATATCACCCAAAAAATCACCAAAAAGGGGGGGAAGCATACATTTAATTACCTAGTTAGCCAACTTCAAGTAGAGAGCTTGTGGGGTGGGCAGCGGTTGGCTGTGATGATTGTGAATCAGGTCCTTGGGATTCATTAGGATTTTAACTCCGGGAAAGAAGCGTTAAAATCCTAACTCAAATGTGGGATTTTTAACTATCTGAATGTTCAGGAAGACACAGACGCAGAAGAGAACAGAGCAGACACTGGATGTGGAGGCTTTGTTTCAAATAATCACATGCAGTAACACACAGAGAAAATAATGGGGGCGGGGGCTGCTGCCACATGATAAAACAAACGTATTTGCTAGCTATGAGTTATGCTTATGTCTGTGGGTGAGTGGAGCTCTAGTCTGCATCTTCATGCAGCACCCGCCGGACCCGGTGCTCGTCCCCACCCTTGGGCCCGGCCCAGGCATGCAACACGCTTCATGCGTGCTGGGGGGGGGGCTGTGAAATCTATGTGAAGCTGCCACCACTGCCGCCGCCTTGCATTACCCTCCCATTCCAATCCATTTCAGAATAAAACTGAGGGGGGGGAGAGTGCACGTGCAGAGCGGACCCGGTGCCTGCTTATGCAGCTATGCAGCCTGGCACACACACACAACTTTTGTCAGCTTTTGTGATTCATTTGGGAATTTAAGGGAAGGGGCACAAAAATTCAAACACCGGCTTTTTCAATATCTGAATGTTAATGAAGACACACAAAGCCACAATAACACCACTCATGTTTGATTAGCCAACTGAGACTCCCAGTCCCTCTGCCCAGTGACGTGCAGTGCAGCGGACACGGGCGGCACGAGGCAGCGCTGCTCTTTGCACATCAGTAAAAACTTAAAGGAGAACATTTTTTTTAATAAAAATCATTGTAAATTAACATTTTGGATACTTATAGTCACTTAAATTAAACTTCAAACTTAAAGACAGTTGTCGGAGAAAAAAGACAGAGAGGAGATTCAAACACAGTTCCTTTTTAAAGGTGGCAGCATAACCACTGGACCACAGTGGTCTGGTAGTCTACTATATCAACAGCGTTTAAGGAAAGTCAAAGGGACTCCATGAGCACGTTGCATGCCCAGGGGTTGGGGGGGCCAGAACCGGGCCAGGTGCGACTCCAAGCACCGGACCCAGGTGCAGAGTCACAGTCTACTAGATCTCTCCTCACCCACAGACATAAGTATATCATATAGCTAGCAAATACGTTTGTTTTATCATGTGGACTGGCAGCCCCCTGCCACCGCTGGCTTGCATCCGTCCCGTCCTGTCCCATTCCATACCATTAGAACACTGGGAGATGCAGCAGCTTCAGAGCTTTCACCCCCCACCCACCCACCAGGCCCAGGGTCAAAGTCAAAGAGGGACCACCGCATGAAGTGCATTGCAGCAGACCCAGGGGTCAGGGCTGGCTAGCATTCTTCCCATTCCATCCATACCATAATAAAACTGAGTTCCTCCGTCCTGGTCCCGGATGGTGCCGGCACTGCTGGGCGGGGAGGCGAAGGAGGGATGAATCTCTCAGTAATAAGTTCATAATATAAAACTCTCAACAACAACCAGTGGCGGCAAACCAAATATATATGTATCATGTAGTAATCACAGTAACTTACACAAAGAAGTTTTCTTTGGTGTGTATGAGATGATCCAATTTACTCAGCGAAAGGAATCTCTCTTCTCGCGTCGCGGTGTCGGCAAGTAAAAATCTGTCCTCCCACAACGGGGAGAAAAGGGATCAAATGGTAGCAGCCCCGCAATTTATAGGAGTGGCAGAATGAAATTTAAATAGAAACAAAAGATAAGGATGGTCTTTCTGTGCTTCTGTTTCTAAGCCAATCAAACGGGTCAGACTAGGATCAGGGAGTTGAGGCGGTGGATCCTGCGCTGCTGAGTCATTCCAGGTGGCGGAACCATGCAGCAATGAATCACAATACAAAGCTGTGGCGCTTAAGTGAAAGGTGAAACTTTGTGGCAAACCTGCCGCTTCCACATGAGATCTGCAATAGTGACAGTACTTTGGCAGCAACTGCGGAAAGCTGCAAGTGCAAGCAGCGGAAAGCTCTCCCTTCCGACTCATGCTGCTTTGTGTGGAAGAGAGCTTTCCACCGGTAAATGCTGCTGCAGTGGGACAATATTTCAGCCCTACTGGCAGGCTCCCTCACCACAGGATTCTCTCTGTTCCAGATGGCGCATATGCAAAATGACCACCGGGGCCATTTTGTGCATGCGTAAAATTGATGCCACCTTTACCAAAATGGCAGTGACATCATTTTGGCCGCCACCATTTTGGTTAACGGAAATGGCTATTTTGCACAGGCACAATCTGGAATATGGAAGACGTCACCGCGAAGGAGCCTGCCAGAACCCCAACAGTAGTGGTACTTCAAACAAGCTCTCCAAGGCTGTTAAGCACTAGTTACCACCCTAAGACCCTTGGGGGTGGGGCCCAGAGAAATCTGGATCCATAACTCCTGACTGGGCTGCCCCTTTTCCAAAATAGTGCCGATGCTGTCAGCGCCATTTTAGAAAAGAGTGCATATGCATAGAATGGTCCAGTGGCCATTTTGCATGATGTCGCTGCCATTTTGGTTAAGGGTGGCATCATATGTGTGTGTGTGTGTGTGTATTGTATATATAATTTTAAATTAAGGATTTAAATATGGACTTGTAAAACAAAATGTTATTTAACACCAAAAATTTACTTAAAACTGAACCCCCCAAAAATGAAACCGAAATTCCCTCCTGTGTCCCTCCCCACCCTAATGTATATATTCTGAGCAGTAGATACCCAGTAGTAGAGGAGTACCCTATTCAGCAGATACCACTGCAGTTAAATATAGATGAGGTGATCACCTCCAGGGAAAATGGTGTGGGAACCAAAATGAATTTAGTATCATTCTTCCTGTGATTCCACACACCTGATGGCTAAAGACTACAAAGTTCAAAGAGAACCTCAAACCCATGTGTCTTCTTTCATAAGGTGCTGTAAAGTTTTCTTTCTATGCTGTGTAAAACAACAGCCTTCCAAAAAATGTGGAGTCAACCCTGGTGTTTTTGTTGTTGTTGTAGTAACAGAAATAAGAATAATCTAAGGCTACTTAGCGCTGTCGGTGTTTCACACTAAATTAAGTCTAAATGCATCAGCTGCAGCTGTTTTTGCCAATGTGAGGCATCAGATAATTTCACAGTGCCCAATAGCCCAGAAATCAACATCTCTTTGAACAGCTTTTAAAGTAACTTATAAGAAATGACAAAATACTAGGCCAAATTCAGACACATTTAAGATTCCATGCTTTTTAATTGAGATATTGGTTTAAAAATAAAGGTACATATTTTAAGGGAAAGAAGGTCAAAATAGGTTTTACAAAAGCATTGGCAGGATTAAATTGAAAATCATTATGCGACTGGAATGTCGCATTTTGGTAATATGGTCATAAAAGTTTCTAGAAATTAGTATGCACTGATTAACGGTCAAGAACATATGAGAAGTATATACTGCAGATTGAAGAGCTCATAAATATTGCATTTTTTTCCATTTAAGAGCCTACTGCAGATATCATTTAAAAGATGACAACCACAGTGGGGCAGAAGCCCATTTTATATTCTTTCATTTTACAGTCTCATATGAGGCCATGGTCTTCTGCAGACAGATAACAAAAACGCAGGCAATCCTTCTGACATGTTTCAAGGGCAGCAACAAAGATATGAATCTGTGCATTAGGGACCCCTTTCTAAAATAACTTAAACCAACAGCTTCAGTTCCCACCCAGACGTGCAGTTAATCTTACTAGCTCTAGAGTACAAACTTGACTTCACTGATGTCATTGAGATGTAGCCTAGGGCAAGCATTGGCCCTTTAAGACTCCCTTAAAGGATGGAGGGGCAAGAGCACAAGGGAGAAGCCTAGCGGAGAAGCTGAGTTGAACCAATAGGAAGGGGGACATTGAACCAATAGGAAAGGAGAGATTTGGGGTGATAGAATGGAGGTGGAGGAGACAGGAGGGGAGGAGAGAGAAGGAAAATGTTTGAACCAATAGAAAAGGAGAGATTTGGGGTGATAGAATGGAGGTGGAGGAGACAGGAGGGGAGGAGAGAGAAGGAAAATGTTTGAACCAATAGAAAAGGAGAGATTTGGGGTGATAGAATGGAGGAGGAGGAGACAGGAGGGGAGGAGAGAGAAGGAAAATGTTGGAACCAATAGAAAAGGAGAGATTTGGGGGGATAGAATGGAGGAGGAGGAGACAGGAGGGGAGGAGAGAGAAGGAAAATGGTGGAAACAGTGAGAAGAATTTGAAGGAGCTGAGAGAAAGATTGAAAGCGGACGGAAGAATTAGAAGGAGTCAGAAGGAAAAGTGAAAGCCGAGAGGAGACGTTGAAGGCAGTGAGAGGGGGACAGAGTTGTGGGGAGGTGAGGGAAAGAGGAGAGAAGGGAACAGAGAATAGAGAGAGAGACAGCAGGAACAAGCGGAAAGAAGCTGAGATTACAGCAGACACACGTTCATGAACCGAGATAAGATTCAGAATAAGAGAGACAGAAGGAGCCGATACCAACACAGAGGAACTTCTGAGAAGAGAGCAGAAGGAAGCAAGAACTGAGAGAGATCCAGAGTGAGAGTGAACTGTGATCAGAGCCCTCAGCCAAGACAGAAAAAGACAACAGACTGAATTAATTGGTGTAAATATGCTGAGGTAAATTGTACCCTCTTAAATACTCCTGGCCTTGTTCCCTTTTTTGTTCATAATTAATGATCTGTTTTTCCCTTTTAATATCCCTATTATTGTCATATCACTGTAATAAACCCATATCTTTTCCCTTTTCAACTTACCTGTGCGTATTTCCTTTATTGAAAGCTGTGAAGAGGGTCTAGGTCTGATCTGTTTTGAGTTCCCCTAGAGTTTGTTATGTTTTGTAGATGAAACCTTTCTCCCCTGTTACACTGGGGATTTTCATCAACTGGAGGCACCACTTACAAGCACCTCTTTGAGATAACCCAGGCCTCGTAATTTTCCCCTTCTAACAAGGAGGCTCACAGAGTGGGGAAGGTGGGGTTACAGAGATTTTAACTCTTGACTTCAAAGGAGTCACTCAGGACTATGCTCTAGGAAAATAGTGCCTTCTCAAGTCACCTATTTCTTCCCCATTGGTAGGCAACCCTCATTCTTGAGATTACAACCTGAAGTAGATCTTCATGGAGGATTCCATTTCCATTGGAACCTACTACTCAGATCCAAGTCTGATAGAACCAAATGCAGATTAACTCCACAAAGATGAAACGGGTGACCTGTTTCACCGATACATGATATTACTTAGAAACTCTTCATCTATACCTCCCTTGTTTGCCTCCCCTCTAAGGCAGGTACTAGAGATTTCCTCAGCATGAGAGCCATACTGGACCCCTTCCAGCAATTGTCTTGTCTGTAGTATCTACTGTAGCTGCAAGGTTCAACATAGGGTGTTAATAGACATGACACTGGCTCGGTTTGACCCACTGTGGCCCGTCTGTGCCAGTACTTCACCTGCACGTATGTTTCCGGGTGGGTAGATGTGGACCTAGTACAGATATCGGCAGGGTAAGTGGCTGTCCCAGACTGGGCCTGCAATCCAGGCCCAAGGGCTGCCCAGGTGGGCTTTACCAGGCTGAGCCAATTGGGTGGATCTGTTTCTGCACCAACATAGCCCCAACATGGGGGGCTGCCATGGCCACCAGCTTAGGCTGCCTGTTATTGGCAGACACGGTGCCAATCAGGGCGGGGGCAGGCCAGTCGGCTTCACGTTGTTCCTCATTCCACTGCCCCAGATGGGTCAGGCTGGGGAAATGTTTATTCTGTTCCGTGACCTGTCCTGACTGGGGGCGGCCCACCCTCCCCAGGACATGCCGTCATGTCTATAAAAAAACATAATGACTCTCTTTTGACTGCTTCTTTTCTCGACTCCTACTTCCTGGATCGCCACAGCCTACTCTACCAAAGTTCTAGATCTCAGATCAGGAAACCTACAGAACAATAGCCCGTTTTTCTGTCCACAAGGCCTCACACACTCAGTCTGTAGGAATTGGAAAATCTTTTCCATGTTCAAAGTGTTTTACAATTGTTAACTAGTTCCCACACACAACGTTATGAGGTAAGTCATTACTATTCCTATTTTACAGATGGGGGACTGGGAGACTGAGGTTTGTCTAAGGCCACACAGTGAGTTCATGACTAAAATGAGTTTAGAATCCTGGTGGTCTCCCAGGTCCAAATCGAACATGCTATTCAGTAGGCTATATTGCCTCTCGATACTAATGTTTTAATCTACCTTAGGGCCGAAATGAAATTTCAACTTAGTCAAAAATCTCATCGACAATAAGCTTCTTGACAAGATTTTCCACTTCAAGAATCTCGTGAGAATTGGCGTTCTCTCTCCGGCATTTTTGCAACATACTCAAAAATGGTCACTGGCCAGCTGCACATGCAGGAGCATTTTGCTCATGCACAGAGGATTTGGGGGCTTTCATGAGATTCTTGAAAACCTCAAAAATGCTTTGTGCATGTGCAAAATGGACAGCAGGGGGCCTGTGCATATTGGCTCTGGTGGCCATTTTGCACATGTGCAGAGTATTTTTAATGTTTTTGAGAATCTTGTGAGATTTTTGAAAATCTTAGCAATATCTCATGAGTTCTCACCAGGGCTGTGAGAATCTCGCAGCATTCTTGCAAGAACACGTCGCATTCTCGTTTCACCCCTATTATCTTTCTATATTGGATTTTATCTTACTACTGTATTTTATTGCTGTGGTAGGGGACCTTTGTTGTTGGGGTTTTTTTTGTCTGAGGCCCCTCTCGGCAAAAAATATAGAGAGGCATTGATGACCTACATCACCTAAAATTCCCATATTTGTGCTTAATCAGAATCGACATTTTTTCAGTGCCCTAATACAAGCTTTGGTCATTTTCACATGGTGCTGCTAGGTGGGAGAATGGGTGTGCATCAGTGGTGGGTGACCATGCACAAAGCATTTTTAAGGTTTTCAACACCCACCTCCACCCACAGAGCCTCCTCCATTTTGTCGGATGTCTCCGTGGGTGGGTGATGGGTGAAAATAGTTGGAGGTGGGTGTGTACCAGGAATATGCATCCACCACTTGTGGTGTTTCCATGGGCACAAACCCATCCTTTCATCCACCGCCATGGTGTGCGCATGGACGCCCCACCACCACACACCCGCCTGCACACACAGAAGCTTGGGGGGGGCAGGACCCCGGGGAGATGTTCTTGTGAAAAAGGCCATTGTCTGAGACCACAATGTGGAGAATGGAGTTGTTTGCAGTATGTGGATAAGGCTTTCAGGGTATCTATGTGATAAAGAAATTCAGGAAAGACATGTTTAAACAATGCATGGTTGGGTGGACAATCAGAACAAGGGGAAGGATGGGAGGTTCTAGAGTATGGATCCGAGTCACAGATCTAGTCCTGCCCTTGAGCATGCACCCTCATTTCCATAGCTCCAAATGTTATCTGCTTAGGAGCACAGTCTGTCTTTAGGTTCTGAATCCCACTATCCCTATTCCAGGGCCAAAGTTCCTCTTTCAAGAGAGAGAGACAGGGGGGGGGGGGGAATACTAGTATGCAAGGCTCAAGTACCTCTTTCTTGGTTTCCTCCTAGGAAAAGCACTTGAGAAGACTGGGAAAATAATGGAATGACATGAAACTATTTCCGGTACCAAGTTTTAAATGTTCCTATTACCATTAAGTATATCAGGATGGAAAATTGAAAAAGTACAGAAACACTAATAAACAAAAAGAAATAGAAGTTGAAAAATCAGGACTGGAAATTGACTTTCTGGAACCAGAAATCAACTTTCCAGGACAGAAAACCAAAAAATAGGTGTTGAAAGTTGAAAAATCGATAACTTAAGTCAACATTCTGGGATATCTGGTATCCATATTGGATCACAATTGGGTACCAGTCAGTAGGGTTAAGATTTTGACACGGTAGTGATGGGGGTCACATTTTTAGTGATTTTTTTCCTCTCACCATGACTTTTACAGCTTTTCTATGACTTTTGTCTAAAAAACACCAAGCAGCCACCTCCGACTCACTCTGAAGAAGAGAAGTGCCACCGAGAGGAGCAGCGTAGAGACCGCAGTCAGTGCTGGTTGCTGCGCCAACATCTCCGAGGTTACTCAAACCCCTCCTCTTCAGAGAATGGCAGAGGCAGAAGGTGGAGCTTGAGAAGAGAAGCATGGATACCACACTCAGCTTCAGGTATTGCACTCATGTATTGCTCCAAACCCCTCCCCTTCTGAGTGCGATGTGGCTAGAGGCAGTAGGGTTGGATGAACACAGTTCGGAAGTTCAGAGTTCGGCCCGAACTTGGCCTGTTCAAATGACCAAACCCGAACCTACCGAACTTAACCTTATTCTGATCTCCAAAATGACAGAACAGTTCAGATAGCGTTCAGGTGGGAGAAACGTGATCACAGCCAGTTGGTGACCCACTACATGACACAGGCAGGCCCAGGGAAGGGGGAGGTCAGCTGAGGAGCAGACTTCCAGGCACCAGGAGTGGAGAGGCTTGGAGTAGCAGCCAGCCTGCCCAATCACCATCCCTTTTCGCCTCAGACCACTGGCTTCGCAGTCTGCGATTGGCCACGGGCTAGGCTGCACGGAGCCAATGGGGCTTGCGGTGAGGCGGGCGCAGCAAGAAACAAAACTGATTGCCTCCCCCCTTCCCAACACCTTCTGAGCTAGTCACTGTTCCTGAACAGCAGGCGTTTCAGAAGGCTCCCTCTCTCCCAGCAGTTTTTGTTCCTTCCTCTTCCTAATCCATTGCCATCCTCCTCCTATTTCACCCATCCAACCCATTTACCTCCATATTATCATTTATTTAGATTATATTAGATAGATTTAGGTGTTATTTTTTGTTTTTACCCCTCCCTGTGTTCCCTGTGTTCAATCTTCCTTCCTCCCTCCCCCCTCCATTGAATCCTTTCCCTTTCCCTCTTATTCCATCCCTGATTATTCCCTTCCCCTGTTTTAAGTTTTGGATTTATTTAGAGTAGGATTATTATTAGATTGATTTTCATTTCAGTTTTGTACCCTCCCTGTGTTCTTTGTGTTTCCCTCTGTGTAATATTGTATATATCGATATATATAGTTATTAGAATGATAGTTACTAGATATACATATTAGTAGTTAGCTTAGTTATAGAGAATAGATAGAGATACAGTGTGTTTGTAGCACAAGGCCTTTGTAGTTAATTATTAGGATATTCCATTTAGTTCAATAGGTTTTAGAATAGTTAGCAGCAGTTAGATTTAGTGTAGAGATAGATAGATATATAATATTAGATAAAAATTTAAATAAAAAAATTAATCAAATTTTTTCAAAAATAGAAAAACATTATTTTGGAGGGAGAAATGGAGAAGGGAAGGAGAGGCCAGTTTTCCGCCTTTAGGGGAGGCAATGGCGTACATGCCAGAGGCAGAAGGGATCATGCCAGGGGAGTGGAAGCAGGCAGCAGCAGTAGCCTGAGCACATCACCATGCTCCAAACTCAGCAGGCCTGCTTTAGGGCAATAGGCTTCAGTGGCTCACCATCGCCTTCTGGCAGTGCCCTCCTCCACTGCCCTGCAGGGCACAGGAAGGCCTGCAGGACTTGAGGCTGCTTCTGTCTCTGCTGCTGCTGGTGCCGTAGCAGGTGCTCTGCTTCCAATGTTCCTACAGGGCTACCAATGTCCCTGGTATTCTGTACCTTTTCAGACCACTGTCTGCTGCTGCTACAGCCAATGGCCCCAGGCCTATATGCTGTCTGTGCCAAGGGTTTTGTACCCTGGCAACACACTGTCTGCTGCTGCCAATGGCCCCCCAAGCCTATATGCTGTCTGTGCTAAGGGTTCTGTACCCTGGCAACCAATGTCTGCTGCCAATGGCCCCCAGGCCTATATGGTGTCTGTGCCAAGGGTTCTGTACCCCAGGTTGCCGCCAAGCTCAAAGTCTTCTTCAGCCTGCCTTCCTGCCTCTCATGCCTGTCTGCCAGCCCAGGTTGCTGCCAAGAGAGAGAGAGAAATGAGAGAGCGAGAAAGGAGAGACAGACATGATCCCACCCATGCTGTCACCTGCACTATATGGCCAGAGAGGGGAGAGAGAAAGAGAGAGGATCCCCACTAGAACGAGAGAGATGGGGTGGAGGGGAGGCCAGCTCAAGCTGTCACTTGCCAGAACCAGGAAGAACTCACATCTGTGCCCGATGCCCACATGAGGCAGCAGCAAAAGCATACCAGAATGAGATGGAATATAACAAAACATGGACCGTTTTATGTGCCTGCCTGTGTACGTTTCTATACCTACCTATTGCACAATTGAATGAAGTGGGCCCAACCATGCACTACTTCTAGGGACATCATTCAGCTCCCAAAGACTGTCATTCCACTGTACCTGAAGCAGTCATGCCCGCCCTTCCAAGGAACCATCAATGAGATTCTGGGACCATCATTCCAGTCATGGGGGGGCTGTCATTCCATGCTGGGTGCTGCCGCCGCTTGTGCCTGACTGGCCAGTGGCCACCGTCACCCACCTGCAAGCCTGCCCCCCCACCAGCCTACTCCTCTGCATCCACCCGTGGATGCCTGCTGCCAAAAGAGCCTGTCTCTCTTTCTCTCTGACACACCCACACAGACACAAGCCCTGCCCCTCCTGGGGGGCTATCTGCAAGTGAGACCCTGCTGCTGGCACATATTGGGGCTAATACACTAACGCTACATCTGCTCCTGCTGTCAGGTAGGGATCTGACACAGACAAGCTGTATATACAATGATATTCTGCCACCTGCCAGAACTACATCACAGAGGTGTCACTGGGGAGGGGGGGGTTTGGGGAGATTAGCATCACTCTCTCAGATACGCAATACCAATTCATGAAAGACTCTCCTGGGTCACAAGGGGAATAGGGGACAACAATGCCCATCAGAATAGTAGGTCGGCCGTTACCTATAATTATAGAGAACAGGTCACTATCATCATAGGGCGCCCTGACCCAAAGAGGCCACAAGGTACCCCCCCCCACACACACCTTCTCATGCACGCTCAGGGAAGGAACAAGGGGCCGAGGGAGGGTTGTGAGGGGGAACATAGTGAGGAGAGGGGCTCACCTCTGACTGGGAGGATGGGAAGGGGAACACACACTCTCGAGCTGTCCCAAGGGAGGGGGCCCTGGAGGGGAGGAGAAGGGGGGAACTACTCACATTCACTGTCACACTTCGTTCAACTCTCTCCAGTCACTCTCGTGTCAGTCACGGTAAGTAAAGGGAGGAGAGGTCCACACATCCAGGCAGGGGAGGCAGTAGCAAGCACCAAGTCCACAGAAATCCAAAACACAAGCGCAAGGGGGCCGGTTCCTCTGAAATCACCAGCGCCACTCTGAGCACGGCGCTGGCCTTTAAGTTCCATGCCCCGCCCCTGTACGCTCCTGCAGCCACTCCGAGTGGCAGAGCAACAGTGGGGGCGTGGTCAGGGGCCAGTCTGCAGCAGTAGATGGTGTTTCCCAGCTTGGGGCTACTGGGGGAAGGGCTGAGGGTTCTACGGTGTTCTCCCCTGTTGCCATCATCGGCGATGTGGCTGTGGGCGTGGTTACTGCCCGTGCGACATCCTGAGGTGCCACGGTTCCTGCTGTTCTCATCAGGTGGGGCTGATGCCAGTGATGGCAGCAGTTGACAATACCCCCCCTCGAGGCTGCCGGGCTTCAACGGGTGCTAAAGGTGAAAGGCTCGAGTGACGCGAGAGGCGGACACATTGGAAGCAGGTTCCCAAGATCAGTCGGCAGGGCCATAGCTGAGCCAATCAACGAAATAGTGAAGATGGCCCCAGAGAAGTTTGGAGTCCAGAATACCTTTTACTTCAAACTCAGGGCTGGCAACTGACTGTAAGACAGGTTCAGTAGGGGGTTGCGGGGATTCTCCCTGCTGTAGTTCTACTTTTTTGAGAAGGGAAACATGAAAAGTGGGATGAATGCGTATGTGAGGGGGTAATTGTACAGTATAGATGACCTCACTTACTTGTCGGAGGATTGGGTAGGGTGCTATGTACCGATGACCAGTTTTGCGGAAGGTCTGTTGGAAGGGTAGTGTCGTCTATTGATCCATACAAGGTCTCCAGATTTGAGAGGAGGTGTAGGTCATCTATGTCGATCGGCTTGTTCCTTGTATTTTTGCCGGGCTTGCTGCAACATATGACGGGCTATGGTTTGAGCGTACCAGATCTGTTGTACTAACGCTCCCACTGTGGGGACTGTGGTGGCGACGGTGTCTATGGCACCGCCTTGGGGGTGGAAACCATATGTGACATAAAATGGGTAGGTCCCCAAGGATGTTTTGGGTGCCTTATTATAGGACTGGTGAGGTTGCAGCTCATCTGCATACGCTCCCAGCATCCTCGGCTGTCATCGCTCGAGGACACCATGACTCTCCTGGGGCTTGGCCTTCCTGCTGCCCCAAGCTCCACCGACCAGCGGGCCAAGGACTGGTGAGGTTGCAGCTCGTCTGCATACGCTCCCAGCATCCTCGGCTGTCATCGCT